>OY740785.1:98058869-98593018 GCA_963514005.1 Raja brachyura | reverse complement strand
ACCAGACAAGACCAGACAAGCTCAGCTGGCACGGCCCAGATCGGATTGGCTGGTTCCTCCGGTAAAGCAACACGGTAAGTGAACCGCCGCCACTCTTCCACCCGTCGCTCCGCAGTCCACAGCCCCCACAACATGCACACAGGTGGGTTCACAACCTATGGGGAGAGTCACAATGAAGGCCAGAGCAAAGATCATAGAGCGCTATGATCTTTGGGCCAGAGCTTCATCCATCACTGCATGGGTTGTGGCTTCCAACACGGGCTCCTATCTGGCAGTGGAGCACATTGAGACGGCCTTGTCTTGTGTAACGTTTCCCAGAACAGTAAATACATTGTCCTTCAGGCATTCCACTGACTCAACAATTATTGTGAGTGGGCATTGGTGGGGACACACAAATATATAAATACAGCTGAGAAATAGAGCGATAGGTTTGGAGTTTGGAAGACTGATAATTCTGTGAAATATAACGGAGTTTGTGTGGTCCAGTCATGGTCACTCCTAGGGTTGCCAACTTTCTCACTCCCACATAAGGGACAAAAGGTCAAAATAAGGGACAAATTCCCGACGGCAATCCGTTGACCGACTCGTCCGTCGGGTGGGTGAATGATGAGTTGGCCCGGGTGCTGGGCTGCACACAAAGCCCAGCCGGTGGGCCAGATGAGGAGTTTTGGCCCGCGCTCAAAGTCCGGCGCCCCATCAAACTCATGAACCGATGATCGGCCGTGAGAAGGAGGGGTGGTGGTGCCGGCAGTAAGCGAAGGCCCGAAGGTCGGACAGCTGGCCGGGCTGCCGACCGACGGGGCCACGGGCGAGGCGCTGCTGCTGCTGCACTCCATGGGCTGCACGACGTCGGGATGGGTGAGGCGGGGCCGGACGTGGTGCTCCCCTCAACCCAATAGCAGCAGTCAAATACGGACAAGGGCGGTCCCTTCTAGGACAAACCAATTTAGCCCAATATACGGGCTGTCCCGGCTAATACGGGACAGTTGGCAAAACCCTGGCCATTGTGTGTGTGTATATACGCACATGTATAATCTGTGTGTCTGTGCACGTGTTTATGTACGCGTGCACCAATGCGTATGCGCACTTGCATGTGTGTGCATGCACATTATGTCAGTGTGCACAATGTGTATATCTGTGTTCATGGGAATCTGCGTGCGAGAGTCCACGTGTGCGTGAGAGTCAGAATGCATGAGAGAGTTTGTTTATGTGTGAGTGAGTGTGTGTGTGTTATGGAGAGAAGATATTGACACAGATTATTAATGTACTGTGCGAGTTTTGTATCTGTGGGAGTTTGATTCCTGTGGTGTAATGGGGGGTGGGGGGGGGGGGGGGAGAGTTGTTGTCCGTGCAGTGTCAAAGCTTGCCCCTCCTCTGCCCTGCGGTACGATGGTGTCGAGGCTCCCCCCATTTATGGCGTTTAACAGGCGACTCTCCCTGTGTCTACAGCTGACTATGCTGGCCTGTCCCCCGAACCTGCCTACTCCTGGAGTGAAGTGAAGACCCACGCCAACCCAGGTCAGGTTCACTCAAACACAAACTCACCCCCAGCCCCACTGAAGGGTTTGTTTCCCTGCAGTACCGGGGAGAGGGGGGAGAGGGGCTGTGAGCGTGTGGGGATGGGGAGGTTCCGGTTCGTGCACATTGGGTGGGGTAGGAACAGGATGTGCCCTGGTTGGGTGGGGGTGGGTCTGTTAGACATAGTGGCTTTGATGCAGGCGGATGGATGCAGGTTGTTGATGTAACAGGGTTGGGAGGGAGCAAGTCTAAAGGCCTTAACTGGATGGGTGCAGGTGGTGAGATTGTGGAGGTTGGAGTAAAGTGCAGGTTGGGGTGGATGTAGGATGGTTTTTTCGGATGGGGTTATAGCACAGAGTGTGATGGGCGCAAGTGGTGGAAGTGACTTGGTTGGTTAGGGGCAAGTCTGTCGGCCTTAACAGAATGGGTGCAGGCGGTGTGATGGGTTCAGGAGGGGTGGCGCTGATGGTAGGTGAAGCTCAGGATGAGAATGCTGGTTGGAGTCTGTGGAAGACGCTTTTCTTCCCCACATAAGGATGGCTGCCCCACATTGTCCACACCAGTTGTGGTGGCCATTCACCAGTCGGAGTTGCAGAGCCCCGCAGGAGGGTGGTGCCAGAGAAACAGGAACATGCGGAAAAGGAGGGAGATGGTGAAAGTTATTCGCCGTCCATCACGGTGGGGAATATGAGGTCGCCAAAAAACACAATGAACGAGCTGCCTGCCCCAGTGGGGACTTGGAGGGAGTGCCGTGAGTGCAGTGATCCTGGAGTCTGGTGCGGGTGTGGACAGCTTTCTGACTTTGGGCAGACAGGGACTGCAGAGAGAGTACAGCGGTCAGTGAAGGAACGTGTGTGTGGCCCGGACATTGAACTGATGGCTGTGGGTCTCCACATGCTGTGTGCCCTAGGGATTCTCACACGCCACTGTGGTGGCTGTTTATATTTAATCTTTATGTAGTTTTGTATCTTGTTGCTTTTTTTTGTATGACTGTGTGGTAAATCAAATTTCACTGTACCTCAGTACACGTGACAATAAAGGAGCATTAAACCATTATTTCCTGCTGCCATCCTCTCTGGACATCCAGCAGGCTCCAACCATAATGGTGGTGAGGAGTTGACCTCTCGCCCATGGGTCAGGGCCCGAGGATTGGGAAGCCTTGCTGCCCTCTGCCTGAGAGGTGACCCGTGCCCAACAACTGGTGCTGGAGTGTGCAGGTAGAATCTCACCTCTTGCCTTGTCCTCCCACCCACCACACTCCACGCACTGTAGATCTGGCCTGGCTAACTGTTGTCACACTTACAGCTTACAGCTCCAAGCCTGGGCCGACTGATTACGAGAAGTGGGTACTGGACCTCGATCAGAACGCTCGCAGTAAGTACACTTGGTGCTGTTGTGCCGATTAAATAACAATGTCCAAGTTTAATTCATGTCACAGGCCTGGCAAGTTATCCGCAGTAGGGGCTTGTCCTTCTCACCAAGACTCTTGCTGACCTTGGATTTCGAGCCAATCCTCAAGGATTTGCAGAGCAAAGTCCTGGCCGAACAGGAAAAGGTAGTGGATCGTGGAGTACAATTTTGGTCGCCTAATTATAGGAAGGATGTCAACAAAATAGAGAGAATACAGAGGAGATTTACTAGAATGTTGCTTGGGTTCCAGCAACTAAGTTACAGAGAAAGGTTGAACAAGTTAGGTCTTTATTCTTTGGAGCGCAGAAGGTTAAGGGGGGACTTGATTGAGGTCTTTAAAATGATGAAAGGGATAGGCAGAGTTGACGTGGATAAGCTTTTCCCATTGAGGGTAGGAAAGATTCAAACAAGAGGGCATGACATGAGAATTAAGGGACAGACGTTTAGGGGCAACATGAGGGGGAACTTCTTTACTCAGAGAGTGGTGGCTGTGTGGAATGATCTTCCTGCAGAAGTGGTGGAGGCAGGATCGGTTCTAACATTTAAAAGTAAAGTGGATAGGTATATGGACGGGAAGGGAATGGAGGGGTATGGTCTGAGTGCAGGAAGATGGGACTAGGGGAAAATAAATGGTTGGCACGGACTGGAAGGGCCGAGAAGGCCTGTTTCCGTGCTGTAATTGTTATATGGTTATCAGAGAGGTCCTAGATCACCCAGAGGTTTAAGGAATGCAACACGGGAGGTGGCCAGGGGTTGACTTAGTCCAAAACTAGACGAGGGCAGGCTTCCCATCATGAGGTGGGAGACCGGTGGTGGGTTGGTAGGGGCCAGTGAAGCTCTCAGGAATGGTATTAAGCAGCTCCAGGAGGAGCATCACAACATGAGGGTGCATTCTGATATCCCATCCTTCCAGCTGTTGGGATGGACCACAGGTTCGCCTGACTTATCTCACGGAGCTGTTGCTGGACTGATTCTGGGATTGTGGATAGAAGTGTTTGGATTAATCTTCCCATCGCCCTCCCCCAGTCTCCATGCCCACTGAATCCCTCTCTCTCCTTGTTTCTATGCTGTGTCTTTCAATTTAAAATTAATCGGGAAATGGAGGAGAAATCTCTTCCCCTGGTGAGTGTTGGGAATGTGGAACTTGCTGGCTCTGGAAGGATATGACTGAGCAGCAGGATGCACTTAACAGGTTGGGGGGGGGGGGGGGGGGGTGATGTAGGCTGGATAAGCTGAGGGTGATATAGGGTGTTTGTGGCTGGAGTATAAATCCCAGCATGCAGCAGTTGGGCTGAATGGACTGCCGTTATGGTGCAAAGACAATACCATTCAATGTGACCTGAGACAGGACACGTGCAGGAGGAATCTGTGGTGTTGCCAAATTCTTCCTGCTCTGTGCACAGCTTTGCTGTTAGCTATCAGTGTTGATCAGGTTATGGTGATTAGTCTGTGTCATGAAGGGCAGTGAAATGGAGCAGACCTCATTGGACCAGAAATTGATCAGACTTGGCCCAATAATTAGACACAAAATGTTGGAGTAACTTAGCGAGTCAGGCAGTATCTCCGGAGAGAAGGAATAGGAGACGTTTTGGTTCGGAACCCTTCTTCAGATCCTTCTTTGGTATAAACCAGTATCTGCAGTTCCATCGTACACATTTAGTTCAATAATTGTTCTGTTTAACTTGTCAGACCACCAAGTCCAGGATCACCGAGTCCACAATCCAAGCTTAGGGACGTTCAGCTCTTTAGACCATGGTATGTGGCTCTGTATTTCACTTGTTGGTTGTGCTTGTGCCAACTTTCACAAGAGATTCAAGAGATTCAAGAGAGTTTATTGTCATGTGTCCTTGATAGGACAATGAAATTCTTGCTCTGCTTCAGCACAACAGAACATAGTAGGCATGACTACAGAACAGATCAGTGCGTCCATATACCATTATATAAATATATACACACATGAATAAATAAACTGATAAAGTGCAAATAACAGATAATGGGCTATTAATGTTCAAAGTTTTGTCTGATCCAAGTTTAATAGCCTGATGGCTGTGGGGAAGTAGCTATTCCTGAACCTGGCCTTTGCAGTCTTCAGGCTCCTGTACCTTCTATCTGAAGGTAGCGGGGAGATGAGCCTGTGGCCAGAATGGTGTGGGTCCTTGATGATACTGCCAGCCTTTTCGAGGCAGCGACTGCGATAGATCCCCTCGATGGAAGGGAGGTCAGAGCCGATGATGGACTGGGCAGTGTTTACTACTTTTTGTAGTCTTTTCCTCTCCAGGGAGCTCAAGTTGCTGAACCAAGTCACGATGCAACCGGTCAGCATGCTCTCTACTGTGCACCTGTAGAAGTTAGAGAGAGTCCTCCTTGACAAACCGACTCTCTGTAATCTTCTCAGGAAGTAGAGGCGCTGATGTGCTTTCTTAATAATTGCATCAGTGTTCTCGGACCAGGAAAGATCTTCAGAGATGTGCACGCCCAGGAATTTGAAGCTCTTGACCCTTTCAACCATTGACCCGTTGATATAAACGGGACATGCAAGTATGCAAGTTAGCATAGACATTCCCCTCACGATTTAACATTTTGTTTCGTTTAGACATACAGCGAGGCAATGGACCCTTCGGCCCACCAAGCCCACACCACCAACCAACAACCACCCATACACTAGTTGTTATCCCAGTTTCACATCCTGCGCACTAGGAGTAATAATTTACCTACAAACCTGCATGTCTTTGGTGAACACTTGTTGACATGGCTGCAAACAGCGGCATTTTCTAATGCACGGTGGGCTGCTAATCAGAAACTCCCCTGGCGTGATTAATATTTCGGGGTCACAACAAATAAATGTTGCTATTATTTCATTGAAGGTCAACGGCTTGCGGCACCAAGGAACAGACCATGGGAATACAGCCCAGAGTCGCCCACATTGCAAAGTATGTGAGTCGTTTCTGATGTTACATTCAACATGTCACAAGATAATGCATCACTGACTTTCTCTTGTGTTTACATTCACAAAGAAAAAGCCATAAAAACATTCCTTTGTACAGAAGGCTGCCATAAAAACACAGGAGAAAGCCTCTGGCCTGTACGATGGTTAATCCCTCCTCCACAAGTAGATGTTATTCTGCCGATTAGTTACAGTGGCTGTTTATCTGTGGACTGATGTTTGGTTTTATTCCTTTGAAGTAGTTATTCCATCTCATGGCGATTGTCATTTTGATGTTGACAGTTTGAATTCTCTGAAAGGACTTTCCTGTATCTCAAGACTTACGGTAGAACACACTAGGGCAGATGTGTGAAACATTGTATTGTGGGGTTTTAAGCTGAATAGGAGCCAGCATAGTGTCTCTTCTCGGGGATTTAAAGCCGAGGCATAGTTTGTTATCCTCATTAAAAATCTGAGCTAAACCTTTTGGTTGCCTTATTCCCCGACAGATCAGAACACCGATGAAACAGAGATTAATTTTTGGAAATCGGACTTTGATGCCAGGGGTGAGTTAAATTTTGAGCACATGGTTACACCCACTACTTTGTATAGAAAGGAATAAAAAGCTACAGGGCCAATTGCAGGTAAATGTAGGTAGTACTGATAAGTACAATGGTTGGCATGGACGTGGTATTTATGTGCCGTACGACTCCATGTGAACTTGGATAATTCACTGTCTTCTTTGTTTTGGTCTGCAGTTTATCAGGAACTGTTTCCTGCAATACCTTTAAACAAAACCAGCAAGTACCCTGCCTGTGTTTTTTAATTTAACGGACATTATAGAAACATAGAAACATAGAAATTAGATGCAGGAGTAGGCCATTCGGCCCTTCGAGCCTGCACCACCATTCAATATGATCATGGCTGATCATCCAACTCAGTATCCCGTACCTGCCTTCTCTCCATACCCTCTGATCCCCTTAGCCACAAGGGCCACATCTAACTCCCTCTTAAATATAGCCAATGAACTGGCCTCAACTACCCTCTGTGGCAGAGAGTTCCAGAGACTCACCACTCTCTGTGTGAAAAAAGTCTTTCTCATCTCGGTCTTATATATCCAGCACTGTAGCAGGATGTGATATCCTGCAGTGCATCCCAGCTAAAAGTAAGATCAAACATACATGGATAAGCAGTTTGGGAAGCTGGATGTATTCTGGATAGATGATGTGTCCTGACTAGCTGGGGAATCATTGTGGATGAGGATGAGGAAGGATTATTGATGGTAAACGCACTGATTTTAGGCTTTCTCCTGCACCAGGTTTCAGCACAAGAGACCAAGACTTCATTGAGAAGCTGGTTTCCCGAGGAGATCCAAGTACGTACACATTTTTGCCTCATTGTTCACCGTAAAGAGATTGAACAAAGTTATAGTTTATATATAAGTGGACTTATGTGTGGACCTATGAAGTCAAGCTCCCTGACAGGAGCACACGCCAGAGGTTTGGGAAACAAGTCTCCGGGTGGGGGTGGGCTGAAGCTAATCTTTCGCTACCATTGCAGATTGCTCATCACCCCTCCCCATCTCATCTGGTACCACACTTCTCCCACTGGCTCTCCTCTTTATATTGGCTATCTTCACTCTACACGCACAGCACTGATACAGGGTCTCGACCCGAAACGTTGACAAATTCTTTGCCTCCACAGATGCTGCTCGACCCACTTAGTTCATCCAGCAGTTTGTTTTTCGCTTGTAGATTGCAAGGTGGACCTGGCATTCCTGGTAGACGGAAGCTGGAGCATAGGAAGGCGAAGATTTGGAATCCAGAAGAAGTTCTTGATGAGTGTTGCAGAAACTCTTGATATTGGGATCGCAGGCCCGCTCATTGGCATCGTTCAGTTTGGGTGAGTAGAATCAACAACAAAGCCAAAGCCTTGAGCTCTGGAACACCTTTCCCTTCCCCTCCTCTCCATCTTTTTTAAATTAATCTCCTTCATCAAAGATGACAAAATCGTGAGAGGAATAGATCGGGTAGATGCATAGAGTCTCTTGCCCAGAGGAATCAAGAACCAGAGAACATAGGTTTAAGGTGAGGGGGGGAAAGATTTAATAGGAATCTGAGGGGTAAATCTTCTACATGGAGGGTGGTGGGTGTATGGAACGAGCTGCCGGAGGAGGTAGTTGAAGCAGGTACTATCGTAACGTTTAAGAAACATTTATACAGGTACATGGATAGAACAGGTTAAGAGGGATATGGACCAAATGCAGGTAGGTGGGGCTAGTGTAGATGGAACACATTGGTCAGCGTGGTCAAGTTGGGCTGAAGGACCTGTTTCCATACAGTATGCCTCTATGACTGTATCACAAATCTTTGATCATCTAACTGAAATTTAGTTTGGGATGTACTGCCGATTCAGACACCATTGTGCAAAGAGGAATGCAAACAAAATATGGAAGGAGAGCACTTTAAAACATCCTGGCTTTGTGAAAGGCATAACTTTCTTTATTGAATGTTAATGGAGAGCAATATTTTGTCATTACAGGAATAACGCTAGCATTGAATTCAATCTACAGACCTACCAGAACTCCCGTGATCTTAAAAGCGCCATTGAGAAGATTCCACAGAAAGGTGGTCTCTCCAATGTGGGTGAGTGCGATGTCCTTCGTAAGAGCCAGCAGTCTATCCTCTTCCAGAAGGTTCTTTCAGTGTCTTACACAGGGCAAGGCTTCACACTGTGTGCATGCTAGTGTATCAAAGCCACATTGGTGAACTTGTGTTTTAAGGAACCTTCTCGGAAGCTGATGACCAGCTTGCTGTCATCCATTTACAAGGGTTCCTTCACCCCAATTAAAACACGTGCTGTTTAGGGCTTACTTTATTTTTGCTTCACTGGTAACGAACCCTACCCACTCCACTCCCCACTCCTTGCCTCCAACAACCTCACTCAGTTCAGCCGGCCCCACTTACTTCCCACCCAATCCCTCGATCTTTGCTCTTCTCCTATAACCCCATCCACCTCGCCAGCATTTCCCCACCAGCCTTCCCATCACGCTTCCACCAGGAGGTGGATTCTTTGTTTTCGAGTTGGCAGCTGTGCCAGCTCAAAACCATACTCTGATATTCCCAAAACTCTGGAATTCCTTCTCAAAACACTCTACCTCTCTTTCCCTTATAACGTTCCATAGAGACCATCTGTGGTAAAACAGACCTGCTTTACTTCAGAAGCCCCTGCAGTGTACGTTAGCTTAGAGAGCGTTATTGTTACTACTGCTCATCCTTCCGAGCCAGAAGGTTGTGGGTTCAAGTCAGTCAGAGACTGAAGCACAAACGTCAGAGCAGAACTGTGGTGGTGAACCACTGACTGAGGTGGTGCCTGGCATTCCTGGAGGATAAAAGAGATGCAATGCTGCTTTTTCACAGCGAGCAGGTGTGATCACCCAGGTTAATATCTGTCTCTTTACATTATTCCACCAATCTTGCTGTGTGCATCTCTTGCATGGCAACTGTGACTGCATTACAAAATTACTTTGGCTGGGACTTCTTGGATGTGCACGGTGCCATAGAGATAGTTTCTTTTGGATTGAAGCAGCATTTTCCTACGTTGGTAGACACCCACTCAACTAGATAAGATTGCCCTTCGTTAGTTTGATTGATTATCTTCTACAATTGTCCTCAAACGAACAGGAAACTGGCCGTGCAATGAATCTGAGGATCAACAACCTCACACGGGTACCCAGACATTTCAGCTTGCACTTGTGGGCAGCAGGGGAAAGGGAAGCTCTGTTTAATGAAACTCTCATAAAGCCAGCAGCATGGGTTTCTCTAGGGTGCTCCGATTTCCTCCCACTTCCCAAAAAATTGCAGGATAGTGCATGCATTAGCCACTGAAGATTAAGCCCAACGTATGTGGTAGAATCTGAGGGGGTTGATGGGAATGTGGAGAGAATGAAGTAGGATAGGTATAAGATTAGTGAATGATCTGTGTCCTTGCTGTATGACCCTATGACCTCTGAGATCTATTTTCAGTGCATGATGCGCATTAGGTTATTAAGTCTCATATTAATGTGATGACCTTTGATGGGTTTAGGGGGGAGTGTCTATCGCAGAGTCAACAACACGGCATTAAGGTTAACTGCCTCAAATAGGGGTCATGAGATAGGTTGCGGATGATGACACTCCGCAACTTATCATATCAGTTTTCCTTTCTGTTTTCTGTGCCATCCAAAAACTTTCACTTTCTTTCTCTCTGCTGCTAACTTTCTCCTTCCAGTGGTTCATCTGATGCCCTCCTCTCAGTCTGCCTCATTCCAGAGTTCTTACTTCCCAGTCTTTCTCTGTTGCTGTCAACACCAGGACCTTAGTGAATGGTCAATCATTCAGGTTCAATTCTGATTCCACCCCCCCGCCCCCGCCCCCGCCCCCATCTTTGCACATCCCCAATGCTTTCCACTCATCACTTTAATTTAATGTTTCATGTATTTTGTGTTTTTATGACTGTTGGTAGATCAATTTCCCTCCTGGGATAAAAAAATGTTCTAGTGTATCGTATCGACTCAGGGGAACAGGGTTTGACTGCTTTGGAAACTGATCACAGCACGGATCCTCTCTTTTTTCAGGCAGAGCTCTCAGTCACACCATCGGCAGCTTCTTCTCCAGCGAGCAAGGGAACCGCGGAGGGGCCCCCAATGTGGTGGTGGTCCTGGTGGATGGCTGGCCCACGGACAAGGTGGGGGAGACCGCTCGCCTTGCCAGGGAGTCCGGCATCAACATCTTCTTCATCACCGTGGAAGGTGCCGATCAAAACGAAAGGCAGAACATGGTGGAGAATGACTTTGTGGACAAGGTGAACTCACATATTCTGCAGCAGTCTAAACTATTGAGCATGTTAGCATTTAGGAAACACTCCCTTCAGTCCAATTCATCCAGGACGACTAAATTGGTCAATCGAGCCAGTCCCATTTGCTTGTATTGGGCCATACCCTACAATTCATTCCTATCAATGTACCTGTCCCAAACATCTTTTAAATGTCGTAATTGCACCCTCTATTACTAGGTATGTTACAAAACTTACCTTGAGCAGCGCTGCAGTTCTGCCGCTCCCGGTGTGCCCGACTTTGGCGTCTTTCTGAGGGGGGCGGGCTTAAAGTGCCGTTTTTCCACAGGCAGGGAAAATCGATCAATGTCGGGCGATTTCGTTGCGGAAGAAAAATCGCTCCGACATTTCATGAATTAAGGTATTTTTAAATTACTCTAAATTATTTATTAACTAGAGTAATTTAAAAATCACCTTCAAAAGCCATGAGCGCTGACAACCGGGAGGATTTTGCGTAGGGGCGAAAAAAAAGTAAATCGTTTATTTTTATATTAAAAGTTGGTTTTTCGGGAGGCTTTAATAACATTTTCATGTTGCGAAATGGGGTCCAAAAAAATGTATGAACAAACAGTATTTTTCCTCCCGACTTCACCGCTAACCGCCACGTTCCAATCCACTGCATTCCACTAAAACCCACTCGCTAGCTGATGGCCATTAATTTACAGGAATCAAACACTAAATTCCTTCCATTTGGCCCAGAAATTCATGAAAATGAGATTTAAAAATTATGTTATATTGTGGATTATTGTGTGAATGTTATTTGGACACTTAGGCAATTTAAAAAAAAGTTTATCTTTTCTTAAGAAATAGATAGATGTTTAGATCTACTCATTGAATTTTGTAATTAGCTACAATTAGATAACTAACTAATTATATGCTTTAATTTCAGGTCATCCAAGTAAGATTGTTTCATATTTGTTTCAGAATGCTTCAATCTATAATAACTGAAAATGTCATTGAGTTCTCTTAATTTTTAAGAAAGTTATGGGCTTTTAACTGTTCCAGATCACAGCTTTTCAGTTAAGTCAATTGAAAGGCAATGGGGAACAAGATGCTAATTTCCGAGTATGAAAATGGCCATAACTTTCTTAATACTGAAGATATGAAAGTGAATTAGGTGTCAAATTAAACTTCTTTTTATGCTTTATCTGATGGGATAAATTGCAGACTTGATTTTTTAAATCTCAAAATTTTGTAACATTGCTATTACTCCCTCTGCTTTTTCCATTCATGCAAAACCCTTTGAGTGAAATAGTTGAGTCCTTTATGCCTCTCTCCCCTCTTGCTGTAAACCAGAGGAAAAGGTTTAGAGGGCTATGGGCTAGGTGCAGGCAAATGGGATTAAAACAAGAACTGTTATCCTTGGGATCTGCAGGACCGTCAGCCAACATAATGCAGCCACCATTGAAGATCTGGCACTGTGATGGGCAATCCATAAATAGTATGAAGAAGGGTCTCGACTCGAAATGTCACCTATCCATGTTCTCCAGAGATGCTGCCTGACCTGCTGAATTACTCCAGCAATGTGTCTCCTTTTCTATCTTCATAGCATTGCTCGCTGCACTGTTCTCATAATCTGCAGGAATCCCCAATCCCCTCTTTCCCCTGACCTGGACTAACTTTATTTTTGTTGGCTTTGCTGCAGTGCATGTGAGGGAAAGAGTGCAGTTTAAAATACGGTGTTGAAGTCTGCAGTAGGGTTTGCTGGCCCTTTAATACACTTCTTGTGGCCACATATCAATTTCAAGGCCACTGTTTTCCTTTCTGTTCTATGTGCCATTCAAAAACTTTTGTTTTCTTTCTCTCTGCCGCTAACATTCTCCTTCCAGTGGTTCATCTGATGCTCTCCTCTCAGTCTGTTTCATTCCAGAGTTCTTTCTTCCCAGTCTTTCCTTGTTGGTGTCAGCCCAGTAGGACCCTAGTGGCTGTACAGAACGGTCAATCTCTTGGCGTCAATTCTGATCCCTGGTGCTCTGTGTGGAGTTTGCATGCTCACCCTGCAACCAAGTGGGTTTCCTCCCACATCCTAAAGATGGATGTAAATTAACTACTGTAAGTTAACCTTAGTGCTTAGGAGAGGTGTAGAATCTGGGGGATTTAAAGGAAATGTAGGGAGAATAAAATGGGATTAGCATAGATGGGTTCGTGATGCTCAGCATGGAGTCAGTTGGCCTGTGTCTGTGCTGCAAGACTATGATTTGAATTAGGGAGCAATGAGTTGTTTAAGAATAAGAACTTACCATTTTAAGAGCGATGTGGTAAAACATTTTCATTTCTGAGAGTTATGATTCTTTGGAAGTCTGTTCCCTGAAGAACCATAGAAGCAAGAGTGAATTTTACCAGAATGTTGCCTGGTATAGAGGATATTAGGTACAGGGAGACCTGATGGTATATCAAATTATGAGAGGCATAGATAGGATAGACAGTCATGACCTTTTTTACAGGATGGAAACAAAGCTAGATGTCATAGCTTTAAGCTGAGAGGAACAAAGTTTAAAGGAGTTGTGTGAGGTAAGTTCTTTGGACTGAGGCAGATACGATAATAGCATTTAACAGATTTTTGGATAGGCACATGGATGTGTAAGGATTTGGGAGATATAGATTTTGTGCAGGCAGATAAGAGTTGGTCGTGGCATCATATTTGGCACAGACGTTGTGATAAAAAGGGCCTGTCCTTTGCTGTACTGTTCCATTTTCAAATGGGTCTAACTTATGTGAGCATCTTGTTCAGCGTGAGCGTGTGTGGCCAAACTTGTGCTGTACAACACTGACTCTTATTTCAATGTTGGTACATGTTGATTCAGGGAATGTAGGGCTGTGAGTGGTGGGATGGATGGGGGCAATACTAAGGTGGCGCATGTTGGGTCTGTAACCTTCTCTCTCTTTTCACTCCAGTCTGTCTGCAGGACCACTGGTTACTTTGACATCAATGTGCCCAGCTGGTTCCAGCTGCAGCATGTGGTGGCCCCGCTGGTCCGCAGGGTGTGCGACACCGAGCGCCTGGTGTGCAGCAAGACCTGCCTCAACTCCGCCGACATCGGCTTTGTGGTGGACGGCTCGAGCAGCGTGGGCACTGACAACTTCCGCACCGTGCTGCAGTTTGTGGCCAACATCAGCCGTGAGTTTGAGATCTCAGACACTGCCACCCGGGTGGGCGTGGTGCAGTACACCTACGATCAGAGGTTGGAGTTTGGCTTTGGGGAACACAACACCAGGGAAGCAGTGTCCAGCGCCGTCAAGAACATTAGGTACTGGAGCGGAGGCACTAGCACAGGAGAAGCCATCACCTATGCCTCCAAACACCTCTTCAGCAAGTCCAAACCCAACAAGAGGAAGCTCATGATTGTCATCACTGACGGCCGCTCATATGATGATGTTCGGACTCCAGCGCTTGCTGCCCACAGGAACGGTAAGTCACTGCAGGGAGGAGTGGAGTGCACTTCTACAAATTCTTCCTTTGGGTAATTGTCCCTTTTCACTTTTGAAAGCTTGTCTTCATCTGTCTCCACATGACTTTCAGACGGGTCCAGATCACAACTCGCTGGGAGAAAAAATGTTCAACTCTGCCCTTCCTGGTTCACTTTAAATACAAGCGTCCCAATCTTCTTAGTGAGAACAGGTTGTGCCTTATTTAGTTGGTTACGTACGTTATAGCATGCAAAACAGTGTTTCACTGTACCTCAGTATACGTGACAATAAACCTAAACTTAGTTGGAAAGGTATGGCGTTCTGGAGATACAGCACGGAACCAGGCCCTTTAGCCCACCAAGTTATTGTCAATAATCGAGTACCCATTACACAAATGTTGCCCTAATCAACTTTATTCTCCCCATATTCTCATAGTTTACCCTCCCCTCCAGATTCAGCCACATGCACTTAGGGTAATTTACAGTGGCCAATTGATTCGCCAATTTACACGTCATTTGGGATGTGGGAGGAAACTGGAGCACCCCAGAGGAAATCCGCGGTTACAGAGAGAATGTGCAAACTCCACACGGACAGCAGCAGAGATCAGGATTGAACCCAGATCTCTGGAGCTGTGAGGCAGCTGGCCAAATATACGGCTGAATTAAATGTCTAAGCTTCTGTAGCCTAATGAAAACAATTCTGGCTTATTTTATCTCCCTCCCTCCTGCTGCTATTCTACTAAATTTATTAGTGATACACCACGACGATAGTGTGATCTAGGCAAATCTGAACTTCAGTGCTTACTGTAGACAATCCAGTCTTTCCCAAAGACTGGTACCATGGATCAGACTGGGGCTCATTTCTCTATAAAAGGAGAAGTTGAGATGTAACCTGGTGAATCTTTAATGAAGGAATTTGGCTGGGTACATGCATAGAGAATCTTTCCATGAGTGAAGTTGTCCAAATCTGGGGGCCATAAATATAAAATGGCTGATAATAATTCAACAGGGAAGTTTGGAATTTTTTCAACCAAAGAGCAGTTAGGTGAATTCACCGCAAGACTAACATTTAAACTCTCTGCTGGAGTAGTTGATTGTAAGCAGCTTTGATACATTTAAGGGAATGCGTGAGATTAAAAAAAAAGCTGTGCTACTAGTATAAGGGAATGGAGCAAGAAAATGTCAAACATCATATGGACCACCTTGTTGAAGTGACCCGTTCTGTAAGTAGAACACAAAAGGGTGGTTGAGTCTGAAGGCTCCTGAACCGAAATGTTGCCTATCCATGTCCTGCAGAGATCTACCTGACCCCCTGAGCTACTCCAGCACTTTGTGTTCTGTCCTATTCTGTAAGATGTATAAGGCCGTCTTACCTGTCTTCCTTCTGCAGGTGTGATTGCGTATGCAATTGGGATCGCCTGGGCGGCGACGGATGAACTGGAATACATTGCCACAGATCCTGACAAGGACCATTCCTTCTTCGTGGACGAGTTTGACAGTCTGTATCAATTCGTGCCTCGGATTGTGCGCAACATTTGCCAAGAATTCAATTCACAGCCACACAACTAAACACACCACACAAAGGGTTGCAAAACCTTTAGCTGCTCAACTTACACTTACCTTCTTAAAAGGCCAGCTTTAAACTATCCAACCAAGGTGGGCTGACTTTGTCCCATGTCTTCCGGTTTTCTTGCTGACACCAAGCTTTTTAGAGGCATGTAGATGCAAAGCAGTGATCTATTGAGGATCAACCACATAACCCACATCCCAATTTGGACAGGAGGTACTCACTCATTAATTCACCTAATCCTACCATTGCAAACTATCCCTCGGGTTTGGTGATCCTGTCCTAAAATCCTTGAAGATTCCTCATTTAGGAATCACAACCATGACAGCAAAGAATCTCTGGCTAGCGCAGGCCCCACTCCTGGATCCCTGAGGATAGGAGTGGACCAGGCAAGACTGGGTAAATCAATTCCTATTATAGGCACTTGACATTGGTCTGGGCGAGTCAGATGGAACAACTTGTGCTCTTCCTGTGTGAGGCCCATTGGTGGATGGGGGTGTAAGGGAAGGGGGAAAATGGCACAAGAGCTTTTCCCTACCCCAAAAGGTAACCATGTATGTTGTAGGAAAGGGATCAAGGCCTGAGGAAGAATATTCTGCTGATGGGGATGCAGTGCAGTAGATGGTAAAGGATAGAATTCATGGAAGAAGCTAGAAACACATACCACACTGGCTATGGTGGGTGATGTATGTTTTCAGAAGATCCACATACTGGCATTCCCCACTATGATGGAAATAAGATTACCTCAGGCCTGGAATCCTGGTGGAGTCCCCGAGTATAAACATGCAAACTAGTCTAGAAAAAGTCAAATATGTTATATAGTGTTAGAAGGAGGTCCTGAGGCATCCAGAAGCACCTTACAACCCCGAGCTTACTTTGGGGTGAGGAGGAGTATAACCCTTGCTCAGGAAGGCTCAACAAATGAAATGGAAGTCATTACAGTTTCAACCCCAAACAGCTGGTTCACAGACCTTCATCTCGGAAAGCAGGAAGCAGCACCCTTCTGTAAATAGAGGACTGACTCTTATGTACATCAACAGAACGATGCCCAAGCAGTCAACATTCATTTCTTAATCTGATCACCCTCCATTGTGCAGTGATCTTAGAATAGGGATTAATGACTTTACAACCCAAAACCTGTCAGGTGCTCAACATCAAGACCCAGTTGGAAAGGATAATCAACCCATAAGGCTCTTTATTCAGTAGAAAGTAAAAGTTCCAGTGGAGACAAATGGAATGGAGTTAAGAATTTGGGAGACTAAATCCCACAAGTGCCGCAGTCAATAAATTGTAATTATTTATGAAAAACAAAAATTATTGAAGTTGTACAGTGGTTGATATGTTTGAATGACAAGCTGGGCCATTTCACGGGCAGTTCGTCAACCAAATTGCTGTCCCGCTATCTACCTCCTTGAATATTTACACAGCAGCAGGCTCATTTACTTAACTATTCCAACAGCAACACCCAAACCTGCAATTTGTTGCTGCCAGTGAACAAGATCACATATAGGCTTCCTCCAAGTCACCTCCATCCGGACTTGGGAATATATTGTTGCCGCCTTATCATCACAGGCTCCAAATCCCAGAGCCTTCTCTCCAACTGCAGTCATATCCTTCTGTGTAATTTGTCAATACAAACAGTAATAGTAAGTTCTCATAGATGCAATTAAAATAAAAATCAGTCCGTTTTAAATCCTGAAGTTCTTCCTGCAATAGCAGTGTGGAATTCACCTGCAATTCAAGGTGGTGACCCACCACCTTCTTCATTCAGGATGGACAAAAATTGCTGGCCATGTTACCAATTTCTGCATTCTGAAAAGCATTTAAGAACATCCCTAAACTGATCTCAGATGACCAAACATATAGCAAATCTTGCCCTACCTCTGGTGCCCACACCTCAAGAACAAAATAATTGTATTTGCTTTTCAAGTATTGCTGTAATGGGAAACTAAGACATCTGCATTCACAGTGACTGGTTTAGTGCAACAATTCTCTTGCTTAGAATCCTCACTTGAAGCCAACAACTGCTGCGTATGTGTACAGTTATTTTATTTACTAAAAATGAAATGTTGGACATCTGCAGAATAATTTTAAAAACACAGTGGTCGAGATGGTTTTGAAGGACTTTGGCCCTCATGTGAACCGTACATGATTCCCTAACCAAATAAAAATTATGGGCATTTTAACACTGTGATGTGTGTATTTGTTGAGCGAAATGGGGAAAAAGATTAAGGCATGTTGTTGTATTCAGAATATGATGAAGTAAAGATTACAGCAAAAGGGTTAACATGGTGGCTGCAGTTTATACCGTCTACTTGTCTCTGCTCCTTCAACAGCATCTCACAAACCTAAAGACTGCTATTACCAAGGGCAAGGGCATTTTGTTCACTTAATTTGCTGGCAGAATATCCAGTGCACACCAAATTGGACTATACAATTACCTAAATATAAGAAACTGTAACACGTCACAATGGTTCAACTGGGACAGGTTTGTACACTGCAATTGAAAACAAACCAAATACATGTGCCAAACGATAAAATAGCTTTATTATGGACAGGATGACAATATTGCAGAGGTTGACAGTTTATTCATGATAAACACCTTGTAGTGGAAAATATTTCTAGCTGAGTAGAGCCTTTCCCCAGAGTTAGACAGCTCTTTCCCGATAGCTGAAGAATTAGACCCAAGAACACGTCAGCATATAAATGTACATGGAGCTGGTGTCGGGTGGGCCGGGTGGGGCAAATCATACAACTGCCACCTTCACTATGAACAAGATAAAAATTCTTTATGGACAGTCAGTTTCATCAGTGAACTGATGACAAAGGTAGACATATTTGTTTACATGAGAAAGAAATGGAAAATTATATTTTAAAGGCCAACCAAAACAAAAACATGTGTCCAAAGGAGAGTTAGAATGAAGAACCTGTGGAATCTGGCGGAAAAACCTCTTCAGTCCTTTATTTTGATCGAATGCATGTGGGTATAACCAAATGAGCAAGATTTAATTGAGAGGAGAGTCCATTTAATGATAAACATCGGTCAAAATTCTATTACTTGAAATAGTGATGAGGGTTTGTTATGAAGACTGTTTTGTTGGAATTTCATGGGATCACCTTTCGGAAACTTTTATTATTTTTGTCACATGATATCTAAAATTCAGATGACTTGGCTAAATTTATACATTGCAAATGCATCCATTTCTGAAATATCAGAATTTTATTACAATAAAATCTATCACTTTCCATTTGAGAAAAGAGATGAATACATCATAGAATAACAATTGCATTTTTACAAGAAAATTATCTTTTAGTAAGTATCAAATAACCATGATGCTTAGAAGCCTCTCCTATGCAATTTGATCAAAACATGATCACTTTTCACAAAAACGCAGGTAAAAGTGGCAGATGTGCCCAACTCTCAAAGTCACTCGAGCATTGATACTCCTTCCATATACATACCACTGTCAGTATTAAAGTTGGTCCTTTCTGAAATAGTTTATCTGCCCATATATTCATTTTTAAAATAGATTTCCCTTCCTAAATAACTTGCTACTGGACCAAGAAATGGGGAATTTTACCAAGCTAACTTTAAAGCAGGATTCCCTATTTGAAATAGCAAACAGCTGCAACTGTTGGCCAATGTCAAACATACTCAATATTTAAACATTTTTAAAAAGGAATTAGTGGCTTTGATTTAATGCCATTTTTGGCCTCCAGGATCAAGAATCATTGCTGTAAAATTATCTTACTCTCGTGTCCAGTGGCAATCACAATCGTGCCATTAAAAAAGATGGCCTGTCACTTGAAAACCAGATTAGTAAAATCTCTTAAAATAGCCCTGTGCTACATTCTATTCTCATACCATCACCCAAGGCGCATATACCAGTTCAATGAAGTGTTAATGCCAAGGTTTATGAATTACAAAGAAACCCCAAGAGTAAAAACACCCCAACAATAATACTATTAAACATTCCATTGCTGTGTTTACAATATGTAGTCCTCCAGGTCATTAAAATTAAAATGAACTTTTTAGTGAAAGGATTAGACATTCAAATACCCGATGTTAAAGTCCCATTTAAGACACAAATCTACTACTGTGCTTAAAAAGTATACCTTCTTATAACTGTAGTTAAAAATGTCAGTGTTTATCTAAGTGCTAAAGAAATGCCTTAAATGTATAATTATTCACAACTCCAAATGCCATTAAATTTACTGACGATTCAAATTTACCTTAAAACTTCATAAACAGTCTTGAAGGAGAAATGAGTTCACGGATCACACAGCTGCTGGCACAAGTCTAATACAGTCAGGCAGCTAGAACAATAATCAACTACAGATATTGTTTCCCATATGTAAACATTCAGTTTTATTGTACAATTGTTTAAGAGGTTTTTATATTGTTTTGCAAATGTTTGGCATCTTGTCTTCGAAAATACTCTACTGTTGGACTTTTACAGATCCCTTTAACCTGGAATTACTGCAGCTTGCCTCTCCACTCAATAGACATTCCTTGCTAGCTGCCCAGCACAGAGAACAGACTTCACCTTTCATACAGGTACTGCTTGATGTGCCGAATTCTCTAAGAGCAGGAAATATACTCACACCCAGTTTTATCCAGGCCTGCCTGGATAAACAGGGCAGCTCCAGGATAAGAGACATTAACTTAAGGAAAAACATAAACAACAAATCCCTTGGACCTAAGCACAGCTGTTTCAGAACTGCAGTCTCTGCAATCCAAGTGTCAGGAGTGCTGGGCAGCAAATGTTATCCCCATGTCTGGCAGTGTCATAGACACCATTCGAAAATAGAGGGTCTGAAGTAGTATACAGAAAACTATCATACAAATACTTTGGCCAGTGCATCTGCCCCAGCACTAGCAATATAACATTTGGTAGGATGGAATGCCACATCATGGATGGACTCATCAAACTTTTTACGATGTGCAGTGAACTCCTGAATGCAGGTCTTTGTCTCCAGGCTCCACAAACGAATTGAAGAGTCATGACCTTTTAAGGGTGAGCAAAAACATAAATGATTGGTAAAAGACGAGTAACAGACACCTGAAAAGTTGGATTATTTCCTTGGTCAGTAGTGCATCAATAATTATCCCTGTGCTAATCCAACCATAGAAACAACTTGACAAGAAATCAAAACTATAAAGTTTCGAAAGTACCACCTTACCTTCATATCTTGAACAAGAAATCCCAGCCATTTGGCAGGTTTACAAGTTCTCAGAACATGCCTGCCAAGAGGCTGCATGAATATTGGAATAGTGGTAATTGCGTCAGTTAAAATGAGATTTAGATTGTTACTTATGTAGCTTTCAACTTGTTTCAGGAGGGTGCTAAGGGTTCATGGGAAAGTACACACAGATTATTAAGGTATTTATGATGTAATTTAAGTGGATACTTACTGCCAGACATCAGATACAAGCCATTTGGATCCACAGCTAAACATGTGACAGCATCTAAATGAGCTACCATTGAATGAAGAATTTTTCCTGGAAATAAATACAGTTGACATGTTAGAAACAAGATGAATGATGCAGTATAGAAGATAGTCATTTGGTCTATTGAGACTGTAAAAGTATTAGATATTCAACTGAAGAAATCTACTGTAACACCATTTTCCTACTTCCTTATATTATATTCTGACACTCTATTTAGATTCAAATAATTCTCCAGGCTGACATTGACATTGCGCTATTACAGATGCCATCGTTTGGATAGAATATTAGAGTAGTATTTACCTTTTCCAATAACTTTAAAAGCTCCATGGGCACTAAAATGAACAAATTTGCAGTGCAGAAAAAAATCAACAGGACTAATCTCTCTGAATAATTTTCCCTTTTATGAAAGCTGTCTAATATAAGTAAAATAATAAATTATGCATATTTTTATTCTGGAGGAATTCCAAATACAATTTGCCGTTATCAAATTCACCTGCTTTTTAAGGTTTGTTTGTTCAGTCCAATAAAATCAATTACCATGTCAAGGATAAGAATAATTGAATTATATTAAGCAGTTATGGTTAAGGACCGACCTAAATCACAGCATGAACTGCGAAAACAGAAAAATGTGGCTCAATTGGTTTACTACTACTTTGACTTTCTGTTTATTTAGTAATTTGTAAAATGTTCGGAGATATATTTGGTTCCAGAGGAAAGCAGCTTAAACAATGTAAATGCTTCTATTATAAAGACTGGAACTGGCTGAATATCTGAAATATCTTTAAATTTATACTCTGTTAATTTATGGCAATGAGCTAGCCCTTCCTCAGCCATGTCATTTTTCACCAAGAATCAGGGAAAGATATGGTGTGGAGAGAAGGGGAACTTATTCACTTAGTTTAACACCTTGACTAGGGAAGGCACAGCCTCAACACACGACAGGCTCCATCATCAGAATCAGTCACAAATGGCCAGCCTTCTTTTGTAGTCAATGTGATCCAAAATAATCTCTCAAATGGATGTCAGGCCACATCAGGAGAACAAGCCACTTTAGGAGTTGGCAATCAGCTTGGGATTGGTCACATTTCTTCTGACCATGCAGCAACAAGCAATGGTAAACGGGATTAGCGTAGACAGTACCTAGTCGTGTGGACAGAAGGGCCTGTTTCTGTTTCTTATGAACAATTCCAGCAATTTATTAGCTTGCTTCAAAGAAGATCCTATCAAAACCTTTTGTTTGCCAAATATGTCTGACCGTATGGGAAAGCACTGTTTTAATGGCAATATCAAGAAGGTCAACAACTCCATGTGAAGAAAAGCACCAGCAAATATAAATACAACATATTTAAAAAGTGGGGTTTATTCAGCTGGTGGTGTTGGATAGCAACGAAAGCTTTCTTAATGGCCATGCAATAATACAGGAGGCAACAGGAACAAACAAAGAAAGAACAAAGAGTTTCCTACCTGTGTTGTTGTCAAAGAATTTTATGTATCTGTCCTCATGGGCTGTTATAGTGACAGGAAGCGTAGGATGACTAATTACTTTATTAATTTGGCATGTAGATGAAGCTGAATGAACAAAAAAATATTTATATTTAATATATAACATTATCTGGATTCTTATTTGAATCACTTTTTGTATTACTTTTTTTGGATAGTCAGAAGTTATTTTACTCTCAAAAACATACCATCAATACTAGACTCAAAGGTGAGGAATCGTTGGCATGTCTCCATGTCAAATATGCTGGTCTGTCCATTTACAAATGACGACACCAAATGAGAAGGATCACTACAGACTATGTCAACAGAGGTAGGGATTCCACATTCTACAGGAGAAAAATAAAATTGTACATTCCACTTGTTAAAAATTGGTTATGTTGAATTATAGTCTTTTATTATAGACTTGAGATGAAATGTAAATCGATTTTGCATACAACTACTAAAATATTAAATATCATGGTTGATATGATATGAAGACCCAGATTTCTACCATGCTCTTCTGGACTGTGACTGACGGTTGGCAAACAGATTCTCCATCAGGTGAAGATATTACAACATACTGGGTACGGAGACCAGGAATTAAAAGCGATTTTATTAACTATGTTTAATGCATGAAATACATCTATGAGCATTTACTATTACCACTTTGCAATCAATATTTCGACACAAATGTCAGAGAGAAAAATTTAAATGATAAAAAACTTTAATATGTGGGCTAAATCTCAGTCTATATCCTCCAGCCCAAATAATATATTATCTTTCAATAGGGAAAATTAAGTCCATACCTTTGTTTTCATTGAATACACAAAGCGAAGGTGCAATTTCAGTGGTGTTCCACAGCCGCAGAGTACCATCAGCTGAACCGGACAGTAGGCGTTGATGAGCTGCGCTATACACCAAACCCCAAATGGCATCACTATGTCCTTCCAACGCACCTCGCAATACTGAAGGATCTGTAAATAGAATTTCTTAATTCAGACGAGAACAAAGTTACACTCTCAGGTCCTCTTCCACATAGATTTTCCTACACTTAAGTGTCATACAGCACAGCGTCCTCGGACATATCTGATCAGGCCAAGGAGATTTATCCACCTTCCTATGCCTTAAGATGTCCAGCACCCCCTCGACGGTAATACGGACTATCTCATTAACTATCCCAGGTTCCCCAAACTCTATGTTTCTCCATGGTAAAAACTGAGGAGAGATACTAATTGAGGACCTTGCCCATTTCCTGCAGTTCCACATAGAGACGACTGCTTGGTTTTCTAAGAGGCCCTATCCTCTCTCTAGCTACCCTAATTCCCTGTACATAAAATCTCTTTGGATTTTCCTTAATGTTATCTGCCAGAGCCATCTCCTGTCTCCTTTTTGTCCACCTGATTTCCTTCTTAAGTTTGCTCCTCAGTTCCTGAAACTTCTCCAGTTTACACTTGATTCCAACTGACTATACCTGCCCCACGTCTTCTTTTTCTTGACCACAGCCTCAATTTCTCTCATCATCCAGGCTTTCTTATTCCCACCTGCCTTACCCTTTGCTCCAAGATGCATGAGACATTTTGTCATCACACTTTAAAAAACATCCCAATTTCCAGATGTTTGTTTGCCGGCAAATAATAAATATTGGCTATCTCCAATCAACTTGAGCAAGTTCCAGCCTAAGGCCATCAAAGTTAGCATTGCCCCAATTCAGAATGTTAACTAGTGGGCTGCATTGTCTTTCTCAATAACAATGTTTAAAGCTAACAGAACTGTGGTCACTGTCCCAAAAGCTCACTCACAGACACTTCAGTCCATTTCGATTTCCATAGAGTAATTCTAGCTTTTCCCTCTCCCTTCTAGGGGCCTCTACATATTGCCTGAACATATCTCTCCTGTACAGATATGACAAATTCCATCCAGTCTAAACCCTTGACATATGGTAGATGCAGTCGATATTGGAAAAAGTTAAAATCTCCACCTATGATAACCCAATTAGTCTTGCAGCTGCCTGCAATCTCCTGGCATATTTGTTCTTCTAATTCCCGTAGAATATTTGGGGGCCTATAGTACACTCCCAACAAGATCATCCCTTTTATATTCCTCAGTTCCACTCATACCATCAGTAATGTCATCTTGGACTACTGCCATGGCATTCTCCTTAATTAATAAAGCAAGCTCTACTCTTTTACCTCCCAGCTCCATCTCACCTGTAGCACTTGTACCCTGGAACATTAAGCAGCCAGTCCCGTCTCTCTCTTAGCCAGGTTTCTGTAACTGCTACAACGTCCCAAGTTGCATGTACGTATCCACACCCTGAGTTCATCCGCTTTACCCGTCAAGCCTCTCGCATTAAAATAAATGTGATTCAATCCGACAGTTCTTCCTAGCTCCTACAATGCTCCTGCCTACCCTGTCCACTGAACTTCTTTCATCACCATGCATTGGATTGCACCCCTTGCCAATTTAGTTTAAACTCACCCGAGTAGCATTAATAAACCTTCCTGCTGGAATATTGGATCCCCCTCAAGTCTAGGTGTAACCCATTCCACTTGTACAGGCCACCTCTGCCCCAGAAGAAATCCCAATGGTCCAAAACTTTGAATCCCTTCCCCCTGCTCCAACTCCTCACCCATGCATTCATTTATTTTCTTGTTCCTATCCTGTTACTATCAGGTTGCACTGGAAGTAATCCGGAAATCACTACCTTGGAGGCCCTGCTAAACCTTATGCCTAACTCCCTATATTCAATTCGCAGGACATCTTCACTTTTCTTACCAGTTTCATTTGTGCCAACATGCACAACAATTTCTGGCTGCTCACGCTACTCCTTGTGAATGTCGTGCAGTCACGAGACATCCCGGATCCCGGCACCAAGGAGGCAGCACACTATCCTGGAGTTTCGATTGCTACCACAGAATCTCCAGTCTGTTCCCCTTATTAACGAGTCTCCTACCACTATGGCCCTGCCTGACATTACCCTTCCCTGCTGTGTCTTAGAGCCAGGCTTGGTTCCACAGACCTGACTGTGACTGCTGCCCATCCCAGACAAGTCATCCCTCTCAACAGTATGGTGTACCTGTTTTAAAAGGCAATGGCCACAGGGGTCACATGCACTCTTTGCCTAATCTCTTTCCTCATGGTCACCCATCTAATGTTTTCCTGCATCTTAGGCGTAACCAACTCACTATAACTCCTATCAATGAAGCTCTCATTCTCCCAGGCAATCTTGACATCGTCCAGTAAAGGTCCAATTCCCTGCACAGTCTTGTAAGGAACTGCACCTGGACAGAATTCCAAGAGGTGTAGTTATCAGGGACACCAGCAGTTTCCCTGACTTCCCACATCCTGCATCACTTCTCTAAAAATGCAACTTTGTCACATGTAAAGTTAATTTGAAGATAAAATATCATAATGTAGTAAATGCAAACAAAAGCATAAATTTGTTGTGAGGGTCATTTCTTTGGGAGTTGGAGGTCAATTCCAGTCATGCACAGCTTAAGCTCAGAAATAATTCCAAGCTGTGGATGCTGGTCTCTGTCACATTGTAGTTTGCTGTTCATAAATGTACCCGGAGGGGGTAGGGACACTCAAATTCTGTACTCAAGGAGAGAATGATTTTCTTTCGGTCCAGCAGCCCAAGAGCAATTGCCTATATTGCAGGTTTACCAAAGTACAGATGTTTGCAGACTGCATCCATGCCCATACAGAAGCTCCCCTGGGAATCTTTTACTAGGAGAATCTTCATGGAACTTTTGCACAAAGAACATGACTCTTGTAGGTACTGTTCTTCAACCTGACTGTTTGGGTCTTTTTATGAGCCTGTCCCACTTAGGCGATGTTTCAGGCGACTGCCGCCGACTGTCAAGATGCCGGCAGTCGCCTGAAAAACCGGCAACTGGAATGGCGACGGTCAGAGTGGAACACATTGCTTCCTTCACCAGCCTGTTATGCAGGCGGGGGACAGCGCAAGCAGGGGGAGCACTGTCTGAGTGAAATTCACATGGTGCAAAACCAATGTGATACAGACACACCGCGATGAACAGGAAGGTTGGCACTGTAATTAAGACGTTAAAAGTACAGTGTACGGGAAGGGTCGCGTAAGTCCTTTAAAAGAGGGAGGGGGACATTCACATTACTGGTCGGTTATCCTTGGTTCTGAAAACTATTGCTTAGTTATTTTTCAGCATCAGCTACAACCTACGAGAACCTACGACCTCCTGGCGACCTACAACCACTGCGCCTAAGGCACGAAAATTCTCGCTACTCTCCATGGAAGCTTCATTCTGGTCACTGCTAATTTTTCAACGTTTAAAAATTCACGTTTAAAAATTCACGGCGACCATAATGAGGCCGCGACTAGTTCCCAGGAACTCCTCACGACCAAAGAGGCGACTACCCGCCAACTACCCGCGAACATGTGGCGACCGCATAGTCTCCTGCAGTCGCCCAAGTGAGACAGGCAAATTACACTGCCAAGGATCAGTTTTCGACCTCACATTTATGCAATATCTGTTCTTTCAGTCACAGCACCTCCTATAGCTTGAAAAATGTGATATTTTCATTTTAAGAACTGGTTGACAGCTGCAGGAACTTGTAAAGACCAACAGAACACCACAATAAAAACACTAGTGCAATGTTGCACAGGTAACCCAAGAGCACCGATATGCGAGTCTTCAAATTGAAGATTATGTGATTGAAGTCAATCTTTATGAGACTTTAAGGTTATCAGGGTGACCTACAATATGATTAAAAGGCAATAGTGCAATTTTACTTGAACAGTTTTCGAAATAGCAGGTAGTACATAAAATAGCTAATTGACAAAATAGGTAGATATACGCACCATATGAATCATAGGGATCAACATTGGAGCTGGGTGCATTCCAACACTGGATCAATCCATCAGTTCCTCCACTGAAACATTGCTCCCCACTGGTACTCATCACAACACACAACACTGGGCCTCTATCCAACAGAAAGGAATTAAAACAAATTTAATTCTCTATCCCAAGTGTTTCAAATAGAGTTTCCTTTGCATTACAGGAAGTCCCTGGGTTGCATTGGGATTCCATTGCGGAGAACTTTCTGTGAGATTTCTCCCCAAGTCAGAAACATCTGTTTTCTATATTTATCCCATATCATATCACCCAGTGTCTATTTGCTACAATTCTTACATTTCGTTGAACGTTCAACATAACAATACCCATAATTAAACTAATGTAATATGTACTGCATCTAATCATCAAGGAATATCACAAAACATGTTATTATTATTACTACTTTAAAATAATTACTATTAACATTACTTTAAAATGTATACTGTAAAAATGTATGGGGGAATTTATATAAAGTCACATTCCGTGTCAGGCCATCACAAAACCAGAGAGCCCCTATATATGAAAACTGCTAGGTATTCCAGCTTACCTGTGAGCCCTGAACGTGTATATGGGTTCGACGTCCAGTGCTGTACTCCTGTGCAAAGAAAGAAATAATATAATTGTTATTTTGTCACATGACATAGCAGAAGCCTAAATGAAAAACTTTCATAGTTAGAGCAAAATTTTAACCAAATATATACAAATCCAATTAATGTTCTCTTAACAGAAATCTGACATTTTTGACTTTCCTCTATACGTGTCTGCACAATGACTAGCTATACAGGTTTAGATTTATTATTGTCACATGTACTGAGACATAGTGAAAGGCTTTGTTTGCCATGTTATCCAAACATATCAGATATACCATATATAGATACAATTAATTCAAATTCAAGTACAATAGACCGAGCAAAGGAGAATATACAGAGTGCAGAATACAGTTCTCAGCATTGTAGCACATTAGTTCCTTAGACAAGTCCAATGTCCCCAATGGACAAGAGGTGAATCCTGAGGTGATAAGTGATGAAACAGTACCCTAGCTTATGGAAGGATCATTCAGAAGCCTCATAATGGGGGGGAACCATTTCCAGAGTGTGGCGGTGCGCGCTTCCAAGCTTCTATAGTTTCCGCCAGATAGGAGCAGGGAGATGAAGGAGGTAAATTGGTTTGGGATTATGTTGGCTGCTTTTCCGAGGCAGAGTGATGTGTAGATGAAGTCATCCATCCTTCTGTTGCTCTAAAGCCTGTTCACTGGTGCTTAGCTTGGGTTCTACTGGGACTCTATTAGAGTACAAACATTGACAAGAGCACTGGACGGAGGGAGATGAAAATGATGGATTTTAACATCAATGCAGCATTTGATTGGTGAGAGTATCAATGGGACTTAGTAAAAGTACGATGAAAATTGGTTTGAGGGGTGGTAATACTCCATTGGTTAGAATCACACCGAATCCAAAGATGTTTGAAGGCCAATAATTTCAGCAAATTGGCATTCATGCCTGAATTTATCAGAGCAGTGTCCTTATCTCAACCATTCTTCAGTTCTTTTATCAATGAACCCTCCATCTTAACTTGCAACTAGGAACGTTCACTGAAGATTCACAATATACCATTCCCATTAGCTACTCCTCAGAAAATGATGCAGTCCATAACCTGCACACAACATAATTTGGGCAAGTCAGACTTGGGCAAAGTAGCATGTAATCTTTCTGCCACATAAACACAATGCAATGACCATCTGTAATGGGAGCCCACATTATAATTACAGATTGGTTCAGTCGATAACTCAATTGTTCTTCAACTAAATTTGCTTTTCTCCATGTTATTGCAATAAGCAAGTTTGGTATTCCGACTGCATGCCCAGGTCAAAGGTTACTATGCATAACGGCCATGGAAAGCATTGGAGCAGTGGTCCTTCATTTCTTCTGTTTGTTCCCAGCTCTTCGAGGTAAGAAAATACTGCTTTCAAACTATAAATTAGTTTGTATTTATTGTTCCTTTGTTAAAAGCTAAGTTTATTTTGTCGTTTTTATCGCTTTATGCCCCCCCCCCCCCCCCCCCCCGGGTGTCCTGTCCCTGTCCAGGTGCGGCCGCTGGTGTCGGGCCGGGCTTGCAGCCGGCGCAGGATGGTGGCTAAGTTGCTGCAATGCTTTGTGTGTATGGCTGGTGCTCGGCTTTTGCCGGTGCTGGGGGGGTTGGCCGCTGGCAGTCCCCGGCCCTTCGGGGAGCGGGGTTGGGCTGGAGTTGGCGCTTCTCCTCCACGCTGGCTGTGGGCCTAGGGCTGCTGGTGTCGACGGTCCAGGGCTATCGGTTGGCCCGGCGGGAGTTGAGCTGGGGTTTGCTGAAGAATTCCATTGTCTTTCACTATTCTGCTAATTTCAAGGCAATGTAATTTTTCAGCTAACTGCTGCGGCCACCCCCCCCCCGGCACTGGCGAAAGCCGAGCACCAGCCATACACACAAAGTGCTGCAGCAACTCAGCCCCCTCCCCGTGCCAGTTGTAAGCCCGGTCCAACACCGCCGGCATCCCCCGGACAGGGACGGGACACCCAGAAGGGGACGGCCAAGCAGCAACTCAATAGACCCGGGTCCGACAACGATGAGCGTGAGCTCACTCACTCACCAAAGCATTAAGCAATAAAAATGACAAAATAATCTTAGCTTTTAACAAAGGAACAATAAATACAACTATTTCATAGTTTGAAAGCAGTATTTTCTTACCAAGAAGAATCAAAGCTGGAAAAAATGGAAGAAATGAAGGTCCACTGCTTCACTGCTTTCCAGGACTGTTTATGTATAGTGACCTTTGCCCTGGGCATGCACAGTCGGAATACCAAACTCGCTTAGTACTTCAATTTTCAACCCGTTTCCCTCTCTAACCGATTTCTTTTAAAAATCACAATCACGCCACTGACCAGCACATCCCACAAACAAAAGATACAATACAATAGTCTGAAAATGACTTACATCATTTTTAAAGCAAAGGAATGGAATAAATGAGTTCTGTTGTGATTAAAGTGCATGTTCTAAATGATTTAAATTTATTGTGCAGGAGCAGCGTTATAAGCGAATAAAATAATCTTCGTTTATGAATTGACACCAAAAGCCTTACAAATCAAGGGTGTATTGGTGTGTTTCATTATTCTTACTTTTTTGCTGGAGTAGTCTTTTGTAAATTCCACAACTTCACCGTGTGATCTTCTGAGGCAGTTACCAGAACAGGTTCAACCGGGTGAAACGCAAGGCCTCTTATCCCATCAAAATGACTCCGTAACGTGAATTTAGGATTCCAAGTCTTTCTTAATGCATCTTTATTGTTTGCGATCTGTAATGAAAGTCCAAATAAACTTCAGAATGTAATTATCAAGAGTAACATATAGATCAATTATGGATTTCTGCCCTGGTTTAACCAAACTTTTGAATCATATAGTGCAACACTGAATTTGGCCAACTGAGCCAGTGCCAAGTCTATGGAAAAGCTATTTGATTTGTTCCATTAACATTCCACATAGAGTCGTCGAGTGATAGTGTGGAAACAAGCCTTTCTGCCCAACTTGCCCACACCTGCCAACAATGTCCCAGCTACACTTGTCCCACTTGCCTGCGCTTGGTCCATATCCCTTCCAAACACGTCCTATCCATGTACCTGTCTAATTGTTTCTTAAACGATGGGATAGTCCCAGCCTCAACTACCTCCTCTGGCAGCTTGTTCCATACACCCACCACCATTTGTGTGAAAAAGTTACTCCTCAGATTCCTATTCAATCTTTCCCCTTTCACCTTGAACCTACGTCCTCTGGTCCTCGATTCCCCTACTATGGGAAAGAGACTCTGTGCATCTACCTGATCTATTCCTCTCATGATTTTGTACACCTCTATAAGATTACCCCTCAACCGTCTGCGCTCCATGAAATAGAGACCCAGCCTACTCAACTTCTCCCTATAGCTCACACCCTCTAGTCCTGGTAACATGCTCGTAAATCTTTTCGGACCCCTTTCAATCTTGACAATATCTTTCCTATAACATGGTGCCCAGAACTAAACACAATATTCTAAATGCAGTCGCACCAATGTATACCCTTTTTATCCAATTTCCTTTTGCAAGTTCTGATAAACCTCTTAAACAGTCTATCTAACTCTTAGTATTTATCAACATTATCAACTCTGAAAATACAAATAATGAGGCTATAAGAACACACCAGAAATTGTGTGTTCTACTCGTGATTTACCCTACCCAGCGCCCCCCTCCTCCCCCCCGCTCATTCCTCCTGTGTGTGTTAACATGGAAAAAGGAGGCATTCTGGTTGCTCCTAATGCTATTGTGCGATTAATGAAGAATTTACATCTAACTTACATCATAATTTAACGGGTCTGCTTCATTAGCAACTGTAAGGCCGGCCAACTCCCCAAGACCCAATGCATTCTCCAGTGCTTCGTCTGTGCCCATGATAAAGGACTTTCCCGATCCTGGCGGAAAGGTCAATGCTTCAACTACCAGAATTAAACCAAAAAAAATTGTTAATTCAATATAAATTTGAGAATACTACTATGGCACAGAATACATTGGCATTTTAAACTAAAACTATTTACATTGACCAGCATTTAAGACTTTGAAAAGATATACATTTTTCCTATAACCTACCTTCTTCTGTCCTGCCGGTTTCATGCTCAGTTAGTCGTGTGTTAGTTGGTCTGGGAGGAGAATTTACTGAAGACTGCAGTGGAGGAAGTTCATCTACATCTCTTAAAGTAGCCAACATGTCTTGTAACTTTGATCTGTTCGGCCCTGTTAAGAAGTAAAGCAAAGCTTAAAAGTAACATTGGATTTTTCATCCCTATCACCCTATGAAAAGTGATGGAATTGCATAATTTCGGGTCTGCCTATTCTTAAAATATTGACTTGATTACATTCTTAAGCATTGGATTAGCAAAATGGACAAGGAAATAACTCAGAAAAGGGTCAATAATCTTTGGCAGAACTGCAATTCCAAATCATGTTAAATACTGACCAAGATATAACCTTTATTTTTAGGTTCCAATTCTAGTCCATATGTAAATCAAAGCAACAAATAAGAGGAAAACTAATACACAGCCCATCCAAGAATTTGCAGCCAATTACTTACAGTGCCCTCCATAATGTTTGGGACAAAGACCCATCATTTATTTATTTGGTGTGGATTTGTCAATGACAACTGTCCGCAGAAGGCTTCATGAACAGAAATGGGGGGACTATGTATAAACACAACTGTAATTTCTACATGGTGAAACCAAAATGTACAAAAATGGCCTTTAATAAAATCTGGCAATGCGCACTTTAACCACATGTGATTATTTCTATTACAAATCTCAAATTGTGGAGTACAGAGGCAAATAAATAAATGATGGGTCTTTGTTCCAAACATGTGGTATTCTAATCCTGAGTAAGCATATAAAACTATTGCAAGGTATTAATATGTACCCTATTTTGGAGTACACTAGGACCAGATACATTTGGAAACAACAGATTTGCTCTCTTACTAACCAATGTTTATAATGCAATGTGCATTTGTTGTATATCTTTACAGCTTTCAAGTTGTTTAGCCCTAACACTCTTCGATGATGCTCATTTGCAAGTGATACCATGCACTTGTCCCTTTTCTGGAATAGGTTCACAGTGAGGGGTTAGGTGTGGTGGACCATCATTTCTTAGATGGAATCTGTAGTCTATAATTTTGATCACCACAATAACTTAATGTATTTCGCTGCTCCCAAGATTAAAAGTTATACATGAAAATAAAACTTCCTTCCACCAACCAGTCAGACAGAATTAGGCACTGGCCTTGTTAACGTTTTTTTTCATTTGTAGAGAGTTATAAAAGTTTAGTTGGTTATCAGCACACAAAACTAAAATCTATGACATGAAGTCATGGAATATAAATGGAGGTTGCAGAAAAATAAAGCAGCAGGCAAATGACAAAAGGAATTAAATATAGTCTCAAGCAACAAGTTCCCACAAAAATGGTAAAACAAGGCACTGGTGAAAGAGATGATCAAGAATAGCTCAGACTAAGCAGATGGTTTTAAAGGAACTGGATACTTTTGTATCCAGAGCATCGGGATACTTTTGTTTGAAAAGTGTGGTAAAAGAGAGTTTGAGCCAAAGGTATACCAGATTTCATACGCACTTACTCTTCACCCCCTTTTTCCCCTTTCGCTCCTTTTTGTACTGCTCCTTGAGTTTTGTTATTAGTCCCTGGTCCACGTCCCAGCTCTCTGGTGTGGGACACACATCTTCCTTGTCTAAACACAGCATAGTGAAACAAATCAGAGAATGCCTAATGGAACAATCCACCTCTTACACCATTAGCAGGAAGTTCCAAAATAGTCTGTTAAAAAAACATCACAGCAAGTCCATAATTAGAGCTAAACGATTATATGGTTCCACAAAAATGATCTCAGCAGGGATTATCTTAATAATCAAAATACAATTAATCATAATCGACGTTAGAGTTTTGTGATATTTGAGTCTTCTTGAATATATCATCACGTTGGCTATTTTAGGGAAAGGGGAGCCAATCCATCAATGGAACGTGGTATTTATATAGTAAAATACTCACACGCACTCACATTTCTGGCAGTAGTTACAGATTGTATTGCAAGCTTTATTAGAAAATATCCATGCAAAGCACCCCAAATACTTTATTGGCAATAATAGCCATCCTGAGCATCATCTTGTCGTGGCTATGTTAAGCCTTCGCTACAGCATCATAAGATTTTACCATTTTATAGAGTTAATTTTACTATATTAGTTACTGGTGTATGGTAGTGGCTTCATAAAACCCAAGCATGCTTTCAAAATTCAGCTAATCAGAATCAAAAATAATTTTCAATATAACATTAATCATTTGTTCCACAGGTAATCCCTGGATTACACAACTCTCGTTGTCCTAACATCACACGTTTAGTGGATATTTAGTAGTAATCCTTTGTGCATAGTAAATTAGCAAACTTTCCTCCACAGCTATTACTCTTGCACAGTTCCTCACATAGAATGCACTGTTTTAGTATATTTTCAAATGCACAGTTCACTTCCAGAATGCGTTCAAATTATACAGGAGATACATAAACAAGAACCATTTTTAAATGATTTTTGGGCATATCACATACTTAAAAGGTTTTAATGATGGTATATCTTTTTACCACTGACTGACACTGTCATCACTGGGTTCCACCAATCAACTTCAATTATCATCTCTATATAGGGTGGTGGAACAAGCAATTAGTCAATGCAAAACTCGAAATGTTTATTTCAAATACCCTGGTAGCATTATCTCATTCTAGCTTTGCAACCTCAGCCAAACCCAAAGATCATTTTGAGACTCTCTATGTCCCCTTTCCAGGTTTCTGTGCATTCTGCTGCCAAATCAGTCAATTTTGAACAAACTCTTAGTTGCAACCAGGTCCACATAACGTGAACATTTTCTGTAACAACATTCTATTGACTCACTTCATCTTCAATGCTTTCAGCTTCATTTTAACACTATTCTAGGCCTCATCATTTCCTACTCCTTCCCTCAACTATCTTCAGTGGCATGATCCTCATAGATCCAGATTCCTTTTAATGTACTTTCCTCCAATTTACCTTGAGCTAGTGTTGAACTTTCATCAGCAACCCTCTCAAAATCTGAAATGAAATCCCATTGAGAAATTAATTAAACAGTTCAGATAGATAATTAAAATAAAACACTCATCTAGAAGTTGCTTGCATTGAATGCCTTGCATACTACACCACTTCTTAAATTCAGGTTTGCTGACACCAAAGGACCAATTTCAGAAGCAAAACACCCATTAAGTGATCACCTTTCTTGGGAAATATTTTTTTAGGCTATGATAAATCATTACCTCCAGTAATTTATTTATAAACCTTCTGGAAAGGTCTAAAGAGATCATCAGTTTCTAGTCCTATCCATGCTTTATACCCTTAAGAATTACTGAGACTACAGTGCCTAAAAAACAAACCTGTACATTTGTCAATAGTACACAGATACTTCTGGTCAGTGTTTTATTTGGTTATCACCAAATATGTGACAAGTTATGTTTTGCAAAATACCAAGTAAAAATACACTCATCAGTACTACAAGCAATACAACAATGAGGAAATACATTTTGGTAAGTACAGAATGTTTCAAAATTTTCCTGACTCGCAGGTAATGAAGATGCTTTAAGAAGTTATATAATGAGTCATATCCAGTCAATGACCACTATGGCAGCCACAGGAATTCAGCTGAATTTCTGGTCGAAGATAACACGGCTACTACTCTATCCTGTACCTGCATTTTGGAAAATCTGACCACTAGGCAGTGCCACTTCTCCCCATTTGCAAGCAGAAAAGAGCAGGTTTGGTAAAGTCATACCGTGCTGTTCTGAGGAACTAGATGATCTCCTATGTGAATGCCTTGAGTTGGTCCATATTCAAGGACACAACAGCCAACCTAAATGAGAATGTCACCGCCATCTCAGACTTCATCAGTAAGTGTGGTGAAGAATGCACGCCACATAAGTCAAGTGTGTCCAACCAAAAACCATGGATGAACATGTTAGACCCACTCCCTAATGAAATCCTGAGGCCTTCAAGTCGGGTGACTCTGACCTGTACAGTAAATCAAGGTGCAACCTTTGCAAAGCCATGAGAGGTACCAAGAGACAATTCCCGACTGAGCTAGAGTTCCAAACAAACCAAACTGAGATCTGTTGATTGTGGCACGACGTCCATGCTATAATGGGCTACAAAGCTAAGTTGGGCAGAATGCTGGCAACAACGCATTCCTCCCCGACAAGCTCAATGCATTCCATGTTCGTATTGAACAGAAAGTCTGCAAAATGCAACGTTCACCCCGACAGCCATGTGTATATCTGTACCCAGGGCTACTGTTGTAGACTTCAGATCAGCCTTTCTGAGAGCGAACCCACGAAAAGCAACCAACCCGGGTGGATTCCCCGGCCATGGTTTATCCTCCCAGACCTCATACGTGTTCAAGCCCCACAACACAGCTTGGTTCCTAGACTGGTTTTTCTTCCAGATACTTACAAATTAACTAAATTATATTCAAACATTTTACAAATTGCCTTCAAAGCTAGCTACATAAGAGTATAATGTACTCTTTCCATTAATTCTCTTCCACTGTACCGACTCAGGTCTGTGTTTTGTCCAAAACTATCTACATCTTTAGTTAGAACTGATATAAATATGCAATACAACAATTTCAACATACTAATAACGCACCATCCAGATATCATTACCAATTGTCTTGATGGTTTGCCTTTCAAATGGTAAATTAGCGGTATAATAAACTGACATATTCTCACATGCTACCAGTAACTTTGGCCTGGTGCCCTTTTTGAAGTTAAACTGAGTTAAACTCGAACCATTGTTATTTTCTTTCATTTTCAAACAGGGAGCCCAATGTTACAAACAGGCAAATCAGAGAATGTCATTAATAAATATGATGCGCAAGAATAACAATTATTTTTTATTGATCATTTATTTTTGTAAAGCAAAGAACATGTCCTCCAGCTCATCATGAACTAATGAATCTTATAAACCAGAAAGATAAAAGAGAGGAGCTAACAATTGGCAGTAGCAGCCCAACTTTTATTTCAGGTAGGCACATTTCTGTAAATGCTTAAGTATATTTTACATCCCAATTTTTTATGAAGCATCTAACCTGAAGATACCCATTTTTAATGTAGACCTTAAGTGTGTAATCATTTTTAATACATAACAAATATTTAAAGTGAACAAGTTGATTGTTTGAATTCAACAAGATATCAAAAAGTTTTACCCCATTCTGTTCCATCGCCTGCACTCCTGGACTCTCCTGCTTCTTCCCCATCTTCAGTAGTTCCTAAGAAGTCAAACTCTCTCAGTGCTTCCACAGTGTCCATATCTTCTATTGCATTAGAAGGTGCAACTTTATCAAACTGGAAGGAAGAGTCATTTAATCAGCAAGTGACAATCAAGCTCTTTGGAATTTAATAGCACACTATAAAATAGAGTAATGTCATGGAAGAATCGTTCACCGTTAAAATCAGACTTTATATACCTTTGCTTGCTTTGCAGCTGTCATCATATGTATAGCGTACTTTCATAATAAGGGTATGTTCAGTTCATATTCTAATATTACTTAATTTATAGACATTATGTTATTGATGTACAAAGTTGAGCCTCTGCACAAGTATAATGATGTGATATTTATTACTGTTGGAATAGGATCTCCCTATTATTTTGTGAGTCAATTGCTGTTCAGTACAATTCCAGATGTCCACCATCAGAGGGTGCTGCATCATAGCATCAGCTGCAGCAGTCCATATACTGGAAAACGCAAAGTGATTATTTTAAAATTTGTTAATACTTCCGCTCCCTTTCCTTTCTCATCCTCATTTCCATTCCATTTTCTCCCTTCTCCATGCTAATTCTGCTTATTTTAAATACTATAATTTGGTCTGATTTATTGGATTCCCAACCCACTGCTTGTTGTTAATACATTTCCCGTACAAATGTATTTGTAAAAACAAGAAATATGAAACAACAAGAACTTGATAGAAAATTAATCTAAGTGTAATAAAACCATGGCAACAAAGAGTTTTTTTTGGCAAGATTGCTTTTGGAAGTGATTGCCATCTTCGTTTCACTGACAACTGTGTGGGATTATTGGTGGGGAGGTCTGATTTGACTGCTTTGTAAGTTCTCCATGTTTTAAGTTGATTCTCACTCTAGTGCTTAACTAATTTAATAATAGATTTTAAGCAGAAAAGCTTTTGAATTGAAGAAGGCATTAAGTAAATAGAACATGTTGGGACTCACCTGGAAGCCAACACTAGAATGCATCTGGGTTTACATTTTATTTAATTTATTCCAGGTTAAGACCAGTGTGGCAAGAGAGTGGAAGTCTCTGTACTATACAGAACTTGCACGAAGAGGAACTGTCCACCGTCTAAATTCAAATAAACCTCATTATCTATACGTACATAACGAAAACTCTCATCTTGTTATCTTCCGGTTATCTTTCACATTTGTGCAAATACGGTGCGCGATAGCGCTCGTTTTTCGCCACCTTACTCATCATTGGCCTGGGCACTGAGCTTGGCTCTGAGGGCACCGACGACTGATGCTCCTCCGGGGTACGCAAGAAGGGCGAGGAGCGTCAACCTCGAGATCCTGGGGAGGTGAGGAGGGAGTGTGGGGGGGATTGAGGGAGAGGAGGTGGTAGGGAGGGAGAGGGAGGGGGGAGAGTGGGGGAGGAGGATAGAGGGAGACAAGGGGGGTAGGGAGGGGAGGTGAGTTATGGAGGGAGTGACTGAGGGTAGGGGAAAGGAGAGGTGAGGGAGGGATTGGGGAGGGTAGGAGGAGAGGGGAAAGAAGAGAGAGGAGGTGAGGAGGGGGAGTGGGGGAGAAAGGGGAAGAGGGAGAGGAAGGGGGAGTGGGGGAAGTAGGGAGTGGGAAATAGAGGGAGAGGAGGGCAGTGGGGAGGTGGAATAGGTGGTGGATAGAGGGATAGGAGGGGGTAGGGAGGGGAGAGGAGATATGGAGGGAGGAGTGACTGAGGGTAGGGGCAAGGAGAGGGAGGGAGAGGTGAGGGAGGGATTGGAGGAGGGGAGGAGGAGAGGGGAAAAGAGGGTGAAGAGGAGGGGGATGGAGTGCTGGGGGATGAGGGGAAATGAGCCCAACCTGCGCAGTTGGGGGCTATGGTGAGTGGTGGAATATTGCGTTGGGGGGACAGATTGCGATGTGGGACCAGGCCTCCCGTGTGGCAGGGACCCCATGGGTCCCACTTAGTCTAGTATTTGATACAGTTGCTGAAACCGAGAAGCAGTTACCTTGCATCCTTCAGAATTAATCACAATGATGGGAGACTAAGTTTGGGAAATAAATTTGCTAGAAAGGATCACCTAAGGAGGTCTGAAATGATATCCAAGATATTCAGATATTCACGATGCTGACAAGGACACAACCAAAGATCCAGAATGGGAAGATCACATACAGCACTATTGAGCTGGTGTGGTGTGAGGGGATCAGAGTGAGGTGGAGGAAGTGAGATGAAAGTGGCAAACATGGTAAATGTTATTTAAGTGGCCTGAAGAAGGAGCTTGATACAAAACGTTCTCCAGAAATGCTGCCTGACCCACTGAGTTACTCCAGCACTTTGTCTTTGTACTTATTAAGTGACCTTGTGGTTCTTCCTGGGAGTGTCATCAAGAATCCCAATAAAATGACATATTGGAGCAAGCAAGAAAGATTATGGTAAACAAAAGCTAATGAGCAAGATAAAAACATTCAAAGTAAATTTGAAGGAATGTACAATAGATATGGCACTTGACAAAGGGGAAGGGATGTAATTAGATGTTATTCAGAAGATTGCATAAACTAAAAACAATCAGGTCACTTGCAACTGCTTCAATGGTTTGAAACTAATCCCTTGAAACAGTTACTTCAAACCCAGTTTAAATTGGATTTCATTGCTAATTGGAAGGGCCTGTTCCTGTGCTGTAGTGTTCCATTACAAAACATTTTCAAAAACGACTGTATTTTGTGGATTTTTACACAAATTAGGAATATGTTTTACACAATCAAAAGGATCATCATTGAGAATCTATGGAAGTAAAACATGGAATTAATTTTACACATTTTTCATTAATATACTGATATGAAATTTTAACTTATTTACTCGTGCCCGAATATTTAACCTACCGAGGTATCAATAATGGTTTGCTCTTTTCCATCAGACTCATCATCTTCATCTTCATCGCTAAATACCGCTGCAGCATTTTCAAGAAATTTAAATGTTTCCAGCAAATCTGCTGAATCGGTCGGAAGAGGTTTAACTTTCTCTCCGGAATTTCTTTGGAGGGGCAGGGGGAGGGGAGGGGGGGAAAATCACATAATCTATTTAGTTCGTAGATAACTTGCAGCAAATGTGAGATCACAAAATATCACATTGTTCCTGTGTTGACTGATAAAAGGCAACTTTTTTCTTTCAATGATTCATTCCTCTCAAGCCTCTTACATCATTTCCTAATTCCTTTGGACTTGCTCTACAACAGACCATTAAGGATATATGTGAACGATTTCTGGGGGCATGTCTTTCATATATCTTTACGAGTGAAACAAATACAAGATATTTTCTATGTATGTTTCCCATCTCAAATCTTCAGATGTAAAACAGTATGTTCTCCAGGATTTACAGAACTGATAAAAAATGTAGGGATTACAAAAAAAAACCAGCTGGAGTAGTTCTTTTGTTGCCAATATATGCTAAAGATATTCTCCTAATTATAGAGCTCAGCAAGAAGCCATTCTACTCGCATTGGCTCCTTGCAAGATAATCTCTTTTTACATATCATTTTGTTCCAGTTATTATGACAGGACAATAATGTAATCTCCTCACATGATAAAAACTGTCATCTTAAACATTTGACAATCTGTATTCCCTACATCATATATGAAATTAAAAAAACAGAAAAAATCCAACCCACACACTAAATGAATGCAATACATTTTCAGGCGATTCTTAACTTTTCATGAACTCACATCTTAGCCTATCAGGTGAGATGTTTTTTGTAATGACATATCACATCAACAACTTTTAAGATAAATATTAATTAAGAGTAGCAATAAGGTAAAAATCCAATGAATGTTCAAATTAGAATGTAGAACACACAACAGTATGGCACAAGAATGGCACAATGTCTGTGCCGAAAATCACACCAACTCTTATCTGTTTGCACATTATCCACATCCCTCCATATCAATACGGCTAACCGAAAGTCTCTTAAATGCCACTTAAATATCTGCCTCGATCAGCATGGAAAAATAACGGAGTCTTTACTTCAGTCTTCACTGCCACCCCAAAGAAAATGAAAGCTTTTTGTTTGAGACTTGAACAATATTTTTCACTTCACATTTTACTATTATATTAATGCTAGAATTTTGTTGTTTTTTTTTATCACAACAATCACATACCAGCAAATATGCAACATCAAAAAGAAATAATTCAAAGTTTAAGCACTAGGTTTAAGAATGTAAGTTTCTGGTCTCGAGCCAAATGAAAGCAAATAAATACATAAAATGTTGGAACTACCGCAATGGAAAGGCCAAAGAAATGGTTGGGCCATCATGCAAGTCAAATTAATTCAGAGTAAATCAATGTAGTATATAGTGATATTATATGTTTGCATTAGGGGTGAAAGCCTGCCTGTTTGTCTCTAATGAATTTTGAAAAAATCCTGAATATTACACAAATAAAATTGAAGAAGTGACCCAACATACTATTAGCACAATTTTAAGAAATCTAGTACAAGAGATTGAAGAGGAAGTACATCAAATCTAGATTTAAATTTAGATCTAAAATAGATGCACTTTGGCAGTATAAGGCACTTACCCAATCATGTCCGTCCTTTTCAATAGTGTTTCACCACCATTTATAACAGACTCCAAACTCTTGTTTTCTGATAATTTGTCTGGATCATCACCAGTGAGGCCAAGTAGTGCCCGTGCTCGCCTCGACTTCACATCTATTATGGTATCTGTGTAACCCACCTCCTGCAAGTATCTGACAAAACAATGGATTGCAGCATTTTTTTAAAACATGAGAAACTTATGAAGCTTCATCACAATTTATCCAGACAATTAGCTAGATACAAATGATGCACTATTTTGAAAATATTAGGAAAATATACCAGCAAGAAATACTCTACAACATTCTGCTTTACTGCTGCGAGGGCTAGCAAAAAAAAAGTCATTCGTACCAGCTGCAGATTGAAAGTGATGAGTCTCTTTCAGTACCAGCCTCTATAATCACAGGAAAATGAAAGCTCCCAGTACTGGGCTATTGTTAACAATTCAACATTCATTACATTGTCGACACCAAAAAACTCAGCGGTTTCCTTGTTTGGATCTGATGGAAGGGGGAATGTGGTGTGGTGGTTCGTTGGAGGGGGAACTTCCAACAATATTTATTCATAGCAAGACAGTTGAAGAGACATCTGAATATCAAATTAAAAATCCATGATGAATTAAGCAAAAATTGACTATGCTAATTAGCAAAGGACAGCCAATCCCTCAAAACATATTTTACATTATGATTCTGCACAGAATAATGATAACTAAAGTTACAATTTAAAGGTTACTTTTCAACTTGTTATATATTTTTCAAATTTAAACACAAGATAGAATGAAAAGCTTGTTTTTACAGTTAAGGCGCCAACAGTTGAGATACTAAAAACAAAATATTTTTGAAATAGAAGAGTAATTGCAAATACTCACTGACGAAGCAGCTGCCTCCCTTGCTTCCATGTTAATTGATTATTTTGTGTGGTCTGTATTTCATTTTCATTCCCTTCATCTAGAAAGATATGTCAGATTGAATTCCTGTTTTAACAAACCTACTAATATTAAAAACAATGCTGTAGGAAGAGTGGTATGTCCAGAAGTTGTGCTTCCCAATTGCACACTTACATAGGGTAAAGTAGTAATCTGATTCTTGGCCTCCAATTGACATACATACAGCTAGAGATGGCAGCAAGGTTCAGGTCTCTTCCAGAATCAGCTGTCTGGGCCATTTTTCAATTTCAGAACAAATTTACTGGTCAGCTCTGTACTAAAAGCGGAACAGAAGGCTTTTTCCAAGCTGTGCTCTTGGAGTTCAACACAGTCTGTTTAACTGTTTTAGTACTGCATTACTGATTAATATTCTTTTAGACATGATGTTATTCACAGTTTTCTGATTTTGGTGAGTGTAAAATATGTCGTTAGCACTATTTGAAGAACAGTTCACCTTGTCCTGCTAAACATCCATTTCTCAACCAACATCATATATGGATGATTCCTCAACCAACATTCAGTCTAAAAAAGGGTTCCGAGCCGAAATGTCACCTGTTCCTTTTCTCCAGAGATGCTGCCTGAGCCACTACGTTGCACCAGCACTTTGTGTCTTCCTTCACATAATGGATAAGCTGGTTGCTTGCTGTTTGAGAGACTACACTGAACAAATAGGCTTTCCTAATTGCTTAAATAACAGTAACTCCTCTTCATAAATGCTTCATTCATTGTGAAATTGTTTTAAGATATGCTGAGAATTAAAACAATGACAAATACAAATGCTCTTTTTACTTTCTACCGCTCAATTGAAATAGGGCAAGACTACCTCTGAAGATACACTTCACCTGCAGCTCCAAATTCCTGAGAAATTACTGCTCAACTGCAATTAGTGAGGCACACCCCACTGTCTCAGTACTGTCTCACTGCTGTACAAAATTGTATGTCTTTCAACAAGTAATATTCCGTTAATTAGCTTAAATCTAGTTCTTATCATTAACTTACCATGATAAATGTTTTGAAGTTTTAAACTCAATTTTTTAAAATCAATTAAATTTGTACCTTTATATTCATTGCCTTTTTGTACTAATATTACAAAAACGCTGCGAGATCACAGAGGAAATAAATCTGAAACAAAATCTTGCAAATTTAGGCTCATTAGCCAAGGTGATGTTAGGAAAAGAAAAATACTTCGGTCTCCTTGTGGTGACACACTGCATACTCTCACATTGGACAGATAACTGAACAGCATCTCTGGAGAACATGGATATGCAATGTTTTGAGTCGGGATCTTTCTTCAGGTGGATGGGAAAATGTTGGAAGAGGTGGAGAAGGGGTGCGCGGACAAAGTCTGGCAAGTGATACATGGGGGGGGGGGGGGGGGGAGGGTGACAGGCAGATGGATGGACAAAGGCCTGAGAACAGAAGACAAAAGGCTGAGAGATAAGGAGAGAAGATGTGAAATATGAGGTCAGAGGAAGTCAAATTTACACAAACAGTAGTAATGTCATTCTTGTATGTAGAACAACATTAGCTGGTTTGGAGCCAAAAGCAGTTGGTTTTTTCTTGTTTGTGTGATGTGAACATTACTAGCAAGATTTTCATTATTATGCATCTCCAATTACAACCTTAGGCCATATCAGGGAGCTATTAAGAGCCAACCACAATGGTGATCGGAGTCTCATGCAGACCAGACTGGTTAAGACAGATTTCTTTCCTCGCAGGACATTATGAAATCAGATGGACTTTCATGCTAAACCAGGTGGTCCTTCTGAAATGATGCTTCCACAAGCTTACCAGGAATCAGTTTGAAATAGTCAAATGTCATTTCCATACAACAAGAGAACAATTTATTTACCCTAATTTACCCCAATTTTTCCCTCAACATTAATTGGATTCAAATGACTGAGGTGAATAATTCCTTAAACAATATGACATCTTAATCTTCTGGATCAGCCTAATATGAGGGACTTTATCAAATGCCTTACTAAAATACATTCAAGAAGTTAATAATGAACCTTTAACTTTATGACTTAAAATCTTTGGGACATAAAATGCTCTTCCAGAATCAACAGAACCAGTTACAAATTTTTCTGCCCTTATAACATCTTGGGTAGAGACTTAGAGGTATACCTTTTGGCCCACATCTTTCAACCTGAATTATAAATTCATTTCTTACTTGTACTCTAAGCTCAGTAACTTGACATTTTAGATGTTGCTGCCAAAACTAACATGCCAGTACCTGCAAATCTGTTGGCTACTCATGTATGGAATGCTACCTTCAGCAAGCATATCTTACCAGAATCATAATTTGGAGGCTTCATATCTCCTTGATTCAACTCTGTGCCGTATTTCAATTTATGGTGTTTAGCTCTGAAAGGAAAATGGGGAAAAAGGTTTATCGGAGAGCTAAGGCACCCATAGAGCAATATTTCACTGCAGAATAACAAATGAAGTAGAATTAGAATAACGCTCAAATTCTTTGTAGTACACCAACATTCTAACTATTAATTGAACAAAGGAAACAAGTGCATATTTTGTTCATGTGGTTCAAAAAAGGTGGAAGAAAACGTTTTTCCAGAAAACTGGAAAATTTTGCATTTTCAGGGAAATACAAAACAGGAAACTGTAGAATGCTATAAATGAATTCCATACTGCAATAACGTGATATCTAAGCAACGTAAAGCATTACACATCCAATAATTCTCAAGAACTTCATCCTTTATGACATTTTGAAAACTGCACCAGATGGGAAACTTTGAAGAAAATAGGAAGAATGATAAGCAAGCTTGCGGTGACATGAAAACTGGTGGCATTGTGAATAGAGAAGAACATGGTCTAAGACTACAGTTAGATACAGATCAGTTGGGAGAAACTTTGGCAGATAGGATTTAATCCTGACAAGTGCAAGATGATGCATTTTGTGAAGTCAATCAGGGATAGTACATATACAGTAAGCAGTATGGCTTCAACAACTGTTAACGAACAAAACAATCTGAGGAATCCAAGTCTACAGTTCTCTAAAAGTGGCAACATAGGTGGATAGAATGATTAAGAAGCCATAAGACATGTTTGCATTCATAGGTCAGAGCATAGTTTACAATAGTTGGGATGTTATGTTGCTACTTTACAAAACACTGGTTATTGTTATGGAGTATTGTGTGTAGTTCTGGTCACCACATTACAGGAAAAATGTGATTGTGCTGGAGAGAATACAGAGGAGGTTCGCCATGATGTTGCCTGGATTGGATGACTACTTTTGGGGGAAGATTAGGTAGGCTGTGTTTGTTTTCCCCAGAGTGAAGGAATCCGAGGGGTGTCCTGACAGAAACATGCGAGAGATACAGTGCATTCAGAAAGTATTTAGACCCCTTCACTTCTTCCACATTTTGTTACATTACAGCCTTATTTTAAAATGGATTAAACTCATTTTTTCTATCATCAATCTACACACAATACCCCCAGAATAAAGAAGCAAAAACAGGTGCTTTGAAATGTTTGCAATGTAATTAAAAAGAAATATCACATTTACATAAGTATTCAGACCATTTGCTATGACACTCAAAATTGAGCTTGGATTCATCCTGTTTCCATAGATTATCCTTGAGATGTTTCTACAATTTGATTGGAGTCCACCAGTGGTAAATTAAATTGACTGAACATGATTTTGAAAGGTACACACCTGTCTATATAAGGTCCCACAGTTGACAGCTCATGTCAGAGCAAAAACCAAGCCATGAAGACAAAGGAATTGTCTGTAGACCTCCGTGACAGAATTGTGTCCAGACACAGATCTGGGGAAGGGTAGGAAACAATTTCGGCAGCATTGCAGGTCTCGAAGAACACAGTGGCCTCCGTCATTCTCAAATGGAATAACTTTGGAACCACCAGAACTCTTCATAGAACTGGCCACCCGGCCAAACTGAGCAATTGGGGGAGAAGGGCCTTCGTCAGGGAGGTGACCAAGAACCCGATGGTGTCACTCTCACAGAGCTCCAGAGTTCCTCTGTGGAGATGGGAGAACCTTCCAGAAGGACAACTATATCTGCAGCACTCCACCCATCAGGCCTTTATGGTAGAGTGGCCAGACAGAAGCCACTCCTCAGTAAAAGGCACATGATAGCCCGCTTGGAGTTTGCCAAAAGACATGAGAAACAAGATTCTCTGGTCTGATGAAACCAAGATTGAACTCTTTGGCCTGAATGCCAAGCGTCACGTCTGGAGAAAATCCAGGCACCGCTCATCACCTGGCCAATACCATACCTACGTTGAAGCATGGCGGTAGTAGCATCATGCCGTGGGGATGTTTTTCAGCTGCAGGAACTGGGAGACTCGTCAGGATCGAGGGAAAGATGAACGGAGCAAGGTACAGAGAGATCCTTGATGAAAACCTGCTCCAGAGCGTTCTGGACCTCAGACCTTCACACAGGACAACGACCCTAAGCACACAGCCAAGACAACGCAGGAGTGGCTTTGTGACAAGTCCGTGAATGTCCTTGAGTGGCCCAGCCAGAGCCCGGACTTGAACCCAATCGAACATCTCTGGAGAGACTTAAAAATAGCTGTGCATCGACGCTCCCCATCCAACCTGACAGAGCTTGAGAGGATCTTCAGGGAAGAATGGGATAAATTACCCAAATACAGGTGTGGCAAGCTTGTAGCGTCATACCCAAGAAGACTTGAGGCTGTAATCGCTACCAAATGTGCCTCAACAAAGTACTGAGCAAAAGAGTCTGAATACTTATGTAAATATGATCTTTCAGTTATTTATTTTCAATTACTTTGTAAAGATTTCTAAACACCTGTTTTTGCTTTTTTATTAGGGGGAGTGTAGATTGATGATAAAACAAAAGGATTTAATCAATTTTAGAATAAGGCTATAACGTAACAAAATGGGGAAAAAGTGAAGGGGTCTGAATACTTTCTGAATGCATTGAAGATAGATAGTCAATTGTCTTTTCCCTTGGTAGGGATATCAAAAATACATGGGGAATGGATGAAGGTGAAGGTAAACCTTTTAGGGGAAAAAAAGCTAGATATCTGGAAAAATTGTACAGAGGGGGTGGAATTGGGTACAATTATCACATTTAAGAGGCATTTAGACAGATACTTAAAATAGGCATGGCATAGGATATGGTCCCAATATGGGCAAATTGTGTAGATTGACAAAAAGGTTGGCTTAGACATGGTGGGCCAACGGGCCTCTTTCTTTATTGTACAATCTATGACTTTTAAAAAAAAAAGCATTGCCTAGACAATGCTTTGTTAAAGAAGGAACTGCAGATGCTGGAGAATCGAGGGTTACACAAAAAGCTGGAGAAACTCAGCGGGTGCAGCAGCATCTAAGGAGTCTGAAGAAGGGTCTCGACCCGAAACGTCGCCTATCTCCTTCGCTCCTTAGATGCTGCTGCACCCGCTGAGTTTCTCCAGCTTTTTGTGCAACCCTAGACAATGCTTTACTAAGTAATTTCAATATTTTCTTACTGTTCTTTGCCCTGTCTGGCGATTAATGGTAAATTAGAAGACATTTTACCAACTACATATTTTTAAGGGTTGCTTAGGAATGGTGGCTGTTGTTTTTGACAATGAATAAGTGAAATGATTTGTGTATATACATTTTTATTGGTCACTTGGTTCATATTTAGTCGACATTAGTAAATTATTAAACACTCAATTCTACATATTACTGCATATTTGTCTAATCTACAAAAGGTAAAATTGTACTGTGCCAATACATGACTGTCAACCAGTGTGCAGTCCCCCCTCTCACTAACATGAGTCATCTAATGCTGCACTATGTATAAAATTCATTTCCAAGTCCATTCTTGTTTTAGCTGTTTGGCAACTCCATATATAATCATATCATATCATTGTATTGCCCGTATTTTTTTCTTCAAATAATTATAAGACTGGTTTAATGTGACCTTTGCTTTTAAAATTCAGAAAAACAAATGAAAAAAAACTTCAATATTTAATATATACTAGACCAAGCGTGGTTGCGCCGGGGGGGGGGGGGGGGAACAGCATGCGGCGTCACACACACTAACCACCCCCCTTGATATTATATTATTATTATTCATTCGCTCCTTTTACCCCATCCCCGCCCTATCCACTCACACATAGCCCCCAACTCAGGCATGTCTAGAGAGGGAGCGGGGAGTAGAGAGAGAGGGGGCAGAGACAGAGAGTGGGGCAGAGGCAAAGAGCGAGGGGCAGAGACAGAGAGAGAGAGGGACAGAGAGGAGGGGAGGTAGAGAGGGGGGGGGAGGGAGGAAGGGGGGGGAGGGAGGAAGGGGGGGGAGGGAGGAAGAGGGGGGGAGGGAGGAAGAGGGGAGGGGGGGGAGGGAGGAAGTGGGGGGAGGGAGGAAGAGGGGGGAGAGGGAGGAAGAGGGGGGAGAGGGAGGGAGAGGGAGGAAGAGGGGGGAGAGGGAGGAAGAGGGGGGGGAGGGAGGAAGAGGGGGGGGAGGAAGAGGGGGGGAGGAAGAGGGGGGGAGGAAGAGGGGGGGGAGGAAGAGGGGGGGGAGGAAGAGGGGGGGGAGGAAGAGGGGGGAGGAAGAGGGGGGGGAGGAAGAGGGGGGGGAGGAAGAGGGGGGGGAGGAAGAGGGGGGGAGGAAGAGGGGGGGAGGAAGAGGGGGGGAGGAAGAGGGGGGGAGGAAGAGGGGGGGGAGGAAGAGGGGGGGAGGAAGAGGGGGGGAGGAAGAGGGGGGGAGGAAGAGGGGGGGAGGAAGAGGGGGGGAGGAAGAGGGGGGGAGGAAGAGGGGGGGAGGAAGAGGGGGGGAGGAAGAGGGGGGGAGGAAGAGGGGGGGAGGAAGAGGGGGGGAGGAAGAGGGGGGGAGGAAGAGGGGGGGAGGAAGAGGGGGGGAGGAAGAGGGGGGGAGGAAGAGGGGGGGAGGAAGAAGGGGGGGAGGAAGAGGGGGGGGGAGGAAGAGGGGGGGAGGAAGAGGGGGGGAGGAAGAGGGGGGGAGGAAGAGGGGGGGAGGAAGAGGGGGGGAGGAAGAGGGGGGGAGGAAGAGGGGGGGAGGAAGAGGGGGGGAGGAAGAGGGGGGGAGGAAGAGGGGGGGAGGAAGAGGGGGGGAGGACAGCGCGCAGATCCATTGTGACGTCACATCAGCAAAATACGTCATTTTTTAATACAAATTTATACAATTTTTTTCAGGTTTTCTCGAGAAGATGTGATTATACATACACACACACACACATCCAAGATCAGAGTTTTATAAATATAGAAGTGTATAAATTTGCATTTGCTCATTACAAATAATTTGCTTCTTTCTATTTTTGAAAAAAAATCTAGTATCTTTGTCATCACATCCATTAAGTCAATTGGTCTTAGAATACTGCATTATTCCTGTTTTGAAAATGTGTTGAAATCCATTTTCTGTTATTCAGTCCAGCCAGGTTATTTTCATAATATAGAAAACAGAACGCTGTGAACGAATTCCATTCCGCAATAACAAAATATCTAAGCTTTATAGCAGATATACTATCACGTCTGATCTCCCTCAAAGATTTTCTAATCAGCTGCGTTGCATCAGCACTTGCCTCAGTTCAATGACACTTGCCTCCATGATTTTTGCAAGAACTTTGCTAATTCATCTGATGCAGCATCCTCTCTACAAGGGAATTATGACATCTGTCAACTGGCAAGAAATAAGGTCTCTTCCACCAACCGGAAGAATTGAAGAATCCCCTCTGAGACATGCAAAATCTAAAACATGAAGCTAGTTAATAAATTATTTTTTAAGGTGATCAGGAGTTCAGTTTATTAAATTAATTTATTATGAGGCGGTGCTGTGGAATTTGCCTATTTCTTCAGTGACAGTAAAATTGTAAACTGTGATTTGAGTCCACGGGGCTTTGAAATGTACTTGTTCTTGAGTCTGAAGAAGACTCCCGACTCAAAATAAAACTTATCCATGTTCTCCAGAGATGCTGCCTGACCCCGAATTTCTTGAGCACTTTGTGTGTTTTTTTTTGTAAACCAGCATGTGCAGTTCCTTGTTTTTAATTTGAAATGTACTGGTTTGTTATGGGAAAAAAAGTCTTAAAGTCTTAAAGTTCTCATTAAAGAAGGGTGGATGAACGGAAATACCCAGTTAAAGAAGGATTATTAAAAGCAGTGAAAAACTGGTTTTTGCGGCCATTGTCAATATGGAATTTTATTCATCAAATATCATGAGTGCTATCCCTAGAAGTACTGGAAATAGGTATACCCAGTTATAATTTGGTGGATATTCATATAGGATAACAAATGACACGTAAAGATCTTGCTAACTTAAAGTAACCAGTAACCAGAAAAGAAATCCTCTTCAAATTAAATGTTAACTCCAGTCCTCATCTATCAGAAAAAAAAAATCTGCAGATGCTGAAAATCTCAAATAAAAGCAGGAAGCACTAGAAACACTCAGCAGCTCAGGTAGCTTTTGTGGGACGAGAAAAGGTTAATGCTTTGGATCACAGAGCGCTTCATCAGAACTGATAAAGAGAAAAAGTAAGTGTAGTTTTAAGTGGCAGTTCCCCTACATTTTCTTCAATTTAAAAGAGCCAGAAAATGGAACTTGGTCCTTCTAACCTGCCCCATCTCTCGATATGATCATAGCTGATCTACACCAAACTTCAACTCCTCCTCTTCACCAAGTTCCCATAACCTTCAATATTTCAAAATTGTATTTACCTCTACTTTAAATATTTCCAATGTGCTTGCTTACACAACTCTTTGGATAGAAAGCTTAAACGAGTCACTAGGCTGTATGAGAAACAAAATCTACAATTTACATGGCTGCCTACTGATTTCCAAACTGTTTTAATAATATTTTTACTTTATTATGGACATACAGCATGGAAACAGGCCTTTGGTCCATGCTGACCAGCGATCACCCCGTATGCTAACACTATCCTACACTATGGAAAATGTTACAACTTTACTGAATCCAATTACCCTAGAAACCTGTACGTTTTTGGAGTGTGGAGCACCTGGAGAAAACCCACGCGGTCACAGTGAGAACGTACAAACTCTGTACTGACAGCACCGATAGTCAGGATTGAACCCAGGTCTCTGGCACTGTAAGGCAGCAACTCTACCACTGCTGCCTTATTTTTCTTCAAACATCTTGATTAATAGAACAATTTGATAGTGGAGGTAAAAGTAGATTTTTGGGCGGAAACACGCCAGTCAGGCAACATCTATGAAGAGAGCAAAAGCTCCCTCATTCGAGACTCCTCCACAAGTGAAAGCGTATTGGCGTCTGTTCTGTAAAACCTTCTTAGGACCCTCATATGTTTCAATAAGATCCACATTATTCCAAACTCCAAAGAATACAGCCCTAACCAGTTTAGCTATTTTATTGGAACAATCCTCGCAGCCCAGAATTTAGGTTGGTGAATCTCTTTAGGACTTCCTCCAATGCTACAATATTCTTTTTTGGGTAATGAGATTAAAACTGTGCATAGTATTCCAGTTGCGGCCTCACCAATACCTTGTACAATTGTAACAAAATCTTTCTAAATTATGCAATAAAAGCCAATATGCCGTTTTTCTTAAGAACTCCAAGAACTGCAGAAGAACTCCAAGATCTCTCTGTACTTCAACCATTTGCAGTTTCGTTCGATTTAGATAATAATGCCTTTCAATTCTTTTACTACAGTGCATTTACTACTTTCCCACAGCACATTCCATTTGATGAGATTTCCTTCAATTTGTACCCAATTTCAGAGTCTTCACTATATTTTGTTTCACCCTTTGCCATTTATAACAAAAGGTCTTCCATCTGGACCATTAATTATTTCTCTTGCCTGAACTGCTGAATGTTTCACCTCAACAATCACATTGGTTCATTAATCTTCTTGTTTTGTTAGCCACTTTACCACTTATTACAATCTGGTCACACTATCATGGAATGCTCTCCATTAATCTGGGTGGTTGGTCCTGCCAACAACACTCCGAGGCTCATTGATAATAAAGCAGTTTGCTTTATTTATCAGCCTAATCATTTTAAACTTCCAACAATGATACACTGTAATTGTAACATGTATAGTCTACAAAATCAACTCAAAAAAATAAGTCAAGGCCTCTTCCAAAAATGAACATAGATGCACAGAAGTACCATGTTCTTCATTAAGTTCATCATCATCCTGACTGAAATATATTTGTTATAGAACCCCCTGGGATCAATATATTAGATTTCCCCGTTCTACATCCTTGTGGTGAGTTTTCCAGATGATAGCAGTAATACAACTACATTCTTGAGCAACCTGAATTGGAAAAAATATGCGCCAACCTTATCAATGACCATCACCTCCTAAGAAAGGATACTAATTTTTTGATAATATAACTTGAACTCCAGGGATAGACCACAGCCTCAACAAAATGCAGAATTGTGTGTGAGAGTCCCAAGTGATTGTCAGCTGTACCAAAATAACTTGTATAATCAATTGTCTTTCAAATATTACAAAATTGACGCAGTCCGTTTCAATAAAGGGGTAATAAATAACACAGTAATTTCAAAAGTTGTAAAGTAGGTTTTACATTCAACTGCAACCGTAGAACACAAAACATTGCACAAACCTTTAAAACGATAATTATAAAATAATTATCTACTATTACTCACCAAATTGCAACATTGTGTTATATTTATTTTTATACGAGTACATATGTAAAAAATATTTGGATTACAGCACAAATATTTTTTTTAAAGCACACCTTTCTTGCTTTAAAGCATATTCAAGCATTTTAATTCTTCTGACTAAATCCTTCTTCAAGTTCTCCTGGCCTTTTCGCTCTCCTTGCAAGAAAGAAATCTGTGCCTAAAAGAAAAGAACAGAAGAGCATTAACAATCTAAATTTGAAGTTTCGGGTGCAACTTAGCACCTTTCAAAATTTCTAAGCAATGCATGTTTCTCACAAGAAGATTGAAATACATTTTTTGAACAAGTGACATGAATGGAGTTGGTAAATATAAGCATTTAAAGAATGACTAAATCTCATTAAATCTTAAGCAATATCACATTAGGCTCCTTCTGAGACCTGGCCTTTATCATAAATGTACCACGTAAAATTTCTACAAACTTCCTATTATCCCTTCAGCTTATGACTCCAATGTATAGGCATTCATGCCTAGTCTCTGGCACAATGGCCAGGATTTATTCATTATTGATGCCATTTATTCATTATTTATTCATTAAAGATGCCACATACATATGTTTCAAATAAATGTAAAATAGCTCAAACCCAGAGAATAAAAGTTGAAAATTCCAGTTTTTAAATTTCGAATCACTTCAATTGAATATCTCCATTCACTATAGCAGTAGTATTTTAGTTTGAAGGTATCACCAAAATTTAGGAAATTTTCCTTTTAGTGGCGGAAGGTTATTTTGTTCTAAAGTGTTGGCATTATTCATAAAATGTCATAACACTTTCCTCATTGAACCGCTTTCTTAAGGTGAGAAAGGCAGGATCAAAATTCAAAATAGTTAACACTTCATAAACATACATGGAATGAAAGTTGCATACTGGGCCCAAAGTTAATGCACAGAATATGATGGAAGGTTTAGTTTAGTTTAGTTTAATTAAACTAAATTCCAGCCCACCGAGTCCACACCGACCAGCGGTCCCCACACACTAACACTGTCCTACACACACTAGGGACAATTTACACTTATACTAAGCTAATTAACCTACAAACCTATATGTCTTTGGAGTGTGGAAGAAAAGCAACGTTCTCTGCGGTCACGGAGAGAACATACAAACTCCTTACAAACAGCACCCGTAGTCAGGATCGAGCCCGGGTCTCTGGCGCTGCAAGCACTGTAAGGCAGCAACTCTAGCGCTACGCTAATGCGAAGGTCCCAGACCTGAAACATTAATCATTTCTTTTTCCACAGATGCTGCCTAACTGGTTGAGTGTTTGCAGCAATTTATGTTGTTATTTCAGATTTGTTTTGTTTTTTCCATTTTCATTAATACTAGATTGAATTAGCCATTAAACCAGTGGTTCTTAACCTGGGAGTTGTGACCCCCCATGGGGGTTGTTTGGGGGGGTTTCTGGGGGTCATGAAGGGATTGTAAATAACATCAATGTGTTGAGCCCATTTTTGGGAACCTAATAAAGGTACATACCACACACAGTATTTTGTTTGCGTATGCATGTATGTATACACAGGGCCTATGAGAACGGGGTGCAGGGGATACATCGTACCCAGGCCTGGAGTCCAAAAGGGGGCCCGGGAACCAAAGCAGGGGCGATGAATTTCCTGAAATCTCAGAAAATGTTTGCATATATTTTGTGAAGACTAGCATTCACATTTTGTGTGAGCCTACATAGTTTTATATATTGTAATTCGTAGAAATTGTGATCCATAATAAAGCGGGGAATTTTAACTGGCGGGTGTGTGGTCTGGGTAACCCGATTAAAAAAGGGGGAAGGGGAAGGAGGGGGAGCACTAGGACCCAACAGATCATCACTACTGATGGATCATCCCTGTAAGGGGGGGGGGGGGAGCACTAGAACTAGTGTTTCCACTTTGAAGGAAATTACCTGAAATTCGGGAAATTCGGTTTGTCTTCGGATAATTTTAAGAAAATGAAGTAATTTTGGGAAATTTCCTGGCCCGGTAAGCCTTCCCCAACTGCGCATGTGCGACTGCCGCCCCAACAGCGCACACGTGGAACCCGGGCCCACTTCGCATGCGCGGGGAGACGCCAAAGGGTCCAATCAGCCCCACGGGATGATTTGCAGAAAAAAAGTATGTAGCTGTATATTTACGACCATCCGCACCTGCGCAGTTGGGGGAGGCCCATCAGCCGTGTTACAATTGAAAATGGCGCCGGTGATGCGGTAGGGACACCGTCTCTCTGTGCATGAGCAGTGGGCCCGGTATCCGCGCATGCGCAGTTGGGGAAGGCTTATCAGGCCGGGAAATACCATCAAATTCCAGGTTAGTTGGCATTATATTTCAGGACATTTTTTTCTGAGGTGTGGAAGTGCTGACTAGGACCCAGCAGTCAGACCACGAGCTGTCTGCATCGTGGAGGTTGTGGGCCTCGTGCTGCGCCTGGAACTTGTAGATGTTATGTGTATACCCCTTTAACAGTAGTGACATAGCCCTTGCTAACCACTCCCCTATAATCGAGTATAACTGTGTCCTCCCCATCCTTAGCTCCCTCTCTAGTGATCGTGACAGACCACGTACAGCTAGGGCAGTGATGTGTGTTTAGTTAATAAAAGTTATAGTAAAGAATTCTCTGTGTACGTGCATGTTCTTTACATGGCGTCAGAGGTTTCTTATCCTGCGTCTCCTGTGTATCGGGTTTTATTTCTTTAGTCCCAGTACCCCCTCCCCGAATCGCGATGGCTTCCTCCTGTTGTAAGCCTGATATTCTGATCTTTGATGATGACATTGCTCACCGTTGGAACGTTTTCCGACGTGATTTTGAGCACTACGTTACAATCGCTCACCTGCGGTTGCCCCTGCGGTCAAAGCCTCTCTCCTGCTCAACCTGGCCGGACCGGAGGCTGTGGAACGATCGGAGTCGTTCGTCTACGGGGTCAACAAGAACGCTCAGGACCCGGTATGTCTGATTGCTAAGTTTACCGAAATGTGTGACATTCCCACTAACTGTATCCTGGAGCGTTTCAAATTTTTCGGCCGCCGCCAGTACCCTGGTGAATCTGTGGACAATTTCGTCGCCGCGTTGCGGCACCTGGCTCACCGCTGCAGCCTGAATGCTGTAACCCCTGAGACTTTGACCCGGGATGTTTTGGTGTATGGCCTCCGAGACGAGAAGCTGCGATCCGAGCTCCTCCGCAAGCCCGATTTGACTTTCAACGAGGCTTTGCACGCCTCTCGCTTGGCGGAGGCTGTCTCCTCCGCCGTGTCACCGCCGGACCATGAGGTCCGCGCGGCCAGTTTCGCCGGCCGCCAGACCCCTGCCCCGCAGCAAGAGAGGGTGAGCCCTGCGTCCAGCTCAAGACCCCGTCAGCGCTGTCCGAATTGCAACTTTGCGTCGCATCGTTTCAATGTGTGCCCTGCGTTGAGAAAGACTTGCAACTTTTGCCACAAGCAAAACCATTTCTCAGCGGCATGTCGTTCCCGTGGGAAGCCTGCGCTGCCACAGCACAAGCCCTCAAACTACCTGGCACGTGATGATAATGTGTCTGGTTCCTATCACCAGCAGGACGAACTCCCACTGTCTGATTCGGGCTCATCCCAGAGCGAGCTGAGCGTGTTTTCGCTGCGAGGTGCACCTGCGCTGATAACGGACCCGACCGTGCAAGTTACTGCGAATGGCACCACTTTCTCTGCTAAGGTCGACACGGGGGCCGCTGCAAACGTTATGTCAACAAGCTTATTCAAAAAGATAAGGAATAATGAGCTTGTTACCACTGAACGCTCTGTTCTTCGTGCCTATGGGGGAGGCTTGCTTGTTCCTGTGGGGAAGGCCACTCTCCACTGCAAGGTACTGAAGGCCTCTCGGCCCCTCTCTTTCTTTCTTCAGGCCTGCCAAGACCTTGGGTTGGTCAACTTCCATCGTGACATCCGCATGGTGCAGTCACCCCTGGACCCGCTGGCCGAATACCCAGACCGTTTCGATACCAAGCTGGGAAAGCTCCCCTGCAGCTACAAAATCGCTCTCAATCTGGATATCGAACCCGTCATCCGCCCACCACATCGGGTGTCATTCGTGATGAAAGACAAAGTCGAGTCCACACTTCGTGACATGGTGGCCATGGGCATCCTGAAGGAAGTGAGTGAGCCCACTCGGTGGGTCTCCACTGCGAAGAAGGACAAGCATGAGCTGCGGATTTGCATCAACCCGAAGGATCTGAACTTGGCCATCAAGCGCCCGCATTACCCCATGCGAACTGTTGAAGATGTTGCTGCACAAGTTGGCCCAGCCACCGTGTTTTCGGTTCTTGACGCCAAGAGTTCGTTCTGGCAGATACCACTTGACGAACGGTCCTCGTACCTAACAACGTTCAGCACGCTCTTTGGGAGGTTTCGTTTTCTCCGCATGCCGTTCGGGATCAACTCTGCCAGTGAGGTGTTCCAAAGGACAATGGAACAACTGTTCGCCGGGCTCCCGTGTGCTATCATCGTCGACGACATCCTAGTCTATGGGCAGGATGTCACGGAGCACGACCATAACCTCCGCCAGGTCCTGGAACGAGCCCGGGAAGTTAACCTAAAGCTCAACCAAAAAAAATGCCGGTTTCGCGTCCCGGAGGTCACCTACGTGGGACATGTTTTCACAGCATCGGGGCTGAAGCCTGACCCGCAGAAGACAGCCGCAATATCTGAGATGCCTGCACCTGCTGATGTGCCGAGCCTCCAGCGTTTCCTGGGCATGGTCAACCACCTGGGGAAGTTCATCCCTGACTTGAGTGAATTGAGCGCTCCTCTGAGAGACCTGGTGAAAAAGGACACAGCCTGGGCCTGGTTCCCGCAACACCAGAAAGCCTTCGACGTCCTCAAGTCCAAGTTGGTCAGCACCCCAACGCTGAAGTATTTTGACCTCAAGCGCCCCATCGTCCTCACATGTGATGCGTCCAAGTTTGGCCTCGGGGCCGCCTGCCTGCAGGTCCACGATGGAGCACAACTGCCCATGTCATACGCATCCCGTACAATGACTCCCGCCGAGCAGCGCTATGCCCAAATTGAAAAAGAACTGTTGGCTGTTGTCTTCGCCTGCTCGAAGTTCAAAGACTACATTCTGGGCACCTGTTTTTCCATTGAGACGGACCACCAACCTCTGGTTACCATCCTCAACAAGCCAATTCACGTGGCCTCCTCCCGGCTTCAGCGTATGATGCTTCAGTTACAACGATTTACCTTCACTGTGGTCTATCGAAAAGGCAAGGACATGTTTGTCGCCGACACGCTGTCTCGGTCGCCTCTTGCATCCACCACCCTTACGAGGTGTCCGATTTGATAGTACTCAATGTGAATTTCGTGCCTTCTAATCAGATGAAGTCTCTAGTCAAGCACACGGCAGCTGACGCTTCGCTCCAACAGCTGGCTGCGGTTATCATGCGGGGCTGGCCAGACCGCCGTTCTTCTCTGCCGGCTGCAGCGGTGCCCTACTTCCTGGTCCGTGACGAGCTGGTGCTGCGTGATGGTGTGATTGTGAAGGGGCACAAGGTGGTAGTGCCCGCAGCACTTCGTGAACAATATTTTGAAACTGCTCATCGTGGCCATCCCGGGGCCGAAGCCACTCTTTCCATCGCTCAGAGCCAGTTCTACTGGCCTGATATGGCTCGTTTTTTCAGGGACAGGGTCTCCTCATGCCCTACGTGCAACAGCCTCGCCCCGCAACAGCAGCGGCAGCCCCTTTTGCAGCAGCCCGCCCCGGCCCTCCCTTGGTCTGCGCTGGCGACTGACATTTTCGAATGGCGCGGCAAGCATTTCCTGGTGCTTGTCGCTTCCTACTCTAGCTGGTTTGAGGTTGACCAGCTCCCCTCTCTGTCTTCTTCTGCTGTCATCGAGAAGCTGCGCCGTCACTTCGCCACTTTTGGATCCCCGGCAAGCCTGCAGTCGGACAACGGCAGTCAATTCACTAGTACTGAGTTTCGTGCTTTTGCTGATCGCTGGAACTTTCGGCACTACACTAGCAGTCCGAAATACCCTCAGAGCAACGGCCTGGCTGAGCGCGCGGTCCGCACTGCTAAAGGATTACTGGAACGTTGTCGCTTGTCTCGCTCTGACATTTACCTTGCCCTCCTGAACCTCCGCAACATCTCCCGCGACCATACCCTGGGGTCCCCAGCGCAGCACCTCATGTCCCGTGTCACGCACCCTCCGATCCCGGTTGCTCAACAGTCCCTTGCTCCTTCTGTGCTCAAACCTGCCGTGGTCCGGAAGCGCATTGCCCACAAACACCATATCCAAAAGCGCTCCCATGACAAGTCCTGCCGTGTCCTCCGTCCTCTATATCCTGGCCAGGTCGTCCGTATGCGGTCTGCCTCCGGCCATCCTAGGCTCACCATTGTCGTCGGTTCTGCCGGGTCACCTCGTTCCTACCTGGTTAACCACGATGGCACGGTCTACCGCAGGTCTCGTCAGCACCTGCGCCTGGTGAATGAACCTCGTCCCCCTCCTGCTGCTTCGTATGCTCCCCGTGCCGACCTCGCCGCCACGTCCCGTGCCCGCCTTGCCCAGTCCAACGTCCCCTCGGCCTCTCCCGGTAGTTCTTCCCGCTGTTGTCGCTGGTTCTCCGGCTTTCTCGCCTCCCGCGTCTCCTTCCTCCCCGCCGCTTTCATCGCCCCGGGGCTCTCCTGTTAAGTGCTCGCCGCCCGCGCCGGTCCCTCTGGTTCCCGTGGGGGGAGGAGGTGAAGGCGAGGTGCGGACCCGATCTGGCCGCCTTGTAAAGCCGCCAGACCGTTATGGCAATTATGTGTAATTCGGTGTTCCTTCATTACAGTTGTGTACTTTTCCCTAGCGCATGAGACGTGGTCGCTTGTCACTGTTCTTTATTTTGTTTTGTAGAGGAAGGATGTAGATGTTATGTGTATACCCCTTTAACAGTAGTGACGTAGCCCTTGCTAACCACTCCCCTATAATCGAGTATAACTGTGTCCTCCCCATCCTTAGCTCCCTCTCTAGTGATCGTGACAGACCACGTACAGCTAGGGTAGTGATGTGTGTTTAGTTAATAAAAGTTATAGTAAAGAATTCTCTGTGTACGTGCATGTTCTTTACGGAACTCTGGTGAGGTGACGGCTCTTCCCACTGGTGGCCGGTGGAGAAGCGAGGGTCGGTGGAGTCGCTGGTGGAGGCCTGTGGGGAGCTGGAGTAGAGATATGGGCAGCAGCATCGGCGGCTTTCTGAAGACAGTGAAGGTTGGTGACAGTGGCTGTGGTGGCCCCACTCGGGGAGGCGGTGAGAGTCAGCAGCCGCGGCTGTTTCAGTGTCCCGGGCCTGGGTTTGGGTGTGTGTGGGAGTGTCAGTGGGTGTGGGTGTGTCAATGGGTGTGTGTGAGTGGGTGTGTGTGAGTGAGTGGGTGTGGGTGTGTGTGAGAGTGTGTGCGTGTGAATGGGTGCGACTATAGACAATAGGTGCAGGAGTAGGCCATTTGGCCCTTTGATGTGGGTGTGTGTGTGTGTGTGTTTGGGTGAGTCGGTGTGCGTGTGCGTGTGTGTGTGTGAGTGTGAGTGTGTGTGTGCGCAAGAGAGTGTGTGTGGGTGAGTGTGTGTGGTTGCGTGCGTGCGAGTGTGGGTGAGTGTGAGTGTGCATGCGTGCGTGTGTATGAGGGTGAATTTTGTAAATGCAGTTAAAACCATTAGATCTGTTGAACTTGCTAACAGAGTATAGACTTCTGCAGAGAGGTAATTTCGCAAACTCAAGATGATTAAGAATTATTAAGGTCTACAATGTCTCCGGAACGTCTTGTGGATTTGTCCAGGCTAAGTATTCAAAGTCAACGCCAAGTCAATTTCATTCGTCACATACACCCGAAGGTGCAGTGAAATGAATTTGCCAGCAGCGACACACTTAATAAGAGCACACAACACACAATAGAATTTAACACAAACATCCACCAGAGCATTCTTCACTATGCTGGAAGGCAACAAGGTTCAGCCAGTCCTCCTCCTTTGTTCACCCGTGGTCAGGGCCATAAACCCCTCCGTAGTCGCCGCTACAGACGACCCACATCGTCGGGATGCTCCAAACTCCGACGTCGGGATGGACAAACACACTTGGAGGTCCAGGCTCGGCACTTTCCTACCGGAGACCACGACTTCAGGATGCTATAGGCCGCAGGCCGGCGGTCGGATCTCTTCTCCGGCGAGGGATCCCATGCCAGATGGTAAGTCCACTCCACGCCCGTGGCTAGAAGCTCCGCAGACCACGTCTTCAGGGTGTTATAGGCCGCAGGCCGGCGGTCGGAGCTCTTCTCTGGTGATCCCCGGCGAGGGATCCCAGGCTCCAGATGGTAAGTGCACGCCAAGCATGCGGCTAGAAGCTCCGCGAACCACAGCCCCACGATGTCAACATATTGAATCAATAGTATTGAATCAAACATTGCCAGAACAATAAATGTTCATGCTGTGATTCAAAATTTTTAACAAAAAAAGGCCAGGAAAGCTCTTTACTTAAAGTAAATACTAAGCCCATCTACCTTCTTTTACTTTTTACTAATAATTGTCTTCTGATGATCTGATCTGCATTGAAATATAAAAGGATGTTTCAATGTAAATTCTTTCTCCTTATCTGTATAGTAGCATAAACAAAGACGTTCAAAACAAATGTGCTTTCTGATCCTTTTATTTTATTTATAGTTATTTATATTTAACATTGAGGGAGTATAGGAGCATAAGGCTGTAACTTGCAGAAAGTCAACAGAGTGCTCCATTCCACCCCTCTCTCATCTTCCATACCCCTTTTTGCCTTACAGGCTACAGCTCATAGCATAAAACCATAGTGTAGTGAATAAGAACAGGATGACCAATGGAGAAAGGAATGGGGCCCGAAAGAAACTTTGTACCCACTGATAAAATTCCTCTGAGGCCCTGCGTATACACACACAAACTGTGTGTGCTGTGAACCAGGTCTTCCAAGATGCGCACGCATAGTGAAGCATTTCTCAAGTATTGTTCAAAAATCCATGGTCAAGCCGCAATGTGTTATCTGTGCCAAGGTTTTGAGACACGAAAGCATGAAGCCCAACAAACTGAAGATCCATTTGGAGTCTTGTCACAGCAACACTGGCTGGGAAGGGCGTGGACTATTTCAAACAAAAAGAAGCCGCACTCAAGGGTTCCCGCATCGATTCGAAGAGGTCACTGCGCTCATCACAACGAAGCAACTTTGGAGGCTTCTTACCGGATTGCTTATCGAATCGCACATGCCAAGAAACCTCACAGCATCGGTGAAGAGCCTTTCAAGCTATGCCTTCTCGAAGCAGCAAAGTTGGTGCTGGGGGAACAGCAGTTAAACAAGTTCAGGTATATATCCCTTTCAAATGACACAGTCAAAAGTCGAATCTCGGATATGAGTAATAATATTCTGCTGCAAGTAGTGAGCGCCGAGTGTATTCACTACAACTGGACCAGTCAACAGATGTTGCCTCATGTTCCCAACTGCTAGTCTACGTTTGTTACCTCGATGGAGAAGCCATGAAGGAGGAGTACCTGTTCTTGGAGCCATTGGCTACTACCACTCGGGGAGAAGATGTGTTCAGAATGCTGGAAGCCTTCCTCATCAAACATGAGCTTGGCTGGGAACGCCTTGTCGGGGTGTGTACAGATGAGGCACCTTCCATGGTCGGTTGCAGATCCGGCTGCAAAGCCTTCGTGAAGGATATCGCTCCCCATGTCTCCTTCACCCACTGCATCGCAATGCTTTAGCGATGAAGACTCTCCCTCCTGGTCTTCATGAAGTACTTTCAGATGTGGTGAAGATTGTGAATCACATCCGAGGGAGCGCAACAAACGCAAGAATCTTCAAAGCGATGTGTGAAGAAATGGGCGGAGGGGTAGGCCATTTAGAATGGAGATGAGGAAAAACGTTTTCACCGAGAGAGTTGTGAATCTATGGAATTCTCTGCCTCAGAAGGCAGTGGAGGCCAATTCTCTGGATACTTTCAAGAGAGAATTAGATAGAGCTCTTAAAGATAGTGGAGTCAGGGTATATGGTGAGAAGGCAGGAACGGGGTACTGAATGTGGATGATCAGCCATGATCACGTTGAATGGCGGTGCTGGCTCGAAGGGCCTACTCCTGCACCTATTTCCTATTGAATAATATAAATTCTAAATCTGCTATGATGACATTACACAAGATGGCATTGCATAAAACCACATGAATCATCAAGCTACCTTTTAAACCCATATCCATTGATTCTAAAGGTTGTAGCTATGCTATTGTGGCTTTTTTTAATTGTTTATTCTTGAAAAAAAAACATATTTCATTAGGTTAAAATAAAAATATTACAGAAAGGACTGACAACATTAAAATTCCATTGAATTAAATAAAAATTATAAAAACATTACTCCAAAATTTATTAAACTAAGGCCACAGATATGAGCTAAACGGCTAAATTATGAAAATAAATCCCAAATGCAACAGAAATTAAAATTAAATGCATTGGTAGTTAAGTTTCCTACAAAAGTACATACCCAAAATGTATTAATAACTTGCCCTTAGAAACAGAAGTGCTTCTACCAGATCCTCTTTCATTAAAGCCCTTAAATCTGATTTAATTATTTTCAGTGCGGAGAACAGTATCTCCACGATGACCCGAGTGGGTGGTATGGCTGTTACTATAACAGCCGCAAATGTTACTATTTCTGGATAAGCAGGGACAACGGAGAATTATAGACCAGTTGGCCTGACATTGGCGGTGGGGAAGATGCTCGAGTCAATTATTAAAGAAGTAATAACGGCGCATTTGGATAGCAGTAAAAGGTATGGTCCAACTCAGCATCGATTTATCAAGGGAAAATCCTGCTTGACTAATCTTCTGGAATTTTTTGAGGATGTGACAAGTAAAATGGATGAAGGAGAGCCAGAGATGTAGTGTATCTGGACTTTCAGAAAGTCTTTGATAAGGTCCCACATAGGAGATTAGTGGTAAAATTAGAGCACATGGTATTGGGGGTAGGGTATTGACATGGATAGAGAATTGGTTGGCAGGCAGGAAACAAAGAGTAGGAATAAACGGATCCCTGTCAGAATGGCAGGCAGTGGCACGTGGAGTGCCGCAAGGCTCGGTGCTGGGGCCGCAACTATTTAGAATATATATATTAATAATTTAGATGATGGAATTAAAAGTAACACTAGCAAATTTGCAGATGACACAATGCTGGGTGGCAGTGTGAACTGCGCAGAGTATGCTAGGAAGTTGCAGGGTGACTTGGACAGGTTGAGTTAATGGGCAGATGCTGTATAATGTAGATAAATGTGAGGTTATCCACTTTGGCAGCAAGAACAAGGAGGCAGATTATTATCTCAATGGTGTCAGATTGGGAAAAAGGGAAGTGCAACGAGATCTGACTGTCCTTGTACACCAGTCACTGAAAGTAAGCATGCAGGTACAGCAGGCAGTGAAGAAAGTTAATGGCATGTTGGCCTTCATAACAAGAGGATTTCAGTACAAGTCCTTCTGCAGTTGTACAGGGCCCTGGTGAGACCACATCTGGAATATTGTGTGCAGTTTTGGTCTCCTAATTTGAGGAAGGACATCCTTGCTATTGAGGCAGTGCAGCGTAGGTTCACGAGGTTAATCCCCGGGATGGCTGGACTGTCATATGAGGAAAGGCTGGAAAGACTGGGCTTGTATTCACTGGAATTTAGGATGAGAGGGGATCTTATAGAAACACATAAAATTATAAAAGGACTGGACAAGCTAGATGCAGGAAAAATGTTCCCAATGTTTGCGGAGTCCAGAACCAGAGGCCACAGTCTAAAAATAAAGGGGAGGCCATTTAAAACTGAGATGAGTAAAACCTTTTCCACCCAGAAAGTTGTGAATTTGCAGAATTCTCTGCCACAGAATGTAGTGGAGGCCAAATCACTGGATGAATTTAAAAGATAGAGCTCTTGGGACTAGTGGAATCATGGGAAATGGGGAGAAGGCAGGCACAGGTTACTGGACTCAGATGTCACAAATTTTATTTGGGATTATAAATCCCACAGAATACAAAGAGCTCATCTGAATAAACCCAAAGTAGTAGGGGGATTAGCATTCCCCAACTTTATGTATTACTACTGGTCTGTAAATATCAGAAACATGATCCAATTGCTGGATAACTCTCCCCAACAACCAGATTGGACGACTATGGAGAGAGAGGATTGCTCTCCTTATAATATTGGAGCAATCCTTCTCTCTCCAATATCGACGAATAATATAAATTACAACAATAATCCAATTATATACAGTACAATCAGAATTTGGAAACAAATAAAACACAATCTAAAATTAAGAAACTTATCTCTCTTATCTCCTATCGGTAAAAACCCCTCATTTAAACCTTCAACTATAGATAAAGCATTTACACAACGGGAAAGAGCTGGAATTAAAATCTTCGGAGATGTGTATGAATCGGGAAAACTATTATCATTTAGGCAAACACAAATAAAATACAATTTGGGAAACAATCAGTATTTTAAATATTTCCAAATCTGCGTATTTGAAAAAATACGCACAAAATTATCACAATGCCTCCAGACTTACTGGAAGAAGTAATGAATATAAAGGCAGAATCAGCAAACCTAATATCATATATATATATATATATATAATAGTATTCTAAATGCAGAAATACCAACAACAGATGGTATCAGGAGAGACTGGGAAAAATAATTAAGTATAAAAATTCCCAAAGAAAGGTGGGAAGAATATTTATTAAACGTGCATAAATGTTCAATTAATGTAAGACACACCTTAATACAATTTAAAATCTTACACAGATTATACTATTCAAAAACTAAAATAAGTAAACTCTTTCCCAACGTCTCTCCTATATGTGATAAATGTCAATGTCAAGAAGCTAATATAGCACACTCATTTGTCTTTTGTACAAAAATTCAAACATTTTGGACTGAAATTTTTGAAATTTTCACAAAATTATTTAAAATAAAACTGACCCCAGAAGCAGACTGGATAATCTTCGGGATATCAGAAGATAGAAACATAGTAAAATAGGTGCAGGAGTAGGCCATTCGGCCCTTCGAGTCTGCACCGCCATTCAATGTGATCATGGCTGATCATCCAACTCAGTATCCCGTACCTGCCTTCTCTCCATACCCCCTGATCCCTTTAGCCACAAGTGCCACATCTAACTATAGCCAATGAACTGGCCACAACTACCTTCTGTGGCAGAGAATTCCAGAGACTCACCACTCTCTGCGTAAAGAATGTTTTCCTCATCTCAGTGCTAAAGGAATTCCCCCTTATCCTTAGACTGTGACCCCTTGTTCTGGATTGCCCTGAATTAAATGTGTTGCAAAAGACTCTATTTGAATATAGCTTAATAACTGGCAAAAAGCTAATCTTAAAATTCTGGAAAAATTCTCCGGTACCCACAGTCAATATGTGGATTTCATCTATGTTCAAAACACTACACTTGGAAGATATGAGACTCCGACTAGCAGGAAAATCAGACTGCTTCTATAAGACGTGGTCTGCATTTATAAATCTATTACTAAGGTGCAAGAATACCTCAAAAAAGTACCGGTGTCGGGTCTTGGTAAAGGGGGAAGAAAAATTGTCAAGTTGGTAGATTCCTTTTGCGAGATGTTTATAATAAAGTAACTGGCTTTTTTTTCTTTTTCTATTTTTCCCTCTTTCTTTTTTTTTTCCTCTCCAGGGTCTATCTCTTAATTCCCGTTTCTAACTTTTCAAGGGTTTCCTTTCCCTCTGTCACACTTTGGCACTTTCACATCTCTTTTTCACTTTTCTACTTTCTATGCTACTATTTTTCTCTCTATTCTCTCTTTTCTAACACCTTAAAATAAAAAAAATAAAAAAAATTAAGGGATACAATGACTGTAATACAATACAAGGGATGTACACTGATGTAACTTACAGTACCGCTAATAAATAAAGACATAAAAAATAAATAGATAAATAAAGAACTATTTGTCATCTTCATCAATTATTTAGATGAGAACTAATTGCAAGATTAGCAAGTTTGCTGATGATACAAAAGTGGGTAGTTTTGCAGATTATTGAAGATGATTGTAAAAAACTGCAGCAGGATCTGGATCGATTGGCCAGGTGGGCTGAGGAATGGTTGATGGAATTTTATACAGAGAAATATGAGGTGTTGCATTTTGGGAAGTCCAACATGGGCAGGACCTACACAGTGCAAAGTAGGCCTCTGGGTAGTGTTATGGAGCAGAGGGGTCTCGGAGTACAGGAACGTAGTTCATTGAAAGTGGCATCATAAGGAGATAAGGTGGTCAAAAAGGCTTTTGGCACATTGGCCTTTATCAGTCAGAGTATTGAATATAGAAGTTGGACGGTCATGTTGCAGTTGTACAAGACGTTGGTGAGGCCACATTTAGAGTTCTGAGTTCAATTTTGGTCACTATGTTATAGGAAAGATGTCGTCAAGCTGGAAAGGATGCAGAGACGATTTACAAGGATGTTGCCAGTACTAGAGGGGCTGAACTATGGGGAGAGGTTGTATAGGCTTGGACTCTATTCCTCGGAGCGCAGGAGGATGAGGGGTGATGAGTACAATCATGAGAGGAATAGATCGGGTAGATGCAGAGTCTCTTGCCACTCCACCTATTATTGTGGATAATTGGCCTAAACGTCATGTGTGGGAGATGCCTGCTGTGTTTTTAAAAACAGATTATTTTGTGATCAAAATTCAATTGCAGGTACATATGTTCCTTGAAAGTGGTGCCACAGGTAGACCGGGTGGTCAAGAAGGCTTTCGGTACATTGGCCTTCATAAGTCAGAGCATTTAGTACTGAGTTACACAAAAAGCTGGAGAAACTCAGCGGGTGCAGCAGCATCTAAAGAGCGAAGGAGATAGGCGACGTTTCGGGTCGAGACCCTTCTTCAGTCTGAAGAAGGGTCTCGACCCGAAACGTCGCCTATCTCCTTCGCTCCTTAGATTCTGCTGCACCCGCTGAGTTTCTCCAGCTTTTTGTGTAACCCTCGATTCTCCAGCATCTGCAGTTCGTTCTTTAACATTTAGTACTGAGTCTTGTGTTTAGTTTTGTTCATCGTATTATAGGAAAGATGTTGTCAAGCTGGAAAGGGTGGGCAAGGTGGGTCGAGCGGCCTCTTTCCATGCTTTATGACTAAGAAAAAACATTGAATAAAATGAAGAAATTGGATGTTATTTGCATCATGTTCAACACGGATATTGTGGGCCGAACATATCCTGTGCTGGACTGTTCTATGTTCTATTCTATTCCATAACAAAGGCTATATTCTACAACAATATGCTATATTCTGTTCTATAATAACTATGATATTTATATTCTTACGCATCAATATATATATATGCCATAAGGTCATAAGTGATAGGAATAGAATTAGGCCATTTGGCCCATCATGAATACTCCACCATTCAATCATGGCTGATCTATCTGTCCATCCTAACCCCTTTCTCCTGCCTTCTCCCCATAACCCCAGACACCCGTACTAATCAAGAATTTATCTATCTCTGCCTTAAAAATATCCACTGACTTGGCCTCCACAGCCTTCTGTGGCAGTAAATACCACAGATTCACCACCCTCTGACTAAAGAAATTCTACCTCATCTCCTTCCTTAAAAAATGTCCTTTAATCCTGAGGCTCAGACCTCTTGTCCTAAACTCTCCCACAAGTTGGCCTCCACATCCTCTCTACATCCACTCTATCCAAGCCTTTCATTATTCTGTATGTTTCAATGAGGTCCCCCCTCATTGTTCTAAACTCCAGCGAGTACAGGCCCAGTGCCGACAAATGCTCATCATAGATCAAGATACTAATTCCTGGGATCATCCTTGTAAACCTCCTCTGGACCCTCTCCAGAGCCGGCACATCCTTCCTCAGATATAGTGCCCAAAATTGCTCAGAATAATCCAAATGAAGCCTTACCAGCGCCTTACCGAGCCTGATTACATGATTCTATGTGCTGAAGTTCTCTCTCCGTGTAGCTGCTTTGCAGCAACAGGGTTTTATCGGCATGGCAATGTGTGAGATTAGCCGGCAAAATGTTTGGCAGAGGTTGGGCATATTTTAAAGATGTCATCATTTGTGGGGTTGTGGGTGGTGATGGTGTCATTGGCATTTATGATCCACCCCTAACAACAGGGTGCAGACTTCATTGCTGTGGCTTAACATTATGTACGGGTGAAAGCTGGAGGCTTCTACCTCTGAACGTCCTTACTGAACAAGCTGGGATTTGTAAAGTTTCCAGTAACCATATAACCATATAATTACAGCACGGAAACAGGCCTTCTCGGCCCTTCCAGTCCGTGCCGACCATTTATTTTCCCCTAGTCCCATCTACCTGCACTCAGACCATACCCCTCCATTCCCTTCCCGTCCATATACCTATCCACTTTACTTTTAAATGTTAAAATCGATCCTGCCTCCACCACTTCTGCTGGAAGATCATTCCACACAGCCACCACTCTCTGAGTAAAGAAGTTCCCCCTCATGTTACCCCTAAACTTCTGTCCCTTGATTCTCATGTCATGCCCTCTTGTTTGAATCTTCCCTACCCTTAATGGGAAAAGCTTATCCACGTCAACACTGTCTATCCCTTTCATCATTTTAAAGACCTCAATCAAGTCCCCCCCTTAACCTTCTGCGCTCCAAAGAATAAAGACCTAACTTGTTCAACCTTTCTCTGTAACTTAGTTGCTGGAACCCAGGCAACATTCTAGTAAATTCAGTAGTTCAGTTCAGTTTCAATTTATGTGTAGGAAGGAACTGCAGATGCTGGTTTAAACCGAAGATAGACAAAAAATGCTGGAGTAATTCAGCAGGACATGCAGCATCTCTGGATAGAAGGAATGGGTGATGTTTCAGGTTGAGACCCTTCTTCAGACTCTTTATCTCTCCAGAGATGCTGCCTGTCCCGCTGAAGGGCCACATCTAACTCCCTCTTAAATGTAGCCAATAAACTGGCCTCAACTACCCTCTGTGGCAGAGAGTTCCAGAGACCCAAAGTCCTTCTCATCTTGGTCCTAAAGGATTTCCAATGGACCGTAGGTACGCCGTGTTTGTAAGCGCCCGTAACTAGGGGCCAGTTAGATGTGGCCCGCCATCCGCTCACAGACATGCATCCCGGCCTCTGTGTAGAACAAGGTTGCCGACCCCTGGTCTAGGACTAGAGGTCATAGCCTCAGAATTAAAGGACATTCCTTTAGGAATGAGATGAGGTGGAATTTATTTAGTCAGATGGTAGTGAATCTGTGGAATTCTTTGCGACAGACGGCAGTGGAGGCCAAGTCAGTGGATAAGGCAGAGATTTACGTTGTCTCTGAAATTTATGTTGAGGTCGGAGTCGGGACTTTTTACCGACTCCGACTCAAGCAGCACCAAAGTTGCTCCGGCTTCACAGCCCTGCCTGGAACTACTTCGAAGCTTTGGAGGTTGTCTTCAGCATCACCACTTAATCATCATTAGGTTCCTTGCTATTCTCTGTATTTAGTGCTCCAGCTAAAAATTAGTTTCTGCAATAACAAAAGATCTTCAGAGGCAGAAATGGATTTCCCATAGTAGTTCTAATTGTAGATAATTATGAATGCTTTAGGTACGATTTTTTTCACTTAAGCGTGGAGACTGGCATTATTGCTATTAAGGGACATTCACCACTCTCATTCTTCTACTTTTAGCAATTTAAATGATATTGATCGTTCATGATAAGATGATCATAGAATCTGGTCCATTGGTTTTGTGATTGTTTGGTTGTATGTTGCCTTGTTCATTTGTTCCGCACACAGACAGATATGTATCATACCATTCCAGGAATTCCTCAGCCTGTTCTTACTCTTGCTCATTCCCCTTTGAAATACTTGCTTGATTGTGAGGTTATAATATGGGATGCAACAAGACTGCATATATACAATTCTGTATACAATAGAATACAATGCTGTTGTTTAATCATAGATGCTACACACATGCTTCAATACCAACCAGGACTCGTGCAGCGACATCAAGGTACTGTCAAATTTCTGCTCTCCCAACCTAGAATCCTTCTTTATAAACTGCAAACCCTTCTACTCTCCGAAGGAATTTAACTCCTTTATTCTTGCTGGAGTTTACACCTCCCCCCATGCCTGCGTACGTGAGGCGCAAACGCAACTCGCTGACCAGGTAATGAGGGTAGAGAGTGACTTCCCGGACTCCATGTTCATTGTTTTGGGGTACTTTTGAAAAAGTTAAATGGTTTTAAATATATAAAAGATATATTATGGAATCCTGGACTAGGTTATAGCTTATATTTCGTCTCAGGTAGGCCTTCTCCAATAGATTGATAAGAGAGAGAGACAAGCCCAGGCTTGCCTCAGGTTAACGTATATTGAGACAATCACCTCTTTGGAATGTGATTAAGTCTTGTGACCATGACTAACCTCTTTGGAATATGATTCAGTGACTCTGTATAAAAACACCGTGCAAAGCTTTGTTCATTGAAGTGGTGACATGAGGAGAGTCAAGTGTCTGTGTTGCTTACTTGACTGGTGTATCCTCGCCACTTCCATCGGCCGATGATTAGTAAAGTTTGAGTTGGTCTACTATATCATTAAAAATATCATCTCGACCACTTCCTATCTGCCGTAGAATATTGATTTTAGAAAAAATGCTACCATACACCGCTATGATTTTTGGCCATCTTACTCAGTCCTCCTCCACTGAGCAGGCCCCGAATATTTCTCCCATTGATGAAAAGTAAAAAAGCTATTAGTGTTTTAAAAACCTTGAGATCCTCTCGCCTGTCAATCACCGCAATGAAGGTAACGCCCCTTCCGTGGTGGGGGGGTCAGGACTATAAAACCCCGGATGCCTGGACGTGACTCAGTCACTCTGCAAGATCGCGAGAGAGAGGCCACGACTCGCATTCTAAGTTGTGAATCAACTGAACTGTGAGTCTGTAATGTACTTGCAATAAATTATTTGTTAGCCCTTAATGACAATGCCATGAGTTGTTTGGCCTGCTGCCCTGCCTGCGCTTAAAACTGCAATGCTTTATTAGATCCGACTGTGTTTGGAAGGAATAAATGCTTTATTAGGTCCGACTGTGATTGGTTCAAAAGTCCCACTCATTTCGTGACTTCTGCTTCGTGGACAGGTCGCACTGATTGGGTAATTTCAGGTGAGAGCAGAGGTCACGCTGATTGCGGAAGTGCCGCTGACTGCGGAAGCCCCAGTTGAACAGGTACTTTGGATCTGTCTTCACTAAGGAAGACACAAACAATCTCCCAGATGTACTGGAGGACAGAGGATCTAAGGGGGTAGAGAAACTGAAATAAATTTTAATTAGTCAAGAAATTGGATGGTTTGGAGTTTGTTAAATGTGTGCAGGATAGTTTTTTGCAGCAATACATAGAGGTATCGACCAGAAAAGGGGCAGTGCTGGACCTCCTGTTAGGAAATGAGGCAGGTCAGGTGACGGAGGTATGCGTTGGTGAGCACTTCGGGACCAGTGAGCCACAAGGGCCACATCTAACTGCCTCTTAAATATAGCCAATGAACTGGCCTCAACTACCCTCTGTGGCAGAGAGTTCCAGAGACCCACCACTCTCTGTGTGAAAAAAGTCCTTCTCATCTCGGTCCTAAGGGATTTCCCCCTTATCCTTAAGTTGTGACCCCTTGTCCTGGACCTCCCCAACATCGGGAACAATCTTCCTGCATCCAGCCTGTCCAACCCCTTAAGAATTTTGTAAGTTTCTATAAGATCCCCTCTCAATCTTCTAAATTCTAGAGAGTATAAACCGAGTCTATGCAGTCTTTGTTCATAAGACAGTCCTGACATCCCAGGAATCAGTCTGGCGAACCTTCTCTGCACTCCCTCTATGGTCTACGGCTGCCCCAAGTGCCTGTAAGTAAATAGCGACTCCACTCCACTGCACTACGAGTCAAAAAGACCCAAGCCGACCAAATTTTACTTGCGGAAATTTTTTCACTGAAAATTTTGCCGCAACCTAGCTGAGGGCGCGAGTGGGCGGGAATGTCCCTCGAGCATGCAGGAGAGTTCCAACGACCTCATAGCACCTCCTAGGACTTTGTGTCGATCACGCTGTGAGTTTGAGTCGAGAGCAAACTCTCCTAAACTCGCAGATTAGGTCGTCCAAGTGGGACAGGCCCTTAAAGTTCTCAGAGAAGACAAGTCATCTTCATCTTGTGTGTTTATTTTTTTGTTCAAAACCAAAGTATTCAGTTCTGTCCTAAGTGAACAGCAATATATCAATTGTTTAAAATAATGAGAAAAATTTAAAAATAATGTAAACCTTATCTGAAATACTCACATCCCAAGAAAATGTTTTGTACTATAACTCCCAAACCTAATGCAACCGATTCTATGTCCAAATTTGATCATTTGCATTAAGCTTCTGAGTTCAAGGGATCAGAATTTTCAACACAAAAAAATCTAAGTTTGCAGACTTTGGTGGTACAGGAAATGGTTATACAATTTTATTCTAAAGAATATGAAAATAATATTGAAAATTACACTCAGAACCACAGAAGAAGTTAAATACTTCACGGATTCAACTTTTAGGCAAACCTTGATTCTAATTGCATGGTACATCTTTGTAGCCAATTTGAAAAGGGATACCAATTAAAAATTGGTTGCACAGTACTTTGGATGAGAGTAGTTTCAAAATGTTGTGCAGTCAGAACAATCTTATGTCTCAATATTTGTTGAATGTAGACAGTTAATATTCAGCTACATATTCATTACCAACACTTCAACAATTGCTGGCACATGTCAAACATTTGACTAAGATCGTTTATAAGTAAACCTCGGCCTTCTGTTATTCTATCCTGTTGAACAAATAAGTACAATTTGTCAAAATTGTCATTTGTCATTTCTGATGAATGCCCGTACAAAACTGCCAGTTGTCAGCTGCTTGGAGCTCAGCACTTCAGAATTCCGAGGACATTCAACCAAATGTGGGAAGTCTGTACATGAGATACTTGCACATCTGGCCTCCTGCTCTGCTGCTGGACTTGTTATGGAGATTTGTATTCTTTTTTTGAATAGTGTTTTGGATCTCTGACAATCAGACACTAATAAAAAAAATCTAAGGCCTTTAACAATGACACATGTGCATAGTTCTCAGCATGCCACCAGAGGGCTACTCGCCGCACTAAGCTTCCTGACTTCAAAATTAAGGCCAATGTGCATCCGAGAAAAATGCCTCATTGGATATGGTGATATTTCTTAACTATTTGCTTTATTTGACAATATAGAAATACCTAATAGTTGCCAGCAACAAGGAAACATTTAACTCTTTCCCTAAACAGGTTAATGTTAACCCTTCATACAAGGTAGACAAAAGTGCTGGAGAAATTCAGCGGGTGACGAGCATCTATAGAGTGAAGGAAATAGGCAACGTTTCATGCCGAAACCCTTCTTCGGACTGATGCAGGGTGGGGGGGGGGGGGGGGGGGGGGGGGGGGGGGGGGGGGAGGGGAGAAGAAAGGAAGAGGAGCCAGACGGCTGAGGGAGAATTGGGAAGGGGAGGAGACAGCAAAGGCTACCGGAAATTGGAGAAGTCAATGTTCAAGCCGCTTGGGTGCAGACTGCCCAAGCAGAATATGAGGTGCTGTTCCTCCAATTTCCGATGCTGCTCACTCTGGCCATGGAGGAGGCCCAGGACAGAAAGGTCGGATTCGGAATGGGAGGGGGAGTTGAAATGCTGAGCCACAGGGAGATCAGGTTGGTTAATGCGGCCCAGCAGAGGTGTTCAGCGAAACGATCGCCAAGTCTACGCTTGGTCTCACCGATGTAGATCAGTTGACATCTCGAGCAGCAGATGCAATAGGTGAGATTGGAGGAGGCGCAGGTGAACCTCTGTCGCACCTGGAATGACTGCTTGGGTCCTTGAGAGTTGGAGGGAAGGGGGAATCACAGAGGGGGGGGGGGGGGGGGGCAGTCAGATAGGAGGCTGTAAAACTGTCTTCGGAGGGAGAAGGAGAACTTATTCAAAGTAGGCATACCTGGAGTCGATAAAATGTTCAAGAAGGAACTGCAGATGCTGGTATTTTATGATCTTTTTGTATGCAATGTATTTTAATGTAATTTTGTCCCTTGTCTGGGCCTTGAGACCATAATAAAGGTTATTATTATTATTATTATTATTATTATATATGGAAGGACTGTACAGAAGCCTGATAGAGGGTAAGAAGTTGTCCCTGAGTTTAATGGTGCATGCTTTCAAGCTTCTGCATCTTTTACCCACCAAGAGTGTGGAGAAGGAATGAATGGGGTGAGGCAAGTCTTTGGTTTTTCAAGGCAGCATGAAGTGTTGGTGACTCATTGGTCTGTGTGATGGACTGAGATACATCCACAACTCTGCAATTTCTTAGTCTTGGGCAGGGCTGTTCCCAAACCAAACTGTGATGCAACCCAAAAGTTTGCCTTTGATGTTAAAGTACTGTGGATTTATAGCTTTACCATTCTTTTAGGCAGTTCTTGGAGCAAAATATTCTTAATTATTTTAAATCTCACGAGAACAAGCACAGCGTATCCAACTTCATGTCACAGCTAAAATTCTACAGTCAGGCAACATCCTTGTACACCTCCACGTTAACCTGTCCAGTTCAATCATACATACTTCCAGCAAAGATTAGAGCTCCATTGTGAACTAATCAAGGCTTTTTTCTAACTCAACCTCTTGTATTTTCCCCACATTCTCAAAGACACTTAATCATCTTATATGAAAGACCTCTCCCATGGAAGATCTCTAGACACTCACTTCAGGATCAATTTGCTCTTCAACATTTTTCTGCATTTTTTTTCCATCATCCCTTACCTTGTAAGGCTTTCACAACACCTCAACTCTCTAGAATGTATTCCATTCATGTGCTTTCTTGCCAATACTGTGTACTGATATGTTACTGCCAGAAAGCCTTTACATCGTTTGTAAATTTTTAATTGTGCCCACTAAATGCACGTCTGAAAAGATAAGAGATCATGTGGCAGCAAACAGAACTCCAGGATGGTGTGTGGTCTCCTGGTGCCAGGAACTAGGATGTCTCAGAGCAGCTGCAGAATATCCTCAAGGGAAATGGCGAGCAGCCATATGTCAATGTGCACAATGGCATGGAGAGGAAAAGGGATGAGGTCCTGCAGAGTGAATATAGGAAGCTAGGCAAAAGGCTAAAAAGCAGGATCTCAAGTGTAGTAATCTCAAGTTACTCGCGTGCCATGTGCTGGTGAGGGTAGGAATAGGCTGATAAGACATGTAAATGTGTGACTGAGGAGTTAGTGCAGGCAGAAGCTATTCAATTTTCAGATTCACATTTTTGTACCTTTAGGATTTCTTGTGGTGTAACGGTGACCTGTAGAAGCATTGCAATATCCTGGCAGACAGATCTGCTAGTGTTACTCAGGAGGATTTAAACTATATATTGGTTGAGGGGGGTGAGGGGCGTGGGAATCCAAAACTGCAGTGTGGCAAGTGGGAGGTTGGAAGTCGGTATAGATGTTAATGAAATTGGCAGGAGGCTAGGAAAGATAGCTAGATTAAATTGCATTTATTTCAGTGCTCAGGGCATGGATAGGCAACTGGGTTCTGAAGAAGGGTCTCGACCCTAAACGTCACCCATTCCTTCTCTTCAGAGATGCTGCCTGTCCCACTGAGTTACTCCAGCTTTTTGTGTCTATTAACTGGGGTAATATTGTCATTACAGAAACCTCACCAAGGCTATAAGTTGGGGGCAAAGGAGGAGAGGTAGTTATTGATCAAGGAGTACATCATGGCAGCAGTCCGAGTTGATTGTACTGAGGTACTAGTGTGCCTATAGGGATGGTGCTGAAAAATAAAAAGGGGGTAATATATTGGGTGTATGGAACAAGCATTCAAAGAAAGTTGTTGAGGCAAGTACAATAACAACATTTAACAGACATTTGAACATTTAGTGGGGATTGGCCAAAATGGCAAATGGGACGAGCTTAGATGGGGAATATTGGTCAACATGGACAAATTGGGCCAAAGGGGCTGTTTCTGTGATGTATGCCTTCATGCCGATCTACGATTCCGTGAATGTTGTTCTAACTTGTTAAAATTACTTCATGTCAAATAATGTTGACCAGAACCAGTCTAACTAGGTTATGAATGAAACAAGTAGATTTTGCATTAATGTGATCATCTGTTAAAATAGATGACCAATGAAAGCTTAGATGCAAGCTGATGTACCGTACGATAAAGGAGGATACAGATGTACACCAGCTATCTATAAAGGAAGTGTTATGAATGGAAGGGAACTTAAAAGTAATAAAACAAGTCAACCAATGCTTTTTTAAAGTTTCAACCGTATGAACAATAATTAAAAAAGTTTGGGAAAGGGCGCAGGGCTGGGTCATTGCCTCCAAATCCTATCTATTTATTTTAATTACCTATTAGTCATGTACAAATTCATATGAATCCTATCTAGGTAATCTCATTGATGGAATGTCCTTGTGTTTATCATGTAAATCACACAGGATTGCGGGGGTTACACAATCATCTACCAATGAAGCAGTATTTCCATCTGATCGGATCAGGCTCTTGGTGCTTGCTGCCACTATGCTGGAAATCTCCGAGACCTGGAAAATGCTAGCAACCAGACTGCAGCAATTGACGTGCCTAAATCAATAACCCCTCCAAGACAAAAAATGATCCCTTCTTGCTTCCGAATAGTTAAGGAGGCTGGTGTGGAATAAATCATGTCAGAAGAACCAAGCCTCTGTAAATGGAAGATTAAAGGCAAGACCTTCAACCAAAATGACACATATGCTTCTTCACTGAAGAAATAGCAAAACTACACAACTCTTCTGAAATATTTTAGAACAGCAAAAATACATGACGTATTTCCTGGTCATAATTAAAACCCTCTTGAATATTGCGGTAAGAGATTGAACTCTGTGGCCCAAATTTTACCATTAAAATAGTCACTAGACAAGTCAACATACTGGTAACAGAAACACAGAAAATAATGTTATTTTCAATTACAATATTGGCCAATTAAATGCGTCTTAGGTTTGTACCACTCAGTTTGACTGACAGGAAGCAAACTGATTACAGTGACTGCAGAATATTCCAGTCTCGGCAGAAGGCCAATGACAAAAAACAAAATATGAAAATGGCTTTGGAAAAAAACTATGGAAATTGATCTAACCATTTCACAGGTCAGTCTGTCAAACTGGGTAACATGTTTTGCCTTCAAACATCAGCCATAACTTGTTCAACTATAGCCATACATGGCATTGCCAAGCATTGATTAAAAGTTAGGTGTTATTGTTTTTTTAATCAAGTTTGGAATACTTATTCATTCAGGCTGCTAGTGATTTTTTCCTAAAGTACACTTTTTATACGAGAACAGAAATCTCTTCCATTACAAACACAGAAGCTATTTCAAAGGCAAAATCACTCCTTCAAGAACAGATTCTCGAGTTAAGGTATACAATGATAAACCTAGAACTTGGTTTCTAGCTGAATACACATCATATTTCTAGCAGTATCCAGATTGTGGGCTGTAGTGGGTAAGAGGGTGATTTGTTTTCATTTTAAAAGTTTATTAGTTTAAATTTAATTTTGCAATTGAACTCTCCTAACTTTGCAGTTTTAAAGTGCAGTGATATGTGTGTTTTTACAATACTGGGTACAAAAAGTGTGACATCATACATAAAACTGAAGTTCACAAATAAATTATTTTAACATGATTCCGATTAATCAAAAACCCTCACAGAGGCAGTACATGACAGGGAGAGATAGTTCATGAAGTATGAGAAAAGTAGAATTCTCTGCCTCAGAGGGCGGTGGAGGCAGGTTCTCTGGATGCTTTCAAGAGAGAGGTCTTAAAAATAGCGGAGTCGGGGGATATGGGGAGAAGGCAGGAACGGGGTACTGATTGGGGTTGATCAGCCATTATCACATTGAATGGCGGTGCTGGCTCGAAGGGCCGAATGTCCTACTCCTGCACCTATTGTCTATTTAATTGTGTCAAAGCATGTCACATTTTTGGTGCCCTAAGAATTTTTGAGATATAAACTGGTTGAATCAGGGAATTAATTTAATTCCCAACTTGATTTTAACTCTACTATCTCTTGCACATTTGAGTAACAATCCCTGAAAAAATTAACACCATACTACTTGAAACAGTGGAGATATGACATTTTTAATGTTCTGTGCTAAAATCTCTCCAGTATTGTAAAAATACACATTGACCTTTAATCTCCAGGTAATTGAAGTCAAGTAACGCATGCCCTTAAGAGGGAATATAAATTTGTGGGTCCACCTGAAAGCATGACTTCCATGGAGTGAGGATTTCAGTGATAGTGAAAGTATTACACAAATATTGTATGAGTAACTGGGCAGGTGAGATAATACAGCCAATGAATGTGGAGATTGATGGAAACCATGGGCATCACATCTGCAGTAAATGTCTACAACTTTAGTATCATTGCACCAGAAATGATTAACCGAGGTCTGTATATATGAAAATTGGCAATGCACAAGGGGAGGGCGAAAATAACTGGAAGTTTCAGGAGAGATGAGGTGCGGTAGAACTGCAGTCATGAGGAACAGGAGGAGGATAAGCCTACAAGTGAGACATGAAAGGGGATCTAAAAAGGGGTTTTGCAGCAGGGTCTCTCCACTTGCATTATTCAAGGGATAGCAAGTGCTTGCAGCTTGTGTAGATGAGTGTAGAGGACTTGCAGGCAGATAACAAACAAGGGAAAAGGCTATTATAGTTTAGCAATCGGGATTGAGAAAGGGTTAATTGATAATCTGGTGAAGGTAATTTAGGGAACAGTGACCATGATGGAGTTTTATATAAAGATTGAACATAATCAAGTTCAATTTGGCACCGTGGCCTTGAATTCTAATAAGTTAACAAGGCGGCTTTGGTAAACTGGAAGAACATGTTATCATGAAACAAAGGTATGACAGGACAGTGCAGTACCTCTGCCATGGCTAAGTTAAATAATCAATATATGGCTTACAATATTACACTTGCTCATTACAACAATAAAATCTCCAAATGTAGTCCAGCTATAGCTATTACAATAAATTACAGATCACATTAGCTCAGAAACTAATAACAATGGTAAAGCAAATAAAAGCAAGGATTAGAAAAAAATGTGACTTCTTCAAAGAATCATCAAAGCTTTTATATCTAATGGGAAAGCAGAATATTACAGTAGGCTAGCAAGAAATAAGATGGGCTTTTATAGATACACATAACGAAAAAAAGATTTTCTACAGTTAACATAACATGCCATAATGACTACCATTTTACATCCATTGCAAAGTGCTTTGAGAGGCTGCTTGTGGAACACATCACCTCTAGCTTCCCAGACAAATTGGTCAGGCCGCATCTAGAGTACTAGGCACAGTTTTGGTCTATTACTCAAGAAAGAATATTGTAGCAGACCCAGGTTTGATCCTGACTGCAGTACTGTCTGTAGGGAGTTTGTACATTCTCCCCGTGACCATGTGCGTTTTCTCTGGGTGCTCCGGTTTCCTCCTACACTCCAGAGACGTACAGGTTTGTAGGTTAATTGGCTTGGTAAAATTGTAAATTGTGTCTAGTGGATGTAGGATAGTGTTAGTATGTGGGGATCGCTGGTTGCCGTGAAAGCATGTACCAGCTACAAAAACAGCTTTTTTCTCAGTTATCAGATTCTTGAAGGATCTCACACATGCTATGGCTGAATTCCTGATCTCCCATCTAGCACGTTGTGGCCTTTGCACTTCTTTTAATCTGCACTTTCACTGTCGCTCTAACGCTTCATTCTCTTTCTTTCTTCATCTAAACTACCTGATGTACTCATATGTGGTATGATTTGCCTGAATAGTATACAAAGCAACATTTTTTCACTGAGTCTCAGAGTGTGTGATATTAAATTAACAATATATTCCTCCCAGACATACACGAGAAATTATATTGGAGAATAAGGAAATGGCAGAGAAATTAAATATATATTGTGCCTGCCTTCTTGCAAGGACATACAAATCCTGTGGAAACAACATAGGACTAGATTAAATGAGCTGAAACAATTTAGCAAATGCAAGATATTAATGGAACTGTAAACTAATATATTCTCAGGACCTTACAACTTGCATGGTTTTTGAAAGAGGTGGCCATTGCGATAGTAGATACATTGGTTATCTTCCAAAGTTCCTTGAATTCCACAGCAGTTCCCACAGATTAGAAGATAGCAAATGTAACCTTGCGGAAAGCAAAATAGCAGTGAATTTTAGACTAAGTAGCTTCATACAAGTTGCGGGGAAAATGCTGGAACCTAATAATGAAATGGTTTCAGGGCTGCTTAAAGATAACAGGATTCAGCAGGGTCAATGCAGCTTTATGAAAGAAAAAGCATATTGGACAAATTCGTTGGAATTTTTCCTAAGTTGCAATGAGCATAATCAGAACAAATCAATAGATGGGCTGTAGTTGGATTTTGTGAAAGCCTTTGATAAGGTGTCACAAAACAGATTATTAAACAAAATTAGAGCATTTAGTATTGGGGGGGAGGGGGGGCTGGTATAGAAATGACTCGGCATTCCTCTGGAAATGGAAATATTCATGGTTATCATTCTTTTTGTTTGAAAGCTGTTCTTATTTTTAAATACTAAATCTTCTTGAGGAATGTCTTTACAAAGTTTTGGTTTATACACAGGCACAACACTTATGTTTGCATTGAGAATGTTTCAGAGAAGGAAGTAGAGACCATGTGCATGTTTCAGTTGTTTCACAAGATTCAAAGCCTGCTCAAGAATGATGGCACACCTTCAAGGAAAGAACTACTTACATTTTAAAAGTGGACGTGCTTAGTTGTGCAATGTAAACAAAATCAGAATATTTTCTGTATGCAGCTATCTGAACGGATCTTGTCAGATTCAATTTGAACTGCAACATTTCTGGGCAGCCGTTCTAAAAAATGCATTACCGCATGCCTCATAACTGCAACATAAGAAGCCAAGCATATTTTCACTATAGATTCAGTTTATCAATTGTCTGTTTCGATATTTTAAACTATTTTACTTCCACATAATCCTGCAACTTTCTCTGAATCATAATTTTCTCCCCCTCCAAGTGTCTCGCATTAAAATGGAAAAGGGCATTACCAATTCTTAGTAGAGTGAAACTGCATACACAACAGATGCGTATTTCCACATACAACCTTTCAACCTTAATTCAGTTCTCCTTGCATCTTTGGCAACAGTAAATAGGAAAAAATGCAAAAATTCTTATATAATGTTCTATTTAATCTATGTAATATTCCAGTTGAAGGCATAGTAGAAACCAGATAAATATGTATGTTTACTCAAAGTTACAAAACCACATCATAAAGCCACATATGCTTCAGGCAAAAACTGGAAAAATCCATGGTACAATGATAACAAATATAAACTAAATTATAATGATTTAAAGAACAGATATTACAATCCAAATACACAAATCTTGTAAGATAAGAGCATCTTTGGTCAATGGCAGGACACATTCTCACACGCCCAAATAACAAACAGCTGATATATTATTCCCAGTTGCATCACAGCAAGAGATTACCAAATGAGAGATTCCAAGGAAATTGTCAAAGCTTCCTTGAAAAAAGGTGCTGCATAACCACCAATTCATGGGAATCCCATAACTGTATCAAAATATAGAAGGTGACGGCATGAAATAGAGGAGGCCACTGAGAACCCAGAGTCCATTTGGTGCACATGCCAGATTAAACAGTGGAAAGTGCATACAACAGGCGCTCCCCAGTTTAAAAACGTCCAATGTACGTATAGACCATACATACGAATTAGTGTTTGGGAGACCAACAGTATGCATGTGCTGGCTTCTGCAAGGCTGCTAGTATCTTCTTCTACACTCAGTTCATGGCCACATTTCTGATTTGTTCATGTTCAGGTTACCAATAGTTCACAGAGGCTGAACCCCCAGTTGTAATCTGGGGGCAGACTGTAACTTCCAAACCGACCCTGCAGAGTTAAGCACCTTTTCTCCTACCAGTCGCAGAGCCTGCAGATCCCACACTGGTCTCATCAGCTTCCTCAGAATTGGAGTGTAAGCAAATCATTCTCAATTCTAAGGTACTGCCTAAGAAGAAGAAAAGCAATTTGCATGGCATTGTATCAAAACTTTTGTTTATTGAACTTTTTTTTGTTTCTTATGTTATCATTTGAGTACTGTGTTTATAGACCTGTTATGCTGCTGCAAGTACGAATGTCATTGTTCCGTTTTGGTACTCATGACAATGAAACACTATTGACTAGACTACATTAAATATATTTCAAAAATATACAATCTATAAAGTTAGTCAAAATTTGACTTTAACAAATCCATACTGGATTTCTCTAATCAATCCACTATTATCCACGTGATTGCTAACTCTGTACCTGACGAAGATATTGACACATCAGATATACAGTCACACAATTATTTGCAAAGTTTGGCCCCAAATCAAAAACTTTTTTCAATTTGCCATTAATGGGATAATCTTGAATAGTTACAAGATAAGGGGTGTTCTTTTAAAACAATCTCCTCGCAAAGGGTATTGAATTTCTAGAATTCTCTACTCTGGAGGGTTTTAGAGGCGAGACCATGGGGATAAAGAGGTGATACATTTTCAAAAGATAGGCGAATTGAGGGGTCTGGGAACTGGCGCAGAAACCCAAGGCAGCACAGACACAATAATATTGATTGGCTGAGCAGTCAAGTAACCTATTTCTGTTGCTATGTTCAAAATTTCTTCATCTAAATAGAATCATTGCATTTGTTTCACTGTGAACTATTATCTCTCACATACCATCACCACCAACCATGCTCATGTCAGCACAGTGGGTATAATTAACTAGTCTGGTAACCTGGGATTCAGCAGGAATCCAAGGCACCTAGGGGAAATCCACTGCCACATGATGAACAGACAGTGATCAGTATTGAATCCCAAGTCACTGGTTGTGCCAGGCAGCCAAACTACCTGCTGCACCACTATGCCAGGCATTCAGATCTGCCATATATTATATGCCTTCAGATTATCTTTTAAAATTAACGCATGGACTACATTCCAATGTCCCACTTTTCAGTGCAAGTTATCTTGCTCTAAGATACCAGCTTTCATGTTCCATATTTAAAAATCATGAGCCAAGTCTTGTGCTGTTCTAACAAGTTTATGTTTTTATACATTAATTTTCACATCAAAATGTCTAAGCATTTTATACACTAAGTTATCTTCACTATCTAACTATGTACAGTGCCCTCCATAATGTTTGGGCCAAAGACCCATCATTTATTTCTTTGCCTCTGTACTCAAATCACATGTGGTTAAAGTGCACATTGTCAGATTTTATTAAAGGGTATTTTTATACATTTTGGGTTCACCATGTAGAAGTTACAGCTGTGTTTATACATAGTCCCCCCCTTTCAGGGCACCATAATGTTTGGGACACATGACTTCATAGGCCATGTATTGTAATTGCTCAGGTGTGTTTGATTGCCTCCTTAATGCAGGCATAATAGAGCTCTCAGCATCCAGTCTTTCCTCCATTCTTTCCATCACCTTTTGAAACCATTATTGCTGTTTATCAACATGAGTTGTGCCAATGAAAGTCAAAGAAGCCATTATGAGACTGAGAAACAAGAATAAAACTGTTAGAGACATCAGTCAAACCTTAGGCTTACCAAAATCAACTGTTTAGAACACCATTAAGAAGAAAGAGAGCACTGGTGAGCTTATTAATCGTAAAGGGACTGGTAGGCCAAGGAAGACCTCCACAGCTGATGACAGAAGAATTCTCTCTATAATAAAGAAAAATCCACAAACACCTGTCCGACAGATCAGAAGTACTCTTCAGGAGTCATGTGTGGATTTATCAATGACCACTGTCCGCAGAAGACTTAATGAACTGAAATACAGAGGCTATGCTGCAAGATACAAACCACTGGTTAGCCGCAAAAATAGGATGGCCAGGTTACAGTTTGCCAAGAAGTACTTAAAAGAGCACCCATAGTTCTGGAAACGGGTCTTGTGGACAGATGAGACGAAGATTAACTGATATCAGAGTGATGACAAGAGCAAAGAATGGAGGAGAGAAGGAACTGCCCAAGATCCAAAGCATACCACCTCATCTGTAAAACACAGTGGTGGAGGTGTTATGGCCTGGGCATGTATGGCTGTTGGAGGTACTGGCTTATTATTTTCATTGATGATAAACTGCTGATGGTAGTAGCATAATGAATTCTGAAGTGTATAGACACATCCTATCTGCTCAAGTTCAAACAAAGGCCTCATAACTCATTGGCTGGCAGTTCAATCTACAGCAAGACAATGATCCCAAACAAACTGCTAAAGCAACAAAGGAGTTTTTCAAAGCTAAAAAATGGTAAATTCTTGAGTGGCCAAGTCAATCACCCGATCTGTACCCAATTGAGCATGCCTTTTATATGCTGAAGAGAAAACTGAAGGGAACTAGCCCCTTCAAAAAGCCTAAGCTAAAGATGGCTGCAATACAAGCATCGCCAGAGAAGACACCCAGCAACTGGTGATGTCCATGAATCGCAGACCTCAAGCAGTCATTGCATGCAAAGGATATGCAACAAAACACTAAACGGGATTACTTTCATTTACGTGGCATCGCTGTGTGCCAAACATTATGGTGTCCTGAAATGCAGGGACTATGTATCAACACTGCTGTAATTTCTATATGTATAAAATGTATAAAAATGTGACAAATGTGCACTTTAACCACATGTGATTTTTTTCTATTACAAATCTCAAATTGTGGAGTACGGAAGCAAATAAATAAATGATGGATCTTTGTCCCAAACATTATGGAGGGCACTGTATAAAGGGGTCATGTTTGTTCCTGAATATTGGCTTGCTTAAACCCCAAACTATAGCATTTCTCAAGCAATCAGAGATGCACTGCATAGCAAGAAATACAGCCTAAGTATCACCAGGGTGTATTAGCTTTCGCAAGGTGGAAATTGACAACCAGGGAAATTTTTCCTTTATCTTTAGGACAAGGCTGCCTGCTAAAAATTCTCAAACATTTTCGTTCTCATCCATTAAACAAGACACAGCTTTTTGAACATATTATGGGAAGTTACTGATCTGGTAAATCAGCAATGAAGTCCAATCAAAATTACCATTCTTTCCCAACCCCCAGCATAATCTAGAGATGTCTGCATTAATTGTAAAATGATCATTAAAATCATTTCCATTATTAAAACATCTGCAAAATATCCCCAGAGTCTTGAATGCCAAATTATAACTGCTAATGCGGTCTATAAAATTCCACAAAACAGAATTAAATGGCGATATGTTTGGACATTCCTACATGATGAGTCTTCCAAGGAATCTGCAGTAAACTTAGACATTTGCATAAATATTTGATAAAACATTAATATTCACTAATTTGTGAGATGTTTTCACCTTCAAACTGCAATTTGTTGGTTCCACACATATTAAGCATCCATGTAAATATTATGTTTCATTTAAAAACCTAAAATTTGGTCTAATTATTTTTAGGCATTCAAAATCTACATCCTCCCACTGCATTTAAAGTTAAACCATGAGAATTCTGCATCCTGCTGTATAGTATTCACCATTATCAGTTGCAAAGACGGTCATACAATAGGCAAGCTTATTTATTTTCGCAAGACCTGAAACATCACCTCATCATGCAGGCATTCTTGCTCTACCTAGTGAAAGAGCACACTGCATTGGCTAATTTATCTTTTGCAATGCCCAATGCCTTTTAAATAAACAATAGCTTATTACAGAATATGGTTTAGCTGCACGAATTGCAGCACACATAGGATATGCAGCCCTTTAGTTCTTACATTCTACAGTTTCAATTTATGGCTGAATTCTGTAAAAAGATTTTCAGCTCAATCTAAACTAACACTAGTTGGTATAAAAAAAAAAATTGGGCAGCATACCTCCAATTCTATACATTAACCATACCCCAGATTTACATGTGGAAAGATTCACTAATATTCTCCATACATCCATAAGAGATTTATTTTTTAAAAATGATTGTCCAATCAGCAGACCCAGACTCTTGAACCCTTGCTATACAATGCAAGCTGCAAATAAATTACCTCCCTTTCCCAAGAACCAAATGCAATAGCCCAAATTGTTTTTTGTTTCTTGCATTTAATCTAAATAGTGTCCAAAAGCCATATATATAACAAATTGTGTGAATAAATTAAGGCCTCAAATCTAACAGCTCACCCAGAGGTCAGATCATCAAAAACAGAGAAGCAGCAATCAGGAATATACAGCTACATCCCACTATGTCAAGTGCATTCAACAGAACAGAATGGGTTCATTGATCATCCCATGCCAATATTTTCCACATTGTGCTTCCCATGAAATTAAATGTGACAGTCTCTTTCAAAGATGCCGGCTTTCATGCAGAATAAAAGAGGACCTAATCTGGAAATCTAGTAATGAGCTAAAAGTCTAATTAAAATCAATTCTAAATACATCAACTTAAAGTAGGCAGAAGCAAGAACACCATATTTACATAAAGATTTTATATAAACACTCATTGCACATTTTTCCCACTCCAGTTGCATTTGGTAGAATATTACTGCCCTGTGACTATGGTAACATCACCAGAGGTTATTGACACAAGAGATTGCAGACACTGGAAGTAAAAATACAAACTGCTGGTCAGGCAGCATCTGTGGAGTGAAACAGACAGACAGGCGATGTTTTGGGTTGTGACCCTTCTTTAGACCTGAAACATCATCAGCTTAAGATACAAAGTGCTGGAGTAACAGCGGGTCAGGCAGCATCTCCGGAGAACACGGATAGGTGATGTTTTGGGTCAGTACCCCTTTTTCAGACTGACGGTGGTGGGATGTTGCTGGAAATGATGTGGGGCAAGGACAAAGCATAGCAACTAACAGCTGGATACAGGTGTACAGGTGATGGGGGTGATAATCAGATGGTTGGACAAAAACTAGAGATGAAATGAAAAAAGTGAGATAAGCATAGAAGTGGTGATACTTGTGAAACCAGAGGAAGAAACATAGGTGGAAGGGGATAGGGGAGAAATGGGTATGAAAAAGGGGGGGGGGAGGTTGTTTGTAAGTTAGTCACATAAAATTGGTGAATTCAATAGTCATACCATCAGCTCGTGAGTTACCCAAATGGAACACGAGGTGTTGTTCTTCTAGTTTGCGTGTGGCCTCGCTGTGGCATTGGAGGAAGTCACGGACAGAAAGGTCAGTATAGGAATGGGAATTAAAATGGTTAGAAAACAGGAGATCCAGCAGGCCCTGTCGGGGCAAGCACTTATAAACTAAAAGGTATGAACATTGAATTCTCCACCCCCCACCACACTTTTTCCCGCTTTCCTGCGTTGAGGGAAAACCCATATTTCCCCTTTTCCTTTATCTGGCCTCAAAATTTGCACTTCTACTATCCTTATATGACACTTTTTGTCTTTCATCCCTGCCCTTTGTCCATCTAGCTGCCTTTCAAAAACCCTCCTCACCTGTTCCCACCTATTACATTTTACGCTTTGTCCTGCCCCCATCTCTCTTCCACCCCCCCCCCCCCCGGCACAACAATCAGTCTGAAGGGGCCCGACCCAAAACATCATCTTCGTCTTGTTCTCTAGAGATTCTGCCTGCCCGTTGGGTTACTCTATCCTGGTATTGATTTTTTTTTGGTAAACTAGCATCTGTAGTTCCTTGTGTCTCCATGCCGTCTATTTATTTCCCACTACAGATGCTGCCTGACTGGCTTAATTCTTCCAGCGGTTTGTTTTGTTTTACTCATCAGAGGCTACAACTGGCACAAATATATCAATTAGGTTCTAGCAACTAAAATGAAGTCAGTATCAGTAGTGGAAGGAAGAATCAGCAAAAACTTGTATTGCTTACAATAAGAGATTTTTAAATTAGCTTTCCCCAACAGAAACATGAAACAGCATAGGTCAAACCTCGATGTACTGTCATTGTACTTCAACGATGTTAGTAGTAAACTGAATTTTAGTTTATAACTCTTCAATATAATGCAATGCACCCAACTAATATCGAACTGCTCTCTCGATTATCACTGTTGACAGCTCAAGCTTCACCAGTTTCGTTTAAAAAGCCATCTTGCTCTTTAGAATGTCAATATTTTAAACTATAATGTCACATCGTTTTCAATAGTACGAAAACATGAAATAGTTTAGATAAACACAAATCTTTGGTGAATTAGTAACGGCCTTGTCCCACTTAGACGATCTTTGGTGCGACTGCGGCAAATGTTGAAAAATGTTCGGCGACAGTGGCGATAGTTTTTGCTGTTGTGGGTTGTCTTATGTGCTGTCATAGGTTGTCGTAGGTGAATTCCAATAAAACTAGACCCTGGCAGTCGCCCAAGTAGGACAGGCCCATAAGGCTTTTCTTTGACTTGACAGGGTACAGAAAAGTGGACACAATGGATGGTGGTATAGAGATACATGTTAAAAACAAACAAAACTTGTATCCAGAATAATAAGCTCAATTTTAGTTTCATGGTTACCCTCAGTGGAATTCTCTGCCTCAGAGGGCGGTGGATGCTTTCAAACGAGAGTTAGATAGGGCTCTTAAAAATAGGGATATGGGGAGAAGGCAGGAACGGGGTACTGACTGGGGATGATCAACCATGAGCACATTGAATGGCGGAGCTGGCACGAAGGGCCGAATGGCCTACTCCTGCACCGATTGTCTACTGTAATATCACTAGGATTGCATATTACTGAAATGTCAAAACAGACCAATAATGTGTACATTCTACATACTTGTGGGCAAATTAAGGACTATTAGCTTTCAATGTATTTTTATTGAACTGTAATAGGGAATTACTTCATATCCTGCAGGATCTTGAAAACAATAAGCAGACAATATTAATAGAACCAAGTGCATCAACCGTATCATATGGTTACTTCCTGACTAAATGTTAAACGATTAAGTTTGCTCGGTGAGGTGTCTAAGCAAGGATGCTTTCAGTTCAGCTGTAATCTAAAATGCAAAACATTTAAAATCTTTTATTTACTCTATTTTAATGACCTATCAATTTTACCCTTGGTTTCTCCCTGGCCATGCTCTCATTTTGCGACTACCATTGGGAAGAAAATAAAGAAGCCTGAAAACTATGATCACCAGTCTCAAGGATACCATGCAACACTAACCCCCAGCAACAACGAACTTCTATGGTTTGCGTCTTTGGTTGCACTATGAACTTTGTTTTTTTTCACTATAATGCTTAGGTTACCTAGCATAATGATTATTAATCTATATATATATTTTTGACCTGTGTGTATTGCAAGTAAGAATTTCAATGCTGATACATATGCCAATTTAACACTCTTGACTCCTCCTAATGACTCTTTGAACTTAGAAAGATTGTTAAAGACATTCCAAGCTGATGAACACAACCTTGAATTGAAAAGACTGTGTTATGTTGCAAGGCATGCAGGATTCAGCAATGTTGCAGACAGATCACCCACAATCACACATACACTCCTAAACCCAATAAAATAAAATAAAATAAAAATACTATGTGAATTCAGGAGCAAGATATTTTTCTTGTTGTAACTTGAACAAGTCTCAGATGATTTTCCAGAGGGTTGATAAATTGGATACTTAATTCTACTTTGGCACATTGATTGGAATTTGTAATACAGTAAAAAACAACTACTAAAATGTTTTACTTCCTCTGGAATGTCATTGTGTAACCTCTAGTTATAACGACTCACAGAGAAAACAATATGAAACGCTGATTGGATTGCAGAACCATAGATTGTTTTTAAAAAGCAACGATAACTCCAATCAACAGTAAACCTGACATTATAACAAAATGAAATCGATCCAGATCAAATCTAGGTAGATCACAGTAACCAGCAACTGAATGTAAAAGCAGATCGAGTTGAGGAAGAGCGAGGGAAACGAAGCAATTGATCAACACGATTTGCCTCAACGGTTTGCAGAGTGATACAGGCTGCTTGCCGTCAATTGTGACACTGCAATCTTTCAGCGACTGCTGCCTCTTTGCCTTCAAATATTTCTCTCCTTCCCAGCATTTCACCGACCCTCTTTCGAAAGATGTTATTGAACCTGCTTTTTCTACCTGTTCAGACAGGGCGTCCCAGATCACAACACACGGCACAGTAAATTGCCTCCATTCCTGGCATTTTTTGCCAGTGATCTCAAACTCCCGGGTTGCTGATCCTAGTCGCACACGTCTGGACAATACTATCTGCGAGAACCGTTTACTTCATGGAAGGAAAATGCACCTCCACCATCACGGCCTCGGCCACCTCCCACCTTACCCCCGGTTGACAGGAGCCGCAGGGGTGACCGTACGCCATCTTAAGCTTCCGAGTGCCGCCTCACCCGTGATGCGGGGGGGGGGGGGGGGGAGACTGTAACCGAGGCCGAGGCGTGAGGCGCGGCCTACCTCCGTTCGCCCACCCACCCACACACACATTCACCCCCTGCTCCCGGGGCGGTCGTCCTACCTGTAACTCCGCCCTATCCACTTCCCACTGCGTCCTCTCCACCTCGAAGCGGGCCCACTCGTGCTGCAGGAAGTGCAGAATGCCCGGGATGTTGTACTGCGGCCGCTGCGCTTCGCCATCCACACCCAGCTGCTGCTGCTGCGCCGGCGGCGGCGGCAGGCTCCGGCCGCCGAGGCCCGGACCTCCAGCCGAGCCGCTCAGCACCGAGTTGTTGCCGAAGAACACCCCGGCTGCTGGGTGTTCGTCCATGGCTGGGCCCCAGAACCCTTCGTCCGTCCCCTCCACCTCCACGCTGACGGCTGCGCCGCCGCCGCCCGGCCGCCGGGCCGCTCCGGTAATGGCTCCGGTCGCTCCTTCCCCCTCCCGCTCGGGGCGGGCGGGCGGGCTGGCTGGCTGGCTGCGCGCGTGCGGCCGGCCGTTAGGATTTAAACCGCGTCGCGCGTTCCATGGCCACGGCCATGACCGAGTCGGAAGGCGATCGAGGCTGGGCCGCCTCCTTCTTCTCCTGCCGCCGTCCTGCAATCGGTTTGTGGCCACCCACTGACGACTCGCCTCCGCCGCTCGCTCGGCAGTGCCCCTCCTCCCCGCCCGCTACACTCACTCACTCACTCACTGACGGATCGTACCCAACGTCTGCCCTCGCACTCCGCCTGCCTGTCAGTCACTCACTCCGGGCCCCACCCCGTTCATCTGTCAACAGAGGGGAGCTCTCCCCGAGACCTCGCCCACTGCCGCGCATGCGCCACATCCACCCGCCGGCTCGCCTCCTCTCCCGTTTTCACCCGCCGTGTGCGTCACGAAGGCCTTGCCACGGCCACGCCCCTCCTGTCCTCGCCCGCCGTGTGCGTCACCAGCAAAGATACTGGAGCTTTGGTCACCAGCCCTGCCCAGGCCCCGCCCCCTCCCGTTTCCCTTCTCATGAACAAGGAGATGCGCTTGTGAGCGCATGCGTACTCAGGCGGGCGAGCTACAATGGCACAGCCGTTGTCAAGTGGGTAGGACCAAAGATCCGATAGCTATAGGATCTTTGGGTAGGACAGGGGTTCTGGTCACGTCCACGGCGTCTTTCCCGTAACTGTATAAAAACGACAACGAGAGGTTGTAAGTATTGGGATTCCTGGGATGTCATGACTTTCATATGAAGAAAGACTGGATAGACTCGGCTTGTACTCGCTCGAATTTAGAAGATTGAGGGGGGATCTTATAGAAACTTACAACATTCTTAAGGGGTTGGACAGGCTAGATGCAGGAAGATTGTTCCCGATGTTGGGGAAGTCCAGAACAAGGGGTCACAGTTTAAGGATAAGGGGGAAATCTTTTAGGACCAAGATGAGAAAAAATAATTTCACAGAGAGAGTGGTGAGTCTCTGGAATTCTTTGCCACAAAAGGTAGTTGAGGCCAGTTCATTGGCTATATTTAGGAGGGAGTTAGATGTGGCCCTTGTGGCTAAAGGGAGAAGGCAGGTACGGGATACTGAGTTGGATGATCAGCCATGATCATATTGAATGGTGGTGAAGGGCCGAATGGCCTACTCCTGCACCTATTTTCTATGTTTCTATGTATTAGTATGTTTTTTTCTTCTCTTTTTGAGGATGTACCAAACAATTTTTCAACCAACCAAGAACTTTTTTTCAAAATGTCAAGATGCTGCAAATGCTCGGGTCAGTCAGCCTCTGTGATGTGAAAAATCATATTCAGAAAGGATCTCGACCCGAAACGTCGCCTATTTCCTTCTCTCCATCGATACAGCCTCACCCGCTGAATTACTCCAGCATTTTTGTCTACCATGTTTCGAATGGTAAGTTAGCACCACAGTTGGTTGTCAAGAAATAGTAAGTATGAGTTATTGACGTATGTACCGAAACGGAACAATGAAATTCTTATTAAAGTAAGCAGTTGCATTCAAAGGCTGGAATTCTGCTGGAATTCTTTGAAGAATTAAATAGGACAGACAAAGGAGTCAGTGGATGTTGTTGACCTAGATTTAAAGAACGCCTTGGATAAGGTGTCGCACATGCGGCTATTAAGGAAGATGAGAGCCCATGGTACCAAAGAGCAGATATATGCTTGGCTGGATGGCAGAAGATAAAGAGTGACAATAAAATGCGCTTTTTCTGGTTGGCTGCCAGTGACTAGCGGAGTTCCGCAAGGGTCGGTGCGGGGGCCGCTACTCTTCACGTTGTATATTAATGATTTGAATGAGGGGATGGAAGGCTTTGTGGCCATGTTTGCAAATGATACGAAAATATGTGGAAGGGCAGGTAGTGTAGAGAAAGCAGGGACTCTGCAAAAGGACTTGGACTGGTTGGGGGAGTGGGCAGAGAAGTGGTAGATGGAATATAGTGTAACAAAGTGTGGACTGTGGAGTCATGGATTTTGGTAGTAGGAATAAAGGTGTAGATTATTTTCTAAATGGGGAGATAATCCAGAAATTGGAGTTGCAAAGGGACTTGTGAGTGCTGGTGCAGGATTCCCAAAAAGTTAATCTGCAAGTCGAATCGGTTGTAAAGAAGGCACGCACAATTATTTATTTCAAGAGGGCAAGAATACAAAAACAGGATGTAATGCGGAGGCTCTATAAAATGCTGGTCAGGCTGCATTTGGAGTATTGTGAACAATTTTGGGCACCATATCTGAGGAAGGATATGCTGGACCCTAGAGAGGGTCCAGAGGAGGTTCACAAGAGTGATCCCAAGAATGAGTGGGTTAACATGTGATGAATATTTGACGGCACTGGGCCTGTACTTGCTAGAGTTTAGAAGAATGAGGGAGGACCTCATTGAAATGTACTGATGTGGATTCTCTGTGGATTGTCATCTTGCCGTGGTGGAGAAGCTTGTGTGCACCGGAGATCCTGAGAGCGATGCTGTCTGGAGCTATGCTCCTGGTAGGGCCTCGCATGGCGATAAGGTCGAGGAGGAGGTCTTTGACAACCAGCAATCCAAACAAGACCTCAACGGTGGAACAGGCGAAGGACGATGGCTGACTTTAGTGGAGCGTCACAACGGCTGGGAAGGCGGATGAAGGCAGCAGCAGAAAAGGGTCTCCGGTCGTCTTGGACTCCATGCCAGCGGATCCTGACCCAGAACTGCCAAGGACTGTGGGGGGCTGCCTGTGCACCAGTTAAACAAATTCACGAGCAGGCGTCCTCCTAATAGTTAGTAAGTAAGTTTATTAGCCAAGTATTCACTTACAAGGAATTTGCCTTGGTGCTCCGCCCACAAGTACAACATGACATACAGTGACAGTTACGAATGACTCCGAAAACACTAAACATTAATAATAATAAAACACCATTGATCAAGCATGTGAACCAACAAAATACCAGATCAAAGGGAGGCTACAGATTTTTGGCTGTTAAGTAGAGCAACTACTCGTAAATAAAAACTGTTTTTATGTCTGGCTGTGGCAGCTTTGACAGTCCGGAGTCGCCTTCCAGAGGGAAGTGATTCAAAGAGTTTGTGGCCAGAGTGAGAGGGGTCAGAGATGATCTTGCCCGCTCGCTTCCTGGCCCATGCAGTGTACAGTTGATCAATGGAGGGAAGGTTGTAGCCAATAATCTTCTCTGCCGATCGGACGATTCGCTGCAGCCTCCAGGTGTCGTGCTTGGTGGCTGAGCCAAACCAGACCATGATGGAGAAGGTGAGAACAGTCTCTACGATGGTCGTGTAGAATTGGATCATCATTGCCTGTGGCAGATTGTGCTTCCTTAGCTGCCGTAGGGAGTACATCCTCTGTTGTGCCTTTTTGACTGTGGAGTTGATGGTAGCCCCCCACTTAAGGTTCTTGGAGATGATGGTTCCCAGGAACTTAAAAGACTCCACAGATGTGACTGTGGTGTTGTTGATGGTGAATGGGGTGAGGGGAGGGGGAGCTCTCTTAAAGTCTACAATCAATTCCACTGTCTTAAGCGCATTGAGCTCTAGGTTGTTGCTACGGCTTCAGGAAGCCAGCTGTGACATTTCCTGTCTGTAGGCAGATTCCTCCCCATCCTGGATAAGTCCAATCAGGGTTGTGTCGTCGGCAAACTTGAGAAGCTTGAGAGAGGTGTCTGTATAGCACCCTATAGTTGCCTAATAGCACCCTGGAGGGGTGAAGGAAAACACCAAATACAAATCTCCACTGCCTTGTGGCTATACCTTATTCAGGAAGGGTGAAGACTGGATCTGGCGGAATACGCAGAGGAGACCACCATTTGGCAGTCCAACGGGTAGGAAGGTGGACCCAGCAAAGCGTGGTGGAGCGCAATTAGGGCACAATGTTCACGTAGAACACTGGTGGCCATCCACTGTATCCTGACCTATCGCCAGCTGTCTTGACTATGTCTTGCCACTGGATCCAGATAGGCCGGGACGAGAGACGGAGGCAAACGATTTGCGCAACTCTCTCTCACTTTAATCCAAGTCAAGCGCACGTCATGACTTCAGGACCCGTACTACCCAACTGGGTGTGAGGCAGGATCACCATGGGAACACGTGCAGCTGGGAGGAAGTCCCAGCGTCCGCCCAGCTGTGTCCCATGTGCGGGCGAGCCTTCCGGGCCCGGATTGGTCTCACCGTTCACCTCCGGACCCACAAACAAAAACACTGAAGTCATGGTCTTCTTCGACTATGAAGGACGAACAATAACTGAATTGTGAAAGGCTTGGATAGAGTGGATGTGAGGAGGATGTTTCCACTCGTGGGAGAGTCTAGGAATAAAGGTCAGAGCCTCAGAATTAAAGAACATGCCTTAAGGAAGGAGATGAGGAGGAATTTATTTCGTAAGAGGGTGGTGAATCTGTGGAAGTCATTGCCACTAAAGGCTGTGGGGGCCGCCAGTGGATATTTTAAAGGCAGATATAGATAGATTATTGATTAGTACGGGTGTCAGGGGTTATGGGGAGAAGGCAGAAGAATGTGTAGGAAGGAACTGTAGATGCTGTTTAAAATCAAAGGTAGACACAAAATGCTTGAGTAATTCAGCAGGACGGGCAGCACCTCTGGAGAGAAAGAATAGGTGACGTTTTGGGTCGAGACCCTTCTTCAGACATACAGTTGGGGGGGGGGGGAGAGAGATAGATCAGCCATGATTGAATGGTGGACTTGATGGGCCGAATGGCGTAATTCTGCTGCTATCACTTATGACCTTATGAGATGAGGCGTGTGAATGGGTGATCGACTGACTGTGGTGGCCAGAGTCACAACATGTTCAAGAAGTAGGAGATGATAAATTTGAGGAGGGTAAACTGGTGAAAGAAATACACACTAAATGGCAGGGTGCAGATACATTTTGAGCAGAAGGAAAAAATAAACAAACTGCTGGAGTAACGCAACGGGTCAGGTAGCAGCTGCATGAATCCTAGTAGCTGCTGCCTCCCGTGCCGAATTTCTCCAGCAGATTGTTTTTTGCTCAAGATTCCTGCATCTTCAGTCTCATGTGTCTCCCAGTGTAGAAGAACCTGAGAGTGATTTTTAATGATCACAGCTGTTCCCCATGTTCTTCTGAAGAAGTTGGTTACTTCGTTCAGGCTTGGTATCAAGTGGTTGAAGATTTTCCTGTTTTTGGGCACTAAGGTCATACTAGGCCAAAGTGAGAAAATATTCTTGCATATACTGTTGTGTTAAAGAAGGAACTGCAGATGCTGGAGAATCGAGGGTTACACAAAAAGCTGGAGAAACTCAACGGGTGCAGCAGCATCTGAGGAGCGATGGAGATAGGCGACGTTTCGGGTCGAGACCCTTCTTCAGAGTCTCTCCAGCTTTTTGTGTAACCCCCCCCCCCCCCTCTTGCATATACTTATGTGCTCACACTTCATTGAAGACTTGCAACGTCCACCATGATTCCCAGAAAGCCCTTTGGCTGTTTAAATTGGGGAAGGATCACACGGGATATTATTGAGAAACTTCAGTACGTGTGTTGGGACGATTCAGAGGTTTTGCACCGTCTTACAAACTATCTTCCTGCCCATCTGGCAGGCACCTCCTGCCTCATCGATGTGAGAAACTGCAGTTCCCACATTTCTCTCATCACCCTCTTCAAAACCCACACCCTCTGGAGGGCTGCTGAGAACCTGAGGCCGGAGTCATGCGGGCCGGAGCATGGACCACACGGACCGGAGCTAAGTGGGTTGGATGTAGGGCCTAGCGAGTCGCGAGTCTGTTGAGACGCGGCTGGGGCCTGGTTCGGCGCCACAGAGGCGTCTGGAGAGGACCCGGCAGTGACAGTGGAGAGGTCGATGATGGCGCCGATCGATGGATGAGGACGGACTATGTGGAAGTGAGGACGGCGTTGCCGGGGGAGGGAACGAAGGAGGACCCGGCATGGGGAGGTCGCTGTGAGGGAGGGGGAAGATCAATGGGGACCACCGTGAGGGAGGGGGAAGAACAATGGACCATGGAGGACCCGGCATGTGGAGACTGCCGTGATGGAGGGGGAGGGTGGAAAGAACAAAGGTGGACCTGGACCTACTTTGTAACTGCCCTTTATGGGCGACTATTTGCATACCTTGGGTATGCAAGCAAACAATTTCACTGTGACTTGTCACATGTGACAATAAAGCATTCATTCAACTGGAGCAGAAATAAATCATCTTCGATCCTGAAGGACCGGCCAAAGTGGATAATGTTGGATCACTTGAATATTGCCAGAAATACTCAGCAGGTCAGGTAGCATCTATGGAAATAGAAACAGTTAATGCTTCAAGTCAAAGATCCTTTTTCAAGCTGGAAAGATCAGTTAGTTTTAAGTCGCAGAGAGATGGGGAGGACATGGTTAATATTTCTGATATGTTCTGGCCAGGATTGGCGTGAGGATAAATTGTCAAGGTGATCTGCAACATATACTTATAGAATGGTTTATTTTCATTTTCAGATCCTGACACTTGAAGGAATAAACATTGTCAAGAGCATGATATCAGAAAAATTGGAAAAAAAAGACATGGTTTAGATCACTTGCAAAAGTGAAGCTGGCAGCATTGGTTGTATTTGACCCATTTAGTTAAAGAAAAAAAAACATTTTTAGGACAGTTGAGGATGTCATTTTCCTGGAATTTTATATTTGAGGATGTCTCGCATAACAGACTTTATTAAAAAAAAAGTAGAAGTCCAAGGTAAAGTAGAAAGTTGGATCTAAAATTGCCTCTGTTCCAAGAGGTGAAGGATAATGGTTAATGTTTGTATTACTGCCTGAAGAGCTCTTTGTAGTAGGATTCTTCAGTGCCAACGGTTTATTGTGAAATATATTTAGCTAAGGCTTGATTGACAATGAGAATGGTAGTTATCAGTAGACTAGCAAGATGTTTAGAATAGAGATGAAATTCAGCCTGGGGATGTATGAAATTATACATTTGGGAGGGTAAACAAGGCAAACAAATACACAATAATGGCAGGGTGCTAAGAAACGTAGAGTTGAGGAACATGGGCGGACTTTCAAAAAACACTGCTAAATAAGATGAAGGCAGCATATGAAATATTTTTCATTATGAGTTGCGCCATACAGTATAACAATAGGGAGGTTATATTAAAGCTACAAAATGCTAGAAAAAGTCACAGATGGAGCACTGTGTTCGGGGGCATGTCGATCGGCGGGGCCGATAACCTGCCGGATGACTCGTCGATCTGTGGGACTGGGAGGGAGCTGGAGATGTCAGATAGGAGGGCTGATAAGAGGGTGAACTGGGGTAATGCCTCCAGTGCCGTAACGATTGGCTGCAGGAGGTTCCCCGGGACACAAAGATGGCCAGACTGGCCGACAGGACTTGAATAATGGCACCAAAAATGGCGGTGCCCGCATGTGTCATATATATCAAAATAATTTCACTGTGCAGTTGCATATGTGACAAACAAAGCACTGTTGAACTTTTCACTGCCTTGCTATAGATTAGGTAGGATTCAGAGACTTCGAAGGATGTTGCCAAAAGCTAGGCTTCTAGAGATGGTCAAGAGTGTTTAATGTACTGGGCCTGGAACAATTAAATAATTTGTTGCCACAGTACAGGCATGTTAAAACACAACAATAAATATACAGTAAATTATGTTCTGTTGGGTAAACCTGACCTTAATAGTGCAAGCCAAAGTACATAGTGAAGCCTTTTAGAAGTCTACTAGACCAAATGCGGACCCCCTGGGTCCCGTTCCCCCAACGCAATATTCCACCACTCACCCATAGCCTCCAACTGCGCAGACGTGGTTGACGTTTAAAATGGCAATAACTTGTAAAATATAATATCAATGTGAACGCATTTCACTCTCCCTCTTTAGTCCTCTATTTCCATCCTCCATTATCCTCCCTCTCCCCACCCTCCACCAACCATCCTCTGCTTCCTCCTCTTATCCCCTCCCTCCCCACCTCTCTCTTCCCCCTCACCATCCCTCTTCCTACCCCATTCCCCCTCATCCCCCAGCACTCCCTCCACCTCCTCTTCACTCTCCCTCTTTTTTCTTTTTTTTTGAAATCGTGATTTTTATGTAAATGAGATTCGGGATCCCATTGTGACATCATTGTGATGCTGCTGACAGGCAGGGCAAGTGGAAAAGTGTTAAAAAGTGGCTTTTGTAAAGTTTAAAATGTCAATAACTTGTAAAATATAACATCAATCCGAACAAAACTTGCCCCTTTAACATCCCAGGACAATGGTGAGTAAGATGGTGCTATTGTGTACCGTTTTGGTGGAGTTTTGAATTGTCACGCACTCACGCGCATACATACCAAAAAAACAGAGTTTTACGGTATATTATATATATATAATAGATAGCAGTTTGGTGCTGAGGAAAGGTTGTGGTTAGGGGTTATAGACAATAGGTGCAGGAGTAGGCCCTTCGTCTCTTCGAGCCAGCACCGCCATTCACTGTGATCATCCACAATCAGTACCCCGTTCCTGCCTTCTCCCTATATCCCTTGACTCCGTTATCTTTAAGAGCTCTATCTAACTCTCTTTTGAAAGCATCCAGAGAATTGGCCTCCATTGTCTTCCGAGACAGAGAATTCCACAGATTCCTCATCTCCATTCTAAACGGCCAACCCCTTATTCTTAAACTGTGGCGCCAGTTAAACTCTGGACTCCCCCAACACTGTGGCGTTCATTAAACTCTGGACTCCCCCAACATCGGGAACCCATTTCCTGCCTCTAGCGTGTCCAATCCCTTAATAATCTTATGTTTCAATAAGATCCCCTCTCATCCTAAATTCCAGTGCATCTTTTATAATTGACTCCAGCATCTTCCCCACCACCGATGCCAGGCTAACTGGTCTATAATTCCCTGTTTTCTCTCTCCTGCCTTTCTTAAAAAGTGGGATAATATTAGCTATCCTTCAATCCACAGGAACTGATCCTGAATTGATAGAACATCGGAAAATAGAAGGTAGACAAATGCTGAAGAAACTCAGCGGGTGAGGTAGCATCTATGGAGTGAAGGGAATAGGCGACGTTTTGGGACGAGACCCTCCTTCAGACTGATGTGGGGGGGGGGGGGGGGGGAGCAGAAGAAAGGGTGAGGCGGAGACAGTGGGCTGTGGGAGAAATGGGAAGGAGAGGGGAAAGATGGAGAAAGCAGGGACTACCCAAGCAAAATATGAGGTGGTGCTCCTCCAATTGACGATGGGCCTCACTCTGGCCATGGAGGAGACCCAGGACAGAAAGGTCAGATTCGGAATGGGAGGGGGAGTTGAAGTGCTGAGCCACCGAGAGATCAGGTTGGTTATTGCGATCCGCGCGGAGGTGCTGGGCGCAGCGATCGCCAAGCCTACGCTTGGTCTCACCGATATAGAGCAGCTGACACCTAGAGCAGCGGATGCAATAGATGAGGCTGGAGGAGGTGCAGGTGAACCTCTGCCACTCCTGGAAAGACTGCTTGGGTCCTTGGATGGAGTCAAGGGGGGGGGGGGAGGTAAAGCGACAAGTGTAGAATTTCCTGCGGTTGCAAGGGAAAGTTCCAGGAGAGGGGGTGGTTTGGGTGGGAAGGAACGAATTGACCAGGGAGTTACGGAGGGAGCTGTCTTTGCGGTCAGCCGAAAGGGGAGGAGATGGGAAGATGTGGCCAGTGGTGGGATCCCGTTGGAAGTGGCGAAAATGTCAGAGGATTATTTGTTGTGTATGACGGGTGGAAGGTGAGGACAAGGGGGACTCTGCCCTTGTTATGAGTGGGGGGATGGGGAGTGAGAGCAGAGTTACGGGGTGTAGAAGAGACCCTGGTGAGAGCCTCATCTATAGTAGAAGAGGGGAACCCCCGTTCCCTAAAGAATGAGGACATCTCCGATGCCCTGGGTATCGGAGATGTCCTTATTCTTTACGTTCCAAACCAGGGCATCGTTGAAGAAAGATTTGATAACTGGGATTGTATTCTCTGTAGCAATGGAGAGATACGGCCCATAACCCTTTAAACCTTGTGTGTGCCAGTGTGTGTGTAAAGGGCCTGTCACACTAGCGCGCGATTAGACGCGACAAGCGCGACCTACCGTGGTCGCTTTAGTCGTCCGGCCTCGCGTGACCCTGTCCCACTGCGATCGCCGGAGTCTCGTGGAGTTGCGCGGACTCGTGTGTAGCTGGTGTCGACATCGCGCGTAGTGTCCAAAAACCGACACTGCTTAAAAATTACGCGCGGCAAAATCCTGTCGCGCAGAACGTGATGACGTTTTGACGTTGTGCGTCTTCAGCGTGGCGTTGCGTGATGACGTCACTGCCCGACGTCGTGCAACGCGCATGCTCATGCGCATCGTCACGTGATGAAAAATAACGTCCTTCCTTCGGACGTCGCGCGTGTAATCGCGCGCTAGTGGGACAGGCCCTTCACTCGCACCGGGATCGCCTGACCCCCACGCAACCCCCGCGTCCGAATTTGTCGCGCTTGTCGCGTCTAATCGCGCGCTAGTGTGACAGGCCCTTAAGGGTGTGTGTTAGGTTGCGTATGAGAGTGTATGTCAGTGAAGCAGCGACAACACCCGGAGTGAGCCGAGACTTGGCGATGTCCGGGGAGCATTTCCCTCTCTACCCCCTCCCCGGGATTGCGGGCCGGCCCAGGTGTTCTCTGTCCAGCAGGGGTCCGGGGGATGTGAGGGTCAGTGACCGGGGGTCGGGCATCGGAGCGGAGCTGTAGCCCGAGATTCATCCCTGCGGCTCCGGAGGCGGCACCGACGTCCCCCACTCACCCAGTCCCCACCTGGCTCCGGGCCGGGGTTAAAACTATGGGGTGTGGACTGAGTGGCCACCGGAAACAGCTGCCGGGGGGGGGGGGGGGGGGAGGTGCTGGGAGCACCGCCGTGTCCCACATATCGCACCATCTGCACGGGAATGTGAATGCGGGTGAGGCAGCATCTATAGAGCGATAGACAAAAATGCTGGAGAAATGCTTGAGTCTGAAGAAGGGTAAAACTCAGACATAGATGCTGCCGCACCCACTGAGTTTCTCCAGCATTTTTGTCTACATTGCCATTTTAAATATGGCAATTTTTGTGATGGGCTTAAGTCCCAATCATATGACCTCAGAGCAATATTCCCCATTATTAAAACAGCTACCAAACATTCCCAAGAAACATTTTTTGTATTATTAAGCCTTAACCTCAGATGTCATTTTGTTATTATGGGGATAATATTTACAGTGGAGGAAAAACTGGTGGACTCTGTTGTTTAATAGTAAGATTAAACAAGAACTTACCAGTTTGAAGTTTGATCTTTATTTTATGAGGAGTTGCGATGAGGGATTTCGTGAAGACCCCGCCAGGCACGCATGCGCGACATTCTTCAAAGCAGCGGTGTGGAATCACAGATCACAAACCGAAGATAGTAAGATTAAAACTTGACCATACCAGTTGAATATTTAATAGAGGGTTGGGAGCGGAGGGCACGAAATCCCTCATCGCAACTCCTCATAAAATAAAGATCAAACTTCAAACTGGTAAGTTCTTGTTTAATCTTACTATTTTACTTCGGAGTCACGTGAGTGACTTCGTGAAGATTTCAAAGCTCTGTGATTACATGCCCTGGACCACGCCCATGCTCACACACTGCCGTAATTCTGATGGAGGAAGTATGTTAACGTATTTCAGACTTGAACAAGCTGAAAAATAATAACATTTGTTAATACAACAATAACCCCCTGAACTCGGGGACAAACGTTTAGAGAACAGCACTTAAAACTGAATCCGCCAACGTTGCGGGAGCGGTTATAAATCAGTTATAAACCCGCTGAAGTGTAGATTCACTGGCCCAGCTCGCTATTGCGAGGCCAAAATCCATGAACACCGCCATAGTCCTTGCCACTGATGTGGATGCAGCCCTGATAGAATGACATTTAAAATATTAGTGTCTTACCTGCTGCACCGAATACCACCTCGTCATCTGGAGATAGTCTGCACAATCACCCTGTGACGTGGGTTTCCATGGCTGAAACAGACCCGTCTCCATACATCTGATGCCCATTTGCAGACGTGTAGTCCCAGGTCTGTGTAGTGTAAGTAATTCTTCTATAAAGAAGTTACCTTATTATGGTCCGGTCATTCTATCCAGGTTTAATTCCTGTAAAGTCAGGACCTGTTGAGCTGTGTTCAGTGCCATTACCATAACCACTTTGAAGGTGAGCAAGACCATCTGCATCATGGGCGACCAGCTCCTGAGGAAGGTCAACACTACCTCATCGCAGTCCAATCTAGCGATAGGACGACAATGCACTCCTGGCACTGTAACTGAGGGACACATCCTAATGATGACCCATGAGTATACCAGCAGCTTGGAGAGTATAGCAGATATGTAGATGGTCTAGGTCCGACTACAGAAACCTCCCATATCCTATGTAGGCGAGGTACTGCTTCCTACTGGACTGTCTCTGCACGATGCTGTTTGACATCCATCGTCCTTTATGTTGCAGAGCCTGGTTGCGTATCCTGCAGCACCTGTCTGATGAAGCAGAATGGAGAAAGCATAGAAACCCCGCATTTCTCCCCAATGTAGTGAAAACGCGTCCATCGCCACTGCCCCAGGATCTAGTTCTCAAGACATATGTTGGTATCCAATGGCTGAACCTGGACGCAAAGAGGTCGAAATCTGGTATTCCATATTAGGCTATAATTTTAGCAGATATTTGGAGGTTCAATCTACTTGATGTCGTTATTAATACTTGTGACCTGGTGTCCGCCACTATATTGAGCTGATCCAGAAGGTACATAGCTGAACCCAATTCTTTCAATCCACCAGAGCCAAATTAATGTTTCCAATTCATCCCAAGATATTAACTTGACACCACCCATAAGGTTTAATATGCCAACTCAGTGGTATTATTTTGGAAGACGAACATACGTATGCTGCAGATTAGTGCATTAATGCGCAGCCCGTGACATGCTCCAAGCATATCTAACAGTTTATACCTAGTGATTGAAGAAAGTAGAATCATGCAATCCCATTTGCTGCCCCAACTGGAATGGTGTCAGTAGTTCCCCAGCCCTTGGTGCTTGCGTCGGTTTGTAACGCGACTACTAGGTTTGATGTAATGATGGGATTTAACAATCACAATCATTGCTAATCCACCATTGTACCTCAATTATGCTGTGATTGGCAGTTGCATAAGCTCGTAATTGTCCAGCATTCGCTATACCTGCCGAGATTTTGCTTATTCACCCAAGCTTTGATAGCGTAACGACCCAATTATGTGGCTGGAATGTAGCTCCAATTTACCCATAGCTTAGCAGTATGTCGAAAGTCAGTTCCCTGGCGCAAGCAAGGCTGTTACATGCATCTATTATGTCTATAGCTCTGTTCCCTGGATAGTGACAAACAGAGCCCCAGAATGTATGTACCTCCCCCCTACTTGTGAGGTTATGCATGCAGCACTTCCAAGAGAACCAGGCCCCCTTACCTCCATGGTTACCGGCGGGCCTGACGTTCTGGTTTCTAGTATTCCGTCTTTGCTGGGTGCTGCTCAATCGCCTCGGTAAATCCTTGTTCCTGCAGCTGGTGTGTGGTGAGGTAGTCTATGCTGGCTCTGCCCTAACAAGGCTTCTGCTGTTGGGGAGCTGGTGCAAATGTGTTCTTGATGGCCTCGTCATTGACCTGCTTGGGCAGGTCCTCCCCAAACAGCTGTCTTGGTGGTGTGGTGGAGGTAGGACCCAACCCAGCGAATTCAGGGTTAATGTCGGGCCGGATGGAGCTCTGACTAAAACAGTTTCCCGAAGTGGGCTACACAGGAGGGCTAGAGCATCCTGCTGCTCTGCGGATGCACCTGTCCCATCGAGGGTCCTAACGAGCACCGTGATGCCCGACGCCAATAGCTTCAGAATTTCCTGCCTCTTCATCTCTTGTGCCCTCGCATTGGAACTAATGTTCCCTCAGATGGCTGAGTCGACCCTCGGGACGTTCCAGGGAACACAATTTCCAGGATCCTTGTACTTCTCCATGGTTTCTGAAAGCACCTGGTCTTGGAACTGGTGTGTCGTCAAGAAATTAATACTTACTGCCAATGTAGAGTGCAGCGGTACCCCTGAATACAGGTTTCAGATTTTTGACACTACCTCCAATTCCTTCTTCTGGATCGAGAGCAGTGGGCTCTTCTGCATTGAAGGTGGCGGTCATGATCCGACTCCCAGACCGCTGAGACTCCTACTCCTGCTCTTGCCGATCCAGGTCCTGCTGATATAGTTGCTCCACCATTAGCTCCATCCTAGCCATGCGACCGCTGCCGCTACACACGGACAACAGGTCGACTTCCCCAGGCCCTGATGAGTCGCTGGGGCTTCTGCCAGTAGGTCACACCTCAACGAAGTGGCTGACAGGTACTCGTCAGCACCCGCTCCTGCGGGGCTGAACGACTTCCGCACGGACAACCCGCTAGCCCGGCATCCCTCGGACCTTAGCGGCCTCTCTACCTGACGAGCAGGCAGAGGAAAGGAGTCGGAACCGGTCCCCAATACCGGCTCCGTGGTCCGTGCAGGCACACCGTCACCCTCACCCCCAGGGGTCTGTGACGGCGCTTGGCTGGCTTTACCCGCAGCAACGGGATTGCCTAACCGTATTCTGCTGCCACCGGTCTGCGCTCCGGCAGCCTGTTCCGGTGCAGTACTGGTACCTCCTGCTCCTGCAGGGTGTACGACTCCTGCACGGACATACCGCTAGTCCGCCGTCGTTCGGACCTAAGCGGCACCTCTGCCTGGTGGGAAGGCAGAGGCAAGGATCGGTACCGGTCCCCAATACCGGCTCCGCTGTCCGTGCAGGCTTGCCGTCACCCTTAACCACACGGGTCCGTGAGGGCGCATAGCCGGCTTTACCCGTAACAACGGGGTTGCCCAGCCGTAAACTGCTGCCACCGGTCTGCGCTCCGGCAGCCTGTTCCAGTGGACACCGGTACCTCCTGCTCCTGCAGGGCTCCCCAACTTCCAGCAGGTCCATCACCGGCTCGCAGTCTAGCAGGTTACCCCCGGCGGTATGTCGATGCCTCCCGCTGCAGCGGGGCATGACCTGTGCGCAGCTCTCCCCCATCTCTGAGACCTGCATAGTAGGAGAGACAAAACGAGCCACCGAGCGGGTCACACGTTTACGCACCTTTGCCCCACAGTCACTATGCTTAGGTGAGAGTGGTAGGGAGTCCAGGTCTTGCCTACCCTGGTCCCACGCGGTGCTCCACCATTTTGCGGCCCCATGGTCAGCCGTGGTGGAGAGACGGGTCCTGGCTGCGCAGGGCTCCCCGACCTCCGCATTCTTCTAGAATGGTGGCCGCTGATTCCCATCTGAAGTCGCACGGCCCTTGGAGACCTGCTTTGCTGTCTTCATTCTGGTCTCCATCCATCTGTAAGCAAACTCTAATACAGACGCTTAGCTATTCAAGGTTAGTATCTTACCTGAGGGTTTTTTTCATTTAATTTTTATTTATTTATTTATTTTCTATTTATTTATTTATTTATTTATTTATTTATTAATTTTTTTATTTTTTTTTAAGTATGGTGACCAGCCTCTCATGCTTAAATAACTTTTATATGCTGGCAGTCTGAACCTCTTGAAGACAATGCATACCCTGGAGTAGCAGGGCACTTGAATGTAGACAGGCCACAGAATCCCTGCAGCTGCAGTGTGGAGTCAGGCTGCCTTTGCTTGCAAGCCTGCTGCTTCCTGAATGCCAGCAACCCGCAGAAACCCCTGCGGGCTGCGGTGTAGAGTCGGGCTGCCGTCCATGGCAAGCACTGCAAGCCCTACTCCACATGCACACCGCCAACCCGCAGTATCACCCCCGCGGGCTGTGGTGTAGAGTCGGGGCTGCCGCTCTGCCGTTAACTTCTGACGGCGAGCCTGCAAGCCCCACTCCTACATGCACACCGCCAGCCTGCGGTGTCCCCCGCGGCTGCAGTGTAGAGTCGGGGCTGCCGCTCTGCCGTTTCTAACTTTGAACGGCGAGCCTGCAAGCCCCACTCCTACATGTACACCGCCAGCCCGCGGTGTTCCCCACGGGCTGTGGTGTAGAGTCGGGGCTGCCGCTCTGCCGTCGCGAACTTGAGACGGCGAGCCGGCAAGCCCCATTCCATTCCGTGCCGCCAGCCCGCGGTGTCCCCTGCGGACTGTGATGTGGAGTCGGGCTGCCTCTGCCGTCCTCCGCCGGCGAGTGTATGAGCCCGGACCCTCCTGGGTCAACGGGCTTCCCGACTCCAACTATTGGAGCCGCCGCTGACTGCCGCAGCAGCCAGATCCGAGGCGGCCGCGAGACCCTGCGACAGGGCCACCTAGAAGAAAAAGACCGCAGGTTAGTGTTTTACTTACCTGCAGGTCCCAGCAGTAGAGGAGCAACGCTCCTCCCTGCCTGTCGCTCGCATGCGGTCGACGATATGTCGCGCATGCGTGCCTGGCGGGGTCTTCACGAAGTCACTCACGTGACTCCGAAGTAAAATTGGAGGTGGTCACTGCTTTTCTCTCTTCCAATATTCCCCTGCCTCCTCCCAATCCAGGCAGTCACAGGCATGCAGTTGCCTGATTCTTTCTGGAGTTGTGTTTTTGTAGTGGGCCAAATGAAAAGTTCATCTGCGATGTATCTAGAAAAAGTGTTAAAGATGCTCGTCGCCTTGCTGGAGATGTTACATTTGACAATGAGTCGACATCATCACCTTCCATACAAATAGGGTCATTATTATTCATGAACATCTCATTTGCTGTTACTTTTCTGCAAAGGCTTTCCTAGTACCCTATCAGGCCCAGGAATCTATTTTCAAACTCAACACCGTACCCACAAAAGGCAATAAATACAGCCATTTCTCTCTTCTAATTTATTGATGACCACTGATCTGCTGATTATAGTCAGGGCTGAATACGATTGTAGGCATATGTCCACTTCTGAACTTGGTACCTCTTGGAAATCCAAATACACTTCATCCACCAACACCCTTTATCACCCTGGTTGCATATACAGAGAATGAGTTGAACATTTGTTTCCATTGGTTCAATTGTGATGACGACCTAATCAAGTTATGACTTTCAAAACACTCAGTTATTCCTTCCATAAAAATAAATTCCAGCATTTTACTGACAACTGAAATGAGACTAACACTCCTGTAGTTTCTTTTTGCCTGTTTCCTATCTTGTATAATAAGTAATAATATTTGTTATTTTCCAATTTGTTGACTATCATGCCCAGAGGATTTACTGGATTTTAAATGCTTTAGATTATCTAGAAAACGTTCTCTTCTGATACATGTCTATTCATTCTTTGGCATTGGCTATTTTCTGTCTTACACTTTTAGTTTATTTTACTGTTAAGTAAAATTTATTGTTTAACATCCCGAGGGATACTAGAAACAGTGATGTTGACCTACCGAATATTTCCAGCATCCTTAATTTGTTTGCCACAATAGGACAACCTTCCCATGAGGTTATTTTTCAATGCAATCTATAGAGTAATTTTAAATGCCTATTTTCTGATTTTTAATGTAATTTTCTAATCTACTGTAGACAATTAGTACCTCAACCCTTTGTAATTTCCATAACCTGCATTTAAGACTCTAGTCTTGTACTCTATCGCTGCAACTCCCCCCTAATACCCAAGGACAATTTATTATGGGGTTATTACTTAATTCTGTCCAAGTAGATGTGACCAGACCTGAAATGACCTGATATCTAATTGCACAAAGTTCTGATCAGAAAAATCGTCTCAAATGCACACTTTGATCTTGTCCTGGAGATCAAAAAAAGACAAGTTTCATTTAACAAGTTTATTTGAAGATCAATAAAATTAAGGATGACACCTTCTATGCCTTAATATTTAACATTATTTTATAAATGCATGTCATTATTATATAAGGCTTTTGAAAGTTGGTTCCTATCCTTTATTCACATTGATGGTCAGCTAAGCATGAAGTATTAAACATCATAGAAGTATATTTGGTTCAGCCTGGTTACTGATACTCTGGGAAGTTGCATTGACTGCATTTATTGCTTTGGATTTTTGAGGATAGGTTTCTTAAATATCTTCAATGGAGGCATTCAATGGATAAAAATGACAATTTAATGGATAAACAAAGTGTTTATGGTGAAATCTAGCATTGTTGAATTTTTCAAATGTTCAACTATTTTAGAAATTAGAAAATTTCAGTTAGTGTCAGGAACAGAATAAAATCATATAACAGCGCACCAGGAATTCATGGCAAATCTTTGAAGTAATCATGATTTTTACAAGAGCTTTTCAAAGACCCAGATAATTTAGAGATTCGCGAAGATCAACATTTATAGAAGAAGACTCATCACCGTAAATGTGGAAAATAAATTACATGATATTCTAAAACTTGTGACATAAGAGTGATTCCTATACACAGTTTTGACAATAAATTCAATATTTATTTGTTTGAACAATTTACATTCCTAACATAAACCATAAACCTGTACATAAGACACCAAGGGAGCCAATTCACAGCAGGAGTGGGAAGGCGGAACAGTTCAATGGATTTAAGTCAGTTGTACGATCTCCACCTTTCAGAAGAAGCTTGTTTTCAGTTTGATGGTGGGTGCAGCTTGCAGGGCTGGCTTCACTTGTTGGGCTGCAGCCTTGGCTTGGCTGCTCGCCTGGCTGGCACGGATCGCTGCCTCTAGTTTTGATTTGAGTTCAGGGGCTGCCCCCATCACTGCCTTGAAAGCACTAGGGTAGAGGGGACCGATGCGCATTAGATCCTGCAGTGCGAGTTCATGCAGACTCATGGAGGCTGTGGGAGCCGAGCTGTATGTCTGCTCGCTCAGCAGATAAGAGATAAGAGTGGGAACCAAAAGAACAAGCAGCTGTGGTCCTAAGGAGGAAGAGAAAGCTTTCATTAGAGCAATATTCCTGAACTAACAAATACTCAAGCTAGTCTTCTTTTCTGCCTTTTTTTTTAAAGAAGGAACTGCAGATGCTGGAGAATCGAGGGTTACACAAAAAGCTGGAGAAACTCAGCGGGTGCAGCAGCATCTAAGGAGCGAAGGAGATAGGCGACGTTTCGGGTCGAGACCCTTCTTCAAACTCTTTTCTGCCATTTGGCGTGCACAGCCTAAAGTTGTAGGACAACTTGTTCTATTAGATCTTATTTGATTGTGCACAGCAGGTTGATTGTATTTGTCAAAACAGGGCGGACCACGTGAAGGTTGCAATCTCCCACCCCCCTCGAGCTAGTGTAAGAATCAAATATACAGGACATATAACTCAACTGACTACTTTCATCCCAGCAGCATATCCCTGAATTCCTTCTTCCTCATGCCTCGGGTAATGCATTGAATGCATGTTTTTTTTGCACTATATCTGGTGGTTTTCTCACCACCTGAGGTAAGGTTCTTTGTGAAATTGCAAATTAATCCAATAAGAAATTTTTCTTGTTGAAATTCCCAGGCAACACCATCTCCACCCCCTCAAACTCTGCATCAATTTTCATCCCATCTGTTCACTTTCTACATTTGGTAACTGCATTGCTCTTTGATTGTTTGGATGCTAATTAATCAGAAACAACGGCAATTTAAGAAAATGTCTTTGCCCCCTATAGCATTGTAGGCAGAACAGTTTAAAATTCCACAAAGAGGAAATATATCCCTGCACAATGTGGGAAGTCAGGGAAAGTGCTGGTGTCCCTGATGTCTATGCCTGTGGGCAGTGTGTCCAGGTGCAGCTCCTTACAGGCTGCATTATGGAACTGGAGATAGAGCTGGATGACCTCGGCATCATCGTGGAGAATGGGAGCTTCTTAGGTAGAACTTATATAGGGGTGGTCATGCCCAAACTACAGGAGGAGAGTAGATGTGTGACCACGAGGAAACGGAGTAGACAGAATGCAGATGACCCATGTGGCCATTCCCCTTAAACAGTTATACCCTTTTGGATACTGTTGGAAGAGGGGGAATAACCAGTCAGGGGTAAGCAGTGGCAGACAGTGCTATAGGACTGGCTCTGAGGCACAGCAGGGAAAGGTCAGGCCAGGCACATCCATTGTGGTAGGAGACTTGTTAGCTTGGGGAGGTGGGCAGAAAGGGGATTCTGTGGCAATAATCGAGACTCAGGCTGGCGTGTTGCCACCCTGAGTTCACAATGTCTCACGGTGGCTGCATGACATTCTCAAGGGGAAGGGGTGTGCAATCAGAAGATGTTGGCACATATGACACGTGTAGGAAAAAGCATGAGGTCCTGCAAAATGATTATAGTGAGTTAGGCAAAAGGCTAAAAAGCAGGGCATCTAGGGGATGATCATCAGGTAACTCCCGGTGCCACGTGCAAGTTAGCGTAGGAAAAGGAAGATGACAGGTGAACGTGTGGCTAAGAGCTGGTTCAGGGGGGCAGGTATTCGTACTTTTTGACCATTGGGATCCAAGTAAGAGGCAAACGGAACAGAACGACGGGAGATGCAGGCAGCGGCGGTCAAGCGGGTAGCATACAAAACCACTCCCAACGGCAAGAAACAGCAGATGAGAGGGGAGGAAGCCCTATGGTGACTGACTGCGTTCTGTTGGTAGTGGTGGCCCAAGGAAAGCACTGTCCCCAGGGCCTACTACATGAGCCACAACAACAGCCGTGTCACCGAATCGTGCAGTGGGTGAAGACGGGGAAGGGGTTGGAAGCCAGGGCTCTAAACAGCTGGGGAGAAGGTGTGAGCTATATCCAAAATCCTTTATAAATGGGTCAGTGAAAATGTGGGTTTACTGTATATCCATTTATCCTCTAACAATTAGCTTGGGACATTTATCTTAAAAGTGCTTCATAAATCCAAGTGTTATTAAGGTTTGCTGTTGGCCGCCCTCTGCTAATGGAAATGTCGTCTTACCAAATTTCACCGGCAATTCACAAGCTTTCCTGAGTTCTAAGAATTTCTGAGTTGTGAGGAAATGCCGCATTCACCAGCTTAGTGCAGCTCAGAAGTGACAAACCCGGTGAATTTATAGTATTTCTATTCTCATTGCCAGTAATAGAATTAAGGTGAATATGCAATGGAGATAGAGGCAAGTGCGGCCAATGAAATGGATATTGCACAGTGAAAAACTGCAAAAGCATATGTGATAATCCTATATAATTGCAAACATGCTGTAAATGTTTACTGTTCAAATAAACCCGCTTCATTTCGCTCTGTGCTAACCTGCATTTAATGAAAGTGCAGGTGGTGTGATGTCCTGACAACAGTTATGTTTAATTACAATGTTCCTGTAGCAGGCATTAGTTATTCTTACAGAGACCCAAGGCCCAGTAAATTCCTTGGTAATCTTGGTGTAAATACATAGAAAATTGGTGCAGGTGTACAATTTTGGTCGCCTAATTATAGGAAGGATGTCGACAAAATAGAGAGAGTACAGAGGAGATTTACTAGAATGTTGCCTGGGTTCCAGCAACTAAGTTTCAGAGAAAGGTTGAACAAGTTAGGTCTTTATTCTTTGGAGCGCAGAAGGTTAAGGGGGGACTTGATTGAGGTCTTTAAAATGATGAAAGGGATAGACAGAGTTGATGTGGATAAGCTTTTCCCATTGAGGGTAGGAAAGATTCAAACAAGAGGGCATGACATGAGAATTAAGGGACAGAAGTTTAGGGGTAACATGAGGGGGAACTTCTTTACTCAGAGAGTGGTGGCTGTGTGGAATGATCTTCCTGCAGAAGTGGTGGAGGCAGGATCGATTTTAACATTTAAAAGTAAAGTGGATAGGTATATGGACGGGAAGGGAATGGAGGGATATGGTCTGAGTGCAGGTAGATGGGACTAGGAGAAAATAAATGGTCGGCACGGACTGGAAGGGCCGAGAAGGCCTGTTTCCGTGATGTAATTGTTATATGGTTATATGTTATTATATGGAGTAGGCCATTCGGCTCTTCGAGCCAGCAGCGCCATTCAATATGATCACGGCTTTTCATCCACAATCAGTACCCCGTTCCTGCCTTCTCCCCATATCCCTTGAATCCACTAGCCCTAAGATCTCTAACTCTTTTGAATGCATCCAGTGAATCGGCCTCCACTGCCTTCTGAGGCAGAGAATTCCACAAATTCACAACTCTCTGGGTGCAAAAGTATCTCCTCATCTCAGTTCTAAATGGCCTACCCCTTATTTTTAAATGTGGCCCCTGGTTCTGGACACCCCAACATCGGGAGCATATTTCCTGCATCTAACGTGTTGAATCCCTAGTTTTGTATCCCACTTTTACATCTACTTGCTGCACACCAGGGGCAATTAACCCATAGACGCTGTCTTTGGGATGCAAGAGGAAACCCATGCCGTTAATCTGAAAATAAGGCTGCCACAAAGTGAAGGGGAGATTGACAGCAAAGATCGTAGCATCCAGCAGTTGCCCTCAGAGAATGAAAGTCCCTTGCTGCACTGGATAAAACTCGGAGCATTTGTAAAATAGCAGTGGGACAAAGAGCAAAGATGCCTTAAGGCATTTCACATGGAGAGGTGAGGGAGAAAGGAATGCAAGTATCAGATGAGCACTTCTCAGCCTGAATACAACACATTCAGATCAGATGCATGGCCAAAACCCAAGCGCTCAAGTTTGGCTAATTAGCCTCAGTTGTAAGTAAAAGGTGTAAGTGATGTTCCATGTGGGGCAGAATTGAGGTTAATAATGATGCTTTAATAATTAAAACAGAGCATCTTGGTAAAATCTTGCTCTATCATATTTTCTGCAACCATCACTGCAAGTCTGAAGTCCTTCATTACCTGAGAATTGCATTCAGATATCCAGATATTCTGGAAGTTGCAGTATAAATGTAGATCGATATGTGCTATTTGGCATGCATGTGGTGGGATAAAAGGGCACTTTTTCTGTGGCGTAAGACTCAATCACTCTATAAGAGCAAATTTAACTCCAGTTGAGGCTATTTCACAGGAGGGGGCTACTTACTGTTTTGTTCCTCTCCTAGATTAACCAGGATCTCAAGCACTTTGATTCCTTCTTGTACTGCTTGAAGCTCAGCATTGTTGTTCGGTTTCTGATTCTCCACAGCTTTTAATTTTTCAACCACCAGCGGTGCCAAGGCATGGATGTATGGGGTGGAAAGTGCACGGTGTGGCTGCTGGAAAACTGAGAGCAGAAGCTGGTAACATCTTTGTTGAACCTAAAGGAAGACAGAGGAATCACTGGCCTTTATTCTGGGATATTAAGCACATGTATATACATAAGCATCTTTCAACATCTGTATATCCATTTATAATAAATACAGAAAATGCTGAAAATACTCCGGTCATGCAACATGTTGAAAGAGAAATATGTTAATTATCATTCAACAGAACACGAAGAAACGAATGTATGGAACAAGGAAGCTGAAGACTTTTTTCTGCTTGGGAGTAGAGAGTTTATAATTCTATCTGAACTCGAGCAGCAGTGGATTCGGGGAAAGAGACGGGAATGGCATAGAGTGTTACACAAAAAGCTGGAGAAACTCAGCGGGTGCAGCAGCATGTAAGGAGATAGGCGACGTTTCGGGTCGAGACCCTTCTTCAGACTGGTCAGGGATCAGGGAAATGAGAGATATAGACAGTGATGTGGAGAGATAAAGAACAATGAATGAAAGATATGCAAAAAAGTATTGATGATGAAGGAAACAGGCGATTGTAAGCTGTTTGTAGTGTGAAAATGAGAAGCTAGTGCGACTTGGGTGGGGGGGGAGATAGAGAGAGAAGGAATGCCAGGGCCCGAGGGCTGAGGGAGAGGTGGGGAGGGGGAGGAGGCAGCCTGGGTTAACAGAATTGAGAAAATTCAATGTTTAAGCCCAGAGAATGCAGACTCCACAAGCGGAATATGAGGTGCTGTTCCTCCAACTTGCGGTGTTGCTCACTCTGGCCTTGGAGGAGGCCCAGGACCGAGAGGTCGTATATGGAATGGGAGGGGGAGTTGAAGTGCTGAGCCACCGGGAGGTCGGGTTGGTTATTGCGGACCGAGCGGAGGTATGTGGTTAGACAAAGTAGGAAATGAAAGAATGGGGGGTTACACAAAAAGCTGGAGAAACTCAGCGGGTGCAGCAGCATCTAAGGAGCGAAGGAGATAGGCGACGTTTCGGGTCGAGACCCTTCTAAAGAATGGGAGTGGGCAGGGGTGAGGAATGGGATAAAGAGATGGTAAATAAACCTGTGGATGGGGAGTGAAGGGTGAGGAAGGGGGGACATTGCAGGAACATAGACTAAGCAGAGAGAGCGGGTCAGAGGGGGAAAAAGTAATCTTGACTGAGGATCCTTGAACCAGTGAGGCAGTTTCAGGGAAGAGTAAGATGGATGCTGTATAATGGAGAGTCTGAAGAAGGGCCTCGACCCAAAATGTCTCCCATTCCTTCTCCAGAGATGCTGCCTGTCCCGTTGAGTTACTCCAGCATTTAGTGTCTACCTGCTGTCTAATGGAGTTGGGGCTCATTTTTGTGGCAGATTTCAATGAATGTGAAAACTCAGTCTGGCGATAAACAGCACTTCATTAGTTTCTACTCATCTGAATCCTTCCAAGTGAGTGTAAGGGTAGGGTGATGCAGTGAAGAGCTGAGCTTCGACGAGGGAGCTTGTTCTTGGTTTTTGCCGGTTCTGGCTCATCACACCTGCCATCAGCTTGATTGGGAGATAGTGTGTGTGGTGCATGTAAAACCAGCATCATCATCACACTTCGGTCTTGCTAACAGGCAAGAGGTAGCAACGGTACATACACCAATGAGCTAAGGACTGTGGAATAGTGATCGCCGACAGAAGCAAGAACAGGATCTAAATTGGGAATATTTTCAGACAGAGCTTCGATTAAGAAGCAGTGGTGAGAAAGAGTGTGACAGTTTGACTTACCCAGGGATCACTGGAATTTAAAGCACTTCTGAACCTCTCAATGCAACCATTCTGCAGCGATGAAATCCCAACCACCTCGTTGCTGGCAGACAGAAGGAAGAGGGCTATTGCTGTGAGCATGCTCACCTCATCTGTGCTCGATGTCGATTCATCTGAAAAGCAGGAACTGAACGTCATGTTGTGTAATTGGCATAGGACGAATTGAGGAGTGGATGGCACCACATTCGTTTCACCAAGGACATTGATCACAAATTGCAGTAGTGTGCTAACTGTTTATTGCTTAAGATACAGGGAACCTGCTCATGCAACCCCACAGTTTGGATTCATTTTCACACTTTTGGTCCCAGAGTTAAATAACTCTCAGGTAATCAGCGCCAGCCCACAACTTGAAGGCATCTGCTCAGCTCCACTCAGTTCGAAGAACCCCGTGCTCCCTCAGCACCGACACAGTCGGCTCGTAGTGGGACAGTCCACTGTGGAGTGAACGTCCGAGGCATGGTGAGGAGGCCGTCTGTGAAGGTGAAGGCAAGTGGCTGGGATGCTCTCTTCCTCAGTTCAGAAACCAGCACCACGAGCCAGGGCAGAGACCACCCAGGTCCTACTGTCTCCCTCATCACCTCCTGCCAGACGTGACAGAAGTTGAGGTCTCGCAGCGTGGGGATTTCAGGTTCAATGGTGGTTGCTGCCTATTATTCATCTTGTTACTGTAGAGAAACCTGCAAGCTTGGGAGAGCTGGGAGCCCAAATAAGGATCCACAGTGGATGTGCTTGGCTTGTGTTTAAGCACAAATCTCCAAGCTTTTGTTGTGTAAATATCAATCCTCTGCATTAACATGTGATGCGCTTCTTCACTGGGTACAGTTGACTTCATACTGTGTCGCTCTGGACCCCTTAGTTGAAACAATCCAGGCACCTCCACCTTACATGAAGAGGAAGCGGCTGGTTGCAGTCACCCAAAACGTAGGTGAGATGAAAGGATTCATGATCCTCGGGGAGCTCTACCAGGATGCACAGAGAGGGATGTTGTCATACCTGACACTTGGGTTCGTGTTGGGTCTCATACCTGGTTTGGAATATTCCAAGATGGAAGCCAGCGAACTGCAAATGAGATCTTTCCACTGCTTATGGATTTGATCCGATTTGGCGAGCGGAGAAGTGATGATGGTTTTGATGCCCTGCAGTGCTGCACTGGCTGGGAGCGTCATAAGGTTATCTGTTGACTTCACAGCCGTTTCTCTCAGCACACCCGTGATCAGATAAAGAATTGTGGGCAGCACAGTCATGCTTCCTGAGAAGATTGAACCAGCCTTTAGTAGACATCTTTTATGAAGATATTTTTTTAATTTCTTTTTTTATATCTTTATTTATTAGAGGTACCGTTAGTTACATCAGTGTACATCCCTTATATTGTATTACAATCATTGTACCCCTTAAGGCTTTAGAAAAGAGAGAAAAGATGGAGAAATAACAGCAAAGTAGAAGAGTGAAAAAGAGATGTGAAAGTGCAAAAGAGTGACAGAGGGAAAGGAAACCCTTGAAGAGTTAGAGACCGGAGCTTAAGAGACAGACCCTGGAGAGGGAAAAAAAGGGAAAGAAAGAGAAAGGAAGAAGAAAAGCCAGGTACTTTATTATAAACATCTCGCAAAAGGAATCTACCAACTCTACAGTTTTTCTTCCCCCTATACCAAGACCCGACACCGGTACTTTTTTGAGGTATTCTTGCACCTTATCCTTGTAGTAGATTTATAAATGCAGACCACATCTTATAGAAACAGTCTGATTTTCCTGCTAGTCGGAGTCTCATATCTTCCAAGTGTAGTGTTTCGAACATAGTGAAATCCACATATTGACTGTTGGTATAGTATTTTTCCAGAATTTTAAGATTAGCTTTTTTCCAGTTATTAAGCCATATTCGAATAGAGTCTTTTGAAACACATTTAATTCAGGGCTATTTTCCGATATCCCGAAGATTATCCAGTCTTCTTTTGGAGTCAGTTTTATTTTTAATATTTTTGTGAAAATTTCAAATATTTCACTCGAATGTTTAAATTTTTGTACAAAAGACAAATGAGTGCGCTATATTAGATTCTTGACATTGATATTTATCATATATAGGTGAGACGTTGGGAAAAAGTTTACTTATTTTAGTTTTTGAATAGTATAATCTGTGTAAGATTTTAAATTGTATTAACGTGTGCCTTACATTAATTGAACATTTATGCACATTTAATAAATATTCTTCCCACCTTTCTTTGGGAATTTTTATACTTAATTATTTTTCCCAGTCTCTCCTGATACCTTCTGTTGTTGTATATATATGATATTAGGTTTGCTGAATCTGCCTTTGTATTCATTACTTCTTCCAGTAAGTCTGGAGACATATTGTGATAGTCTTGTGCGTATTTTTTCAGATAGTCACAGATTTGGAAATATTAAAAATACTGATTGTTTCCCAAATTGTATTTTAGTTGTATTTGTTTAAATGATAATAGTTTTCCCAATTCATACACATCTCCGAAGATTTTAATTCCCGCTCTTTCCCATTGTATAAATGCTTTATCTATAGTTGAAGGTTTAAACGAGGGTTTTTTACCGATAGGAGATAAGAGAGAAATTTCTTAATTTTAAATTGTGTTTTATTTGTTTCAAAATTCTAATTGTACTGTATATAATTGGATTATTGTTGTAATTTGTATTATTCATTGACGGTGGAGAGAGAAGAATTGCTCCAATATTGTAAGGAGAGCAATCGTCTTTCTCCATAATCGTCCAATCCGGTTGCTGGGGAGAGTTATCCAGCAATTGGATCCTGTTTCTGATATTTACAGACCAGCAGTAATACATAAATGTGGGGGAGTGCTAATCCCCCTACTACTTTGGGTTTATTCAGATGAGCTCTTTGTATTCTGTGGAATTTATAATCCCAAATAAAATTTGTGATAACTGAGTCCAGTTTTTTAAAATCTTTGTGGGTAAGTATATTGGAATAGATTGGAACAGGTATAAAATTTGTGGTAGAAAAATCATTTTTATGGCATTTATTCGGCCTATTAAGGACATTGGAAGCGTTTTCCAAAAATTAAATCAAGTTATATAGTTTCTTAAGTAGAGGGTTATAATTTTCATCAAACATATCTTGATATCTTCTAGTAATTTCGACGCCCAAGTATTTAAATTTTTCCGTAGCTATTTTGAAACGAAACTGTAAAAGATGCGTAGAGTCTTTCGGTTTTATTGACATGATTTCACTTTTATTCCAATTTATTCTATATCCTGAGAATGATCCGAAGTCCTCTATTAATTTTAATATATTTGGTATAGTAATATGAGGTTTTGTGATGTACAATAGTACATCGTCAGCGTATAATGATATTTTATTGTTGGAATATTTTGTTTTATATCCATGGATGTTCGAATGAGTTCTAATTCTTTCCGCTAGGGGTTCAATTATGAGAGCAAATAACAACGGTGATAATGAACATCCTTGTCTATTACCCTTGACAATTGAAATTTCGTAGATAAATTATTGTTAGTTAATATTCTGCCCGTTGGCTTATTATATAGTAATTTAATCCATAGAATAAAATTCTCTCCCAGTTGAAATTCTTGCAATACCCTGACCATATATTACCATTTGACCTGATCGAATGCTTTCTCTGCATCCAATGATATGTTTGATAGTTTTTGATCTTCCGTTTGGTGTGAATGCATTATATTGAGCAGACGTCTGAAATTATTAAATGATTGTCTCTTATGAAGATAAAGGGCACATTCCCGCAATTGACTGAGGCAGACCTTAAGCATTTTTTTAAAGGAACGGCTTAACTGTTTGATAAATACGTACAAACAAATGCAGGCAAAAGGGAACTCCGATTACTGTACACAACTCCATTTGGAGAGATAGTACCCAGTGGGCCGAATGGCCCCTGTGACTTGGAGATTAAAACATTTTCATTGTCTTATTTTGCTGCGTTAATTTAGGTCAAGCCAACATAAATTATATTTAAGAAAACATTTTTTCATTTGAATAAATCTACCATTTCAAACTCAAACTAGGTTTAGTGCTGCACACAAAGAGGATAAGTGGAAGGCAATAATCCACTGCGAAGCAGTGCAGAAGGACATCGTCAAAATCGAAAGGCCAAGACGACCCCTGGTACTCCAACCCACTGCCAGGGCAATGGAACTTTATGGCCAAGTTAAGACTAACATGTTTGACAACACTGAACTTAAAGGGTGCAACAGGTCAGAAATGTGGCGACTCTTATGCACTGCCTCAATGTAATCTACTATATTACGCTCTTGTATTAAGTGGGATTGTGCTTATGTATAGTAAGACTTTCACTGAACTGTATACAAAAAAGGTTTCACTGTACCTATGTACACGAGACAATAAAGTATCATTGAATTGAACATTGGCTGCAAATATATAAGGATCATGGTGTTTGTTACAGTCGCGCTCTTACCTGCAGGAGAACACAGCGATGGTAAATCAGCCAGGATAGAAACAGTGACAGCAACGAGCTGCGCACTTTCCTCAGCAAACGGGGATGTCTTTTGAAGAAAGTGACTAGGAGAGTCGGTCACTTTAGGGTTCAGTTGTGGAAGATGTCGTACCAGGATGAACATGAGCAGCTCCAAGGCGGCAAACACAATGGATTTACCGGGAATCAAGCCTCCACTCTTTCCTCCTTCCCCCAAGGCAGTCAGCGAGTCCTCCTCAGCAACATCATCCTCTTCTGTAAGACAACCACAATCACTTGAAATGAAACACCCCCAGCAAAATTAAAGCTAATGGCTTCCTCACAGAGTGGAAGCTGGGAGACTGTTCACTGTAGATGGAGAGAGGTAGGGAAACTCAGTCGGTCCGTTTCAGGATGAAGGGCAACTTTCTGGGATTGAAATGGGGAGAAAGGCTGCATAATTTTAAAATTGCTATCTGAAAACTGTAGATGGTTGTACAATAAATTCAAGACAAGAGTTGGATATTTGTTTAGACATCATTGGAATAAAGGCATATGTATGATGGGAAATTGGAGAACACCAAGCAAGCACATTAAATTGAAAGAGAGCAAATTTGAAAAGCAATATACAGCAACTATTCTTTATGAATCATAACTTAAGAGTCAGGACATGCTAACAAAGTACAAATTTAGTTTATTAATGGTCAGAAATACACCATTTAACTCTGTCCAAATTCGCTAATGAGAGAAAGACCTTTAAGCAGATGAGCCTCTATGCTTCTCCTCATCAAGTACATGAAATGTGATAAAATCCTGAAAGTCATTTTTGCAGTAGTACGATCAGAAAACTCAGGGGATTGCATCTGTACAGTTTCCCAATACAGGTCCACAGCAAAGATTAATTTCCATAGTTGGAGCACTGCACATAACAGTCACCCTACAGCTTCCACACAACACACATTTGACTTGTATAAAACAGCAGAAGCAACTTGCAGTCCAACTTACCATGAGCTTTTTTCACCAGCCCTTGAAGGTGATCCTGAGCAGCTCGAATTGTCTGCTGTACAACCATTGTCACTTGTCTTTGAACAGAGGGAGGCCCACATGTCAGCAGAAGGCGGTGCAATACGTTAAAAAGCTCAACCATAAGCATCTGTAATAAAATATACTATTTTAATAAAGCAAAGAAGCTACAATGATACAGCTACAATACTGAGAACTACATTCTACACTTTGTATCTTCCCCTTTTTTCTACTCTTGCACAGTTGTATTTATGTGTAGTATTATCTGATCTGACTACATAGCATGCAAAACAAAGCATTTCACTGTGCCTTAGTTTGCTGTTTGAGAACCTAGATTTGCTGTTGGAGAATCAAATAATTTTCTCATCTGAGCTATTATTAGATGCACAGCACTCGCATTGTGGGTTCTCTTCCTTTTGAAGCAGTCACTGAGCACGATGTATCAGAATATTTTCAGCACCAGCCAAGGTTCACTTTGCTCCCGCCTCAAAAAGCTGTAGGTTCAAGTCACCTTCTAGCCATCTGAGCCAAATTCTAGGCCGACACCCCACCACAATACCTACTGTGGCGCCATCAGAGGTGTAGATTTGCAAATGTGTATTTAAAACAAAGCTTTCTGCCCTCTCATGTGAACACAAGGACCCACAATGCTATTTCAAAGTAGCTCAGGACCGTTCTCGTGTTTTGACCAACACTGTTCCTCAATCAATATCTCAAAAGTATGCATTGATCATTTATCTCGTTGCTCTTTGTGGTACCTTGTTATGTGAAAATTGCCCAGCACATTCCCCATTACAGTCAAGACACTTCTAATGTTAACATTAAATGACTCGTGTTTTGGACTCTCAGGGATATGAAAAGTGCGATATAAGCACAAGCTTATCCTTTCTTTTGGTGGTATAATTATTAATTGGTCTGCTTGATAATTTTGTTACTGGTAAATCTATTTAAATCAGAGTCAAAGCACAGAGGCCCTTTGGCCCAGCATGTGCATGCCGACAATCAAGCACTCATCTCCCATTTACCAGTACAAGGTCTGTAGCCTTCTATGGCTTGGCGATTCATGTGCTTGAGCAAATACTTTTTTAAATGCAAGAGTACTTGCCTCCAGGCTGATCTCTTCTGCCCCTCTTGTCACTGGCTTGTTCCTGGCCAGTGATTAAGAATAAGAAAATGGAACAGCCCAGTCCCGATATTCTTTTTACAACTAGATACCTAATAATGTAACAATGAGCAAGTCTTTCATCAGAAAATTGTCTCACAGTTTAAATTTAACTAACTATAAAGTATTAAATAATAATTGAAATGGGTTTTCAATCATTATGAACGTACTTTTCTCTCTGTAACACGGACACATCTTCATCTCACATTTTATAATTTATATATGGCCAAGAAGGTGTTCGAGAACTGGAAGGTACATTTGGAGACAGTTCTCAAGTCATAAGGAATTAAGATTGTATTGCCAAATTTATCTTGACACTTGACCTACAGTGCCCTCCATAATGTTTGGGACAAAGACCCATCATTTATTTCTTTGCCTCTGTACTCCACAATTTGAGATTTGTAACAGAAAAAATTACATATGGCTAAAGTGCACATGATCAGATTTTAATAAAAAACATTTTTATACATTTTGGTTTCACCATGTAAAAAATACAGCAGTGTTTATACATGGTGCCCCCATTTCAGGGCACCATAATGTTTGGGACACAGCAATGTAATGTAAATGAAAGTAGTCATGTTTAGTATTTTGTTGCATATCCTTTGCATGCAATGACTGCTTGAAGTCTGCGATTCATGGACATCACCAGTTGTTGGGTGTCTTCTCTGGTGATGCTCTGCTGGGCCTGCATTACAGCCATCTTTAGCTTATGCTTGCTTTGGGGGCAAGTCCACTTCAGTTTTCTCTTCAGCATATAAAAGTCATGCTCAATTGGGTTCAGATCAGGTGATTGACTTGGCCACTCAAGAATTGACCATTTTTTAGCTTTGAAAAACTCCTTTGTTGCTTTAGCATTATGTTTGGGATCATTGTTTTGCTGTAGAATGAACAGTACGCCAATGAGTTTTGAGGCATTTGTTTGAACTTGAGCAGATAGGATGTGTCTATACACTTCAGAATTCATTATGCTACTACCATCAGCAGCTGTATCATAAATGAAGATAAGTGAGCCAGTAACTTCAACAGCTATACATGCCCAGACCATAACACCCCCACCATTGTATTTCACAGATGAGGTGGTATGCTTTGGATCTTGGCCAGTTCCTTCTCTCCTCCATACTTTACTCTTGCCATTACTCTGATATAAGTTAATCTTCTCATCTGTCCGCAAGACCTTTACCCAGAACTGTGGTTGCTCTTTAAGTACTTCTTGGCAAACTGTAACCTGGCTATCCAATTTTTGCGACTAACCAGTGGTTTGTATCTTGCAGTGCAGCCTCTATTTCAGTTCATGAAGTCTTCGACAAATCAACACCCCACTCCAGAAGAGTGTTTCTGATCTGTCGGGCGTGTGTTTGGGAATTTGTTTCTATGATAGAGAGAATTCTTCTGTCATCAGCTGTGGAGGTCTTCCTAGGCCTTCCAGTCCCTTTGCAATTAGTAAGCTCACCAGTGATCTCTTTCTTCTTAATGATGTTCCAAACAGTTGATTTTGGTAAGCCTAAGGTTTGGTTGATGTATCTAACAGTTTTTTTTCTTGTTTCTCAGTCTCATAATGGCTTCTTTGACTTTCATTGACACAACTTTGGTCCTCATGTTGATAAACAGCAATAAAAGTTTCCAAAGGTGATGGTAAGACTGGAGGAAAGACTCGGTGCTGAGAGCTCTCTTATACCTGCATTAAGGAGGCATTTAAACACACCTGAGCAATTACAAAGGCCTGTGAAGCCATGTGCCCCAAATATTATGGTGCCCTGAAATGAGGGGGGGGGGGGGAACATGCATAAACACTGCTGTAATTTCTACATGGTGAAACCAAAATGCATAACAATACCCTTTAATAAAATCTGACAATGTGCACTTTAATCACATGTGATTTTTTTCTTGTACATCACATGTAACATTAACTTCCTCAGATTCGCGTGGAGAAAGCCTCTCACTTGTACTTTCTAGCAACTGACAAAAGTCTCAAACATTGAAAAGTGTTGGGCAGTTTCGCATTTGCAACGACCACAAAACAAGGAAGCGAAATGCCACCGCCAACTCTACGGCCTTTTACTACTCCTAGAAAGTCAGGGACCGACAGTTCGGTTTGTCTAATGTAAACATGCATTTACGGAGGCAAATAAATAAATGATGGGTCTTTGTCCCAAACATTATGGAGGGCACTATATTTGCAGCTTTTGTTTTCATGTACATTAACAGAAACTAATCAGCAGCATGAATTATATTCTGCCAGGGTTAATTATCTGCTGGTTTTGCAGCGGTTGGCTTCATGTAGTCTTGCAACATTTGAGAATTCCATTTCTCCAGTATCCCCTGTTGCTCTGTTGCTGTCCTCTGCCATTTAGGCTCCAAGATCCAGAATTTCTATCCCTAATTATTTTCTTTTCCAATAGGTATTCCCTCTAAAATTTCCTCTTAAACCAAGCTTTAAGTCGACTGCCTTCCTGTTATTGTCCTATTGCAAATTCAATGATAACTACAATTAGAGAACTTAACTCCTAATATAGTGAAAACAAACAAGTGGTGAAAAAGTTTTAAAAAGATGGTTTTGAACCATTATATATCATACTCCATTTTGTTATGCATACGTTATCTCATAAAATCGTGCTTGTTATGGATACCTGGCTGTTATGGAATACAGACAAGAATGACGAAATTGAATTCCTTCCACATCAGCTTCAATCTAAATGCACAATTGACTTATTGGTCTCAATCCAGATCCCAGTGAACATAGGTTATGGCAACATTAAACTGCACTACAATTCAGTAAACCATGGTCTTATCCACTATTGCAGACACAACGTTTAAGGTATGAACATTACATGGCATATAACTATCATACCCGATCTTCTCCAATGTACGCTATTGCACAAGGGGAGTCCAGTAAAGTGCTGAGAGCCTTCAGGCAAGATGTAACATGTTCCAAGGGGTTCTCTGGCCGTGGAGAACACAGGAACTCAATGCTAATACCTGAAATCACAAGGCCCAAATTATTTTTTTATTTTCTTAAATTACAAATGGACTTTGTACACATTTATTCACATATGTGCAGAACAGGTGATTTTTCTCATCAACCTTCATTTTAAACTTATCAACAGTTACGGTGGCGCAGCTGTAGAGTTGCTGTCTCACAGTGTTTGCAGCACCGGAGACCTGGGTTCGATCCCGACAACGGGTGCTGTCTGTACAGAGTTTGTACGTTCTCCCTGTGACTGCGTGGGTTTTCTCTGACATCTTCGGTTTCAGTCCCACACTCCAAAGACGTACAGGTATGTGGGTTAATTGGCTTGGTGTATGTGTAAATTGTCTCTGGTGTGTGTAGGATCATATAAACACAGAGACAAATTATTTCACAACCTCACTTGTTGCGGTGTAAAATGCGCTGCCTTCAATAGGATCATATAAATGTGTGGGGATCGCTGGTCGGCACAGACCCGGTGGGCCGAAGGACCTCTAAACTCAACTAAACAGTCTGAATTTTAATTGCAATTAGACATTATGTAATTTGCTTTCTGCACAAGGGAAAACTCCCGCGCTCATGTTATTCTTTTGTCACATTCAGTTTTTGGATTGCTAAAAATGGGAATTAAAATCACAAACATTGGAAACACTCAAAAGATCATGCAGCATCTGTGGAAAGAGAAACAGTTAATGGCTCAGGTCGAAGACTCTTTTCCAGGACTGAACGTGAGATTTATGTGTCCAAAATTATGAAAGCATTTGATTAAATCTACAGGAAGATGATTGGTTCAAGATAATTGGGAAATGATCTGGCAGAGAGACAAATTATTTCACAACCCCACTTGTTGCGGTGTAAAATGCACTGCCTTAAAAGATAAATTAAATAGATTGAATAGAATGATGAAAAGGGAATTGAATCTGTGCTCACAGGGAAAATATTTATGAGTTTAAGAGAAGAAAATTAGGAATTAGAACGCCCCTTCGTAGAGATTGTGCTGACATGACCAACCAAATGACTTCCTTCTATGCTATCTGGTTCAATGAAGCACGTGATCAGACTGACAAAATAAACCGTCAGTGATAGTTTGAATCATTCTGCCTCTCCTTGCTTACCAAAAATAAGATGGAGGCGGTCTGTGTTGATCTCCTGCAGTGTTTTGGTTGAACCGCCGGATGTCTGGTTGAGAATGGTGCCTGTTTGGTTTTTCTGCCCAATGGGAACTGCAGGCTCATATGCAATAGTGAACCCAGTACTGTTCAACCAAAGTACTACCGCATGCAGGATTGGAGCCCAGGATGTGCGGTAATGTAGCCTGGCACTGTCGATTGTTTCTGGAGTATAAAAGGCTCCTCCTGTAACAAGGCAGCACCATTAAACAAAACATGCAAAGATATTCAAACTATTTAAATTACTATAACTGCCTTCAACTTAGTCTAAAATAACTTCATAATGGCATTAAACACCATTCAACATCAAACCATTTTAGAAGATGGATCAGCAAAACCTTGGTTAATGAAGTAGGCATTAGAGAGAGTCCTATGGGAAACCAGGATATGAAGCAATGATATCAAGCAAGTGCTTTTGAGTGTTTATAGCATTCAGGAAACTGATGGGACAGCCTTTGATTATGAAATGATGAAAAGAGAATCACATTTTTGCAATTATTCACAACTGGTGATTTATGCACATTATTTACTAGTACTTTGGGGTGGAAGATTGCAACCTTCACGTGGTCCGCCCTGTTTCGACTAATGCAATTAACTCGACGTGCACAAACGGAAGAACAAATAGAACAACCATATAACCATATAACAATTACAGCACGGAAACAGGCCATCTCGGCCCTTCTAGTCCGTGCCGAACACTTACTCTCACCTAGTCCCATCTACCTGCACTCAGACCATAACCCTCCATTCCGTTCCCGTCATATACCTATCCAATTTATTTTTAAATGATAAAATCGAACCTGCCTCCACCACTTCCACTGGAAGCTCATTCCACACAGCTACCACTCTTTATGAGTAAAGAAGTTCCCCCTCATGTTACCCATAAACTTTTGTCCCTTAATTCTCAAATCATGAAAAGCACTGGATAATATTACTGTAAGGTTAATAATGGAGCAGTGCAAATCATCAACAACATTTGGTGATTCTTAACTGTCAGCATTCCTTCCTCTTGCCCTTTGCTGAACATAGAACAGTATAGCACAGGAACAGGCTCTTCGGCCCACAATATTTCTGCTGAACATGATGCCAAGTTAATCTCTGCTTGTACAAGATTAATTTCCCTCCATTTCCTGCATATCCATGTACCTATCTAAAAGCTACTTAAACACCACTATTGATCATACTATCGTATCATATTCACCACCGCCGCTGGCAATGTGTTCCAGTCACCCACCACACCCAAGAACTTGTCCCACATCTGTCCTTTAAACTTGTCCCCTCCAGTATTTGAGATTTCTACCCTAGATAAAAGGTTCTGACTGTTTACCCTATCTATGCCTCTCAGAATTGTATATATATTTAACATCTCCCCTGAACCTCACACACTCCAGAGAATGCCATCCAAGTTTGTCCAACTGCTCCTTATAACTAATACCCACCAAGGTGAACCTTTTCTGCACCCTCTCCATAACCGCTCTGTCCTTCCTGTAATGAGGCGACGAGATCTGCACACAATACTCTAAACACGGTCTAACTAAAGTTTTATAAAGTTGCCACATGACTTCCTGACTCTTGTACACAATGAATAGTAACATCAAGCTACAGACCAGCAATTATTTCAGCAATATCTGGTATATTTAACCTTCCTATCCCAGAAGTAATAAATGCCATGGATAACAACTAGGCCAAAAAAAAAAATCCACCAGTTTCAATTAATCGTTTTCGGACAGGGAAATCCATTATAATTCTTTGAAAAGGTAAGGCGTTGTGCATAAAGGAAGCTGGTGGATGTATTGTGCTTAGATTTTGAGAAGTATCTCTAAACTAAACTAAATGGCATTTAATCAGGTACCACTAAAACAAATTATTGCAGAAAATAAAGGCTCATGGTGTAAGAGATAATATGGACAGAATTGGCTGGAAACAAGATAGGCCTTAGTGATTCTTTATCTGCTTGACAAGTTATAATGTGTGGCAAGACACAGGGATCAGTGTGGAGGCTACTTGTAATTCATATAAACGACTAGATGAAGGCTGCAACAGTCTGTTGCTAAATTTGCTGATGATGCAAAGAGTAGATAGGTGCAGGCCTACTCCTGCACCTATTGTCTATTGTCTAGATAGGAATGTAAGTTGTGAAGACAGGAGGTGGCTACAAAGGGATATCAATGTCATAAATGAGTGGGTAAAGATCTGGCAAATACAGTGTAATGTGTTATATTGTTCATTTTGGCAGAGAAAAAATGAAGCGGCCTCATATCTAAATGGTGACGGCAGAGCTCTGAGATGCAGGGGGAGTATGGTATTTTGGTGCAGAATTCACAAAAGGCAAGTAAATTGAAGTTATGTTTCAATAATATGGAGCATTATTGAGACCACATCTGTCTACTATGTCTGGTGATTGTCTCCTTACCCAAGAAGGATATATATTCATTTGAAGCAGTTCTGAAAATGTGTACGGAATGGCTTTGCTGCCTTATCACCAAAGGTTGAACAGGCTGGGCTTACATCCACTGGAGCTTCGAGCTGAGAAGTGACTTGATTGAAACATACAAGATCCCAAGAGCTCTCGACAGTGCAAATGTAGGATGTTTCCTCTTGCGAGAAAATTTAGAACTTGGGTCACTGTTTAAAAGGGATCACCCATTAAAGAATGGGGGAAAATGTTTTCTCAGAGTCATGAGCCTTTGGAACAAAAGGCTGTGGAGGACAAGGCAATGGATATTTTTAAGGTAGAGATAGATAGATTCTTAATTAACATGGGGTTATGGGGAGAAGGCAGGAGAATGGGGTTAAGAGGGAAAGATAGATCAGTCATAATTGAATGGCAGAGTAGACTTGATGGGCCGAATGGCCTAATTCTGCTCCTATCACTTATGAACACTCTTCCTTAAAGACCAGTGGATGCAGTGTATTTGAATATTTTGTTGAAACGGCAGAGGTAGAGTGATTGATAAACAAGAGTGAAAGATTACCACAGGTAGATAGCAATGCAAAGTTCAGATCGGCCAATAACGTTGTTGAATGGCTTAGAAGAATTCAGGGCTGGGAGGCCACTTCTGCTCCTAATTTGTTTACTCGAATGCGCATTGACTTTCCACTGTTAAATCATGTCCACCCACATTCCGGATACATATTCGAAATTCCACAGATTGCAACACTAGCTTCTGAAACTGGGATGAAGAAACTGGTTTTCTGTTGATACCACACCACAAGTCGTTTTGGAAAACCCCTCCATGGCAATCATGATTTCCGAGCAATTGATTGGTGCACAGGTTAAACACCAAAATTGAGAGCAATTATGATTGACATTGTTATAGTTCTGAAATATCAGATTCATTGAAGTATAACACTGACTGCTTGCTGCTGTGTTATAAAACTAGGCCAGGCATGTGAGATAAAAATACACCGCCTTCTCATTATGCTAATCAAACTGATGACCTAGAACTATCTTCAACTGAATAAAAGGTTGCTGACTAAAAGCAGCCATATTGTCTGTTCCAGTAGGAAAATACAACAGTGTTGAATATGTTACCAACAAACAGCCGTTAAGACAGGTAATTGGAAATCTTGGTCAAAGGCATTTACAGAAATACAGGGAATCAGGCAGAGAGCTCTATAGATGCGAGTACAGAACAGTGACAGGAGATGTACAAGAGGCTGGAACTGAAGCTCGGAGACCATAAAGGCTTGCAGAGCTGGAAGAAGCTAGATTGGGAGAGATCCACATTTAGAATCAAATGCTGCAACAGAGCTTTTTTGCAGGGATTCAAGGGCATATCCAGGTTGGAGCCCAATCTATAGTCAACCGGACTCTATATGAAGGAGAATGATGAAAGCAAATCTAAGACCCTTCAGAGCCAGACTAAAACTCAAGGAATACCTTACCCTCAGATGGCAACTGGCTCGCAAATTCTGAGGGCAGAGTCAACAAGGCGTAGTCCTTTAGTGCAGCAAGCCAGAGACGGCTGAGAATAGGCAGCTCTGGCTGAACGAGCGTGATCAAACTATCTGGAGGGAGCTCGTCCACTGCGCCAAAATCATCATCGTCTTCCTTACTCTTCACAGGTTTCACCGGCTTGGTCTCTGCTTCTTTTTTGGTTTTCATAGCAACAATGTAGACCTAGACACAGGAAAGACACGTTAGATTAAGTAACACATGAAATGGGGTTCCCCAGGCCACTTTTAATTTACACTTGACATGTCAATCCTTGAGGTGTAGACAGAACTGGCATAAGCCATTCACCTGCGTAAAACCTTATTATAAATATATAGGCCTGCGGAAAAGGCAAGGAGAGTGGATTGTGACAGATAAATCTTATTTTATGTAGAGTGGATTGTTACAGACAAATATTGAGGAGAGTAGATTATTATAGAGGAACCAAGGATAGTGGATTATTACAGAGGAATCTTATGTTGAGGAGAGTAGATTATTATAGAGGAACGTTAAGGGGAGTGGATTATTACAGAGGAATCTTATTTCCCAGAGAATAACCTCAATTTTCCAGAAACAAACTGCATTAAAAGGGATTAAAAGGGCTACAAATCCATTATTAGATTGCCCGGGACACTCACTAATGCTGTCACTTTTTAAGGGGTCTCACAGGACCAAGGAATGCTTGCTTGCACTGTAGTTCAAAAATTCCCATGCGGAATCTGCAGATGTGCTGCAGGTGTCGCGTGGGTGGGTAGTTTGGAACATTGCACATTCACTCCACTGTTTGCACAAGCATGCTGTGTGCATCCATCACGAAGACACACCGTTCTCAGAGACCGCCTCCATTTCCTCAATGCTCCTCCTCCATTTTGAGTTGTCATGGCCAAGAATTCCCATACCTTAAGGAGAATGTTCACTCTGTAGATTAACACCACTCCAGTAAGAAGCTGGTTAGAGGCAGATTGAGAATCGACACAGAATACTGTCTTCGGCTCCAAGGCTGTGATGTCAGAATTACGGACAGCATGTTACTGCGAAGCTGATTTGAAGTCAAATGTATAAGGACAGACAAATTTGAGAAGGATTCGGCTACAATCCATTTTGGTTTGTCTAGTTGAAGGTTCTGATGAGATTTAAAAAAAAGACTATATACAGTGGTAGGTTTCCTACATTTTTCTTTAAGTCAATGGATTGGAATGGGCTGGGAGAGCAGAGGGTAACTGAGGATGGATGAGACAAGGGGATGATGGGTGAGTTTAGCACAGAGGGGAGAGTGAAAGTGCCGAGGAATAGGGTGAATGTGTCATGAACTATGCAGTTGTTGTAGAAATCTATTCATTATGAACCATGAATTACTGCTGCCTCCCATCAATAGATGGATTGCCACAGCAAAGAACCCCATCATTGCAGGAATTACTGTCATAAAGAATAAAACCAGTGCTGCACTTTCACTAGAGTGAACATCCCAGTAAGCTTTGACCACTTATACCAAGGCTGCAGTGACGAACACTTTATGACGACATCATGTGCAGTAACAAAATTATCCAGAATCCGGCTGTCAATGCATACGCATTCTCACCAAAACCAAATGTTGTTTCAATGTGTGATTGATGCATTACAGTGTGGATGATCAGCCATGATCACATTGAATGGCGGTGCTTGCTCGAAGAGCCAAATGTCCTGCCACTGCACCTACTGTCTATTGTCTAAAATATTTCCCCTCATCTGGGGGGTGGGCAGGGGGGGTGGTTGTCATACAGCAGAACTGCAGCAGGGCTAAACCCAGAATCTGCCACTGATTGTTGGGAAGGAAAGGTCCAAATGTAATTATGAAAGTTTTAGCATAATCCCCCTCTTCCCTTGCAGGCTTACCTCTGCCCAAGCTTTCAGCACAGCCAGCTTCTCCATTGTGGAAGCACTCTCGCTGTACAATTGGCTCAAGGATCCTTTTCCAGATTGCATCTTGTCCAAAGAAGATACCAACAGGTTGTGAACCCTGCGCAGATCATTCAAGTCACTGACTACACCACTTCCAATCCAGGTGCTGCAAACCTGCAAAAGATAACAACCAGTTACTTTTGATGCAAAGATAAAAACATAGTTTATCTTTCTCTTATAGTTTATAGTTTCTCAAGTTCATAGTTTATCTTATCTTCCTCCACAGATGCTGTCTGAGCTGCTGGGCTCCTCTAGCACTTGGTTTTGTACACCCTCCATTTTGTTAGGCTGGTTGTCGCAGGATTTTATTGCTGTGACAATAAAGGAATAGTGATACCTTTCCCTCCATTCCTCCAAGAAATATACAGGAATGAACAGATGGTTTCACCTTGCATCTGCTGCCCTAGTCTTCCTTGACAGCAGAGGTTGTGGGTTTGGGAGGTGTTGTTGGGCATAACATGAGGGGGAACTTCTTTACTCAGAGAGTGGTGGCTGTGTGGAATGATCTTCCTGCAGAAGTGGTGGAGGCAGGATCGATTTTAACATTTAAAAGTAAAGTGGATAGGTACATGGACGGGAAGGGAATGGAGGGGTATGGTCCCAGTGCAGGTAGATGGGACTAGGGGAAAATAAATGGTCGGCACGGACTGGAAGGGCCGAGAAGGCCTGTTTCCGTGCTGTAATTGTTATATGGTTATATGGTTAAAGAAGTCTTGGCAAGTCATTGCAGATTTTATTTGTGGGTGTTACATGGAGGAACAAAACATTTCATGGTGGGTGGACTGCCAATCAAGAGGTTGTTTTGTCCTTAATAGAGTCGAGCTTCTAGCCTGTCATTTGGGTTCCATTCATCCAGGCAAGTGGAAATTAATTAATCGCACTACTGACTTGTGAGGAAAATCTTTGTAGTATCAGGAGATGAATCAGCGGCTGCATAATCCCTGTGACTAACTCACACTTGTAACTATGGTATTTATGTATGTGGATAGTCCAGGTAAGTTGCTGGAACATGATAACCGCCCCCACCACCTCCAATGATACACGATTCAAAATTAAATGTTGCTGGGAATGTTCAACCTACTCCTCCCAAAGGCCAAGGATACTGGAGGTTTTCAAATAGCTAAATGTGTTGGGGTTTTTTCGTTCAAGGTTTCAGAAATTTTCAGGAAATAATTTAATAAATGTCACTGTGGCATAGTGGCGCAGTGGTAGAGTTGCTACCTTACAGTGCCGGAGACCTGGGATCAATCCTGATTATGGGTGCTGTCTGTACGGAGTTTGTTAGTTCTCCCTGTGACCTCGCAGGTTTTCTCCGGTGCTCTGGTTTCCTCACACATTCCAAAGACATTCTGTTTTTTTTGAGTAAATTGTCCCTTGCGTGTGTGTAACATAGAACTTGTGTACGAGTGATCGTTGGTTAGCGTGGACTTGGTAAGCTTGTTTCTCTAAAACTCACTGTATCTCAAAAACAAAAACTAAAAATTGAGGAAAATTAGAATAAGTGAAGGTAAAAGACTGCAACAAAATAACCAAGCCAACTCAAGAGACTGAATGACCTTGACTTGTTTTCAAGGCCGAGTGGTGGCGCCATCGAGTGTGGCAGCCTCGCCCGCAGCTGTTCGTCCTTTCATCCTTTTTTAATTTTTAGTCTGTCAAAAAGTTTAGCTTTGTAGGTCTTTTAGTCTTTATTATGTGTGGGGTGGGGGGGGGGGGGGGGGGGGGGGGGAGTGGGAAACTGTTTTTCACAGTCACTACCCAGTCGAGGATGCGTCTTTCCTCCGAGCCACATCTTCGCCCCCTCCTCGCGGCCTACCATCTGGATTGGCACGGCCTTTCCTGTAGGCACAGCGCTGAAGTACCATTGCGGAGCAGGCGATGCCTTACCGGGGTTGCCGTGTTAAAAGCTCCGGAGTGCTGGGACTGCCGACTTTAACATCATGGAGCTGTGGTCTGCGGAGCTTCCAACCGCGGGATGCACGGACTTAAACATCGCTGAGCCCTGGGATCTTTCGCCAAGGTCGCCAGTGTTGGAGCTCCGCCCAGCACGCCTGTGGACTTCGGGAGCCACGGTCACCGGTAGGAAGTGGCCGATTCGGAACTCCAAGCCGCTGAGACGCCGGAGTTCCATTATCCGGCGAGAGGGACTGAAACATTAGGCTGCCGTTGCGGTGACTGCAGAGGCCTCAATAGGCCCCGACCATGGATGAACAAGAGGAAGAGGACTGAACTTTGTTGCCTTCCCTCACAGTGGGAAATGTTGATTCTGCTGGGGGGGGGGGGGGGGGGGGAAGGTTTTTATTTTTAATGTTCAATTCTAGAGTGTTGTATTTATCTTATTTGTGTGCTGCATGGTAACTCAAATTTCACTGCACCAATTGGTGTATGTGACAATAAATGTCCTTTGTCCTTTGACCTTGCCTTTGAAATGCAAGTGGAACATGTTTTCACTAAGAAAGGAATGCAAGTGGAACATGTTTTCACTAAGAAAGAGATAAGTACATACACATTGACCAACACTGAAACATGATATCTCAGATGTAATTGATGCCAATAAAGAGGAGCCGAGGTAGTAAATCCATTCCCGATATTGTAACAGCATAGTGCAAATATGCATGCTGCCAACCAGATAAACTGGTCCCTCCAGGAACCATTAACAGATAACACAATTTATTTATGAAAAGAAATACGTTCAATCAGTGCCTGAAAACCACATGGAAACCAATAGGTTTCCGTGAGGTCCGACCAAGCGAATGATCAGTTCATTTGCAGTGGAGATCACTAGGGTAACTGCTCACCTGGCAGGCTTTGGCCGTGATGTCCGATGGTGTATCTTGGGAAAAAGCTGGCCTCAAGGCTGCTCCAACCTAAATTGGGACAAAATAAGTAACGATGTTGAACATATAATTTGATAAGCATTAGCAGAATAACATCTCCTAGAATGCATTCAACTTCAAGTTAAAGGCAGGCAGTATCTGCACTATCAAGAGCACTATACATTCTCTGTATCCTCTGATGCAGCACATGCAAGAGCTGGTTTGCTAAGTAACAAACAGACCCATCATCTTTTTAATGATCCTACACTCAGTGCCCTCCATAATGTCTGGGACAAAGACCCATCATTTATTTATTTTCCTCTGTACTCCACAATTTGAGATTTGTAATAGTTAAAGTGCACCTTGTCAGATTTTAATAAAAGCCATTTTTATACATTTTGGTTTCACCATGTAGAAATTACAGCAGTGTTTATACGTAGTCCTCCCATTTGAGAGCACCATAATGTTTGTAAAACAGCAATGTTATGTAAATGAAAGTAGTCATGTTTAGTATTTTGTTGCATATCCTTTGCATGCAATGACTGCTTGATGTCTGCGATTCATGGACATCACCAGTTGCTGGGTGTCTTCTCTGGTGATGCTCTGCTGGGCCTGTATTGCAGCCATCTTTAGCTTATGCTTGTTTTGGGGCCAAGTCCCCTTCCGTTTTCTCTTCAGCATCTCAAAGGCATGCTCAACTAGGTTCAGATCGGGTGATTGACTTGGCCACTCAAGAATTGACTATTTTTTAGCTTTGATAAACTCCTTTGTTGCTTTAGATGTTTGGGATCATTGTCTTGCTGTAGAATGAATAGCCGGCCAATGAATTTTGAAGCATTTGTTTGAACTTGAGCAGATAGGATGTGTCTATACACTTCAGAATTCATTATGCTACTACCATGAGCAGTTGTATCATCAATGGCTTTAAGTGAGCCAGTACCTTCAGCAGCCATACACGCCCAGGCCATAACACACCCACGCCCGTGTTTTACAGATGAGGTGGTATGCTTTGGATCTTGTGCAGTTCCTTCTCTCCTCCATACTTTGCTCTTGCCATCAATATGATGTAAGTTCATCTTCGTCTCATCTGTCCACAAGACCTTTTTTCCAAGAACTGTAGTTGTTCTTTTAAGTACTTCTTGGCAAACTGTAATCTGGCCATGCTATTTTTGCAACTAACCAGTGGTTTGCACCTTGCAATGTAGCCTCTGTATTTCTGTTCATTAAGTCTTCTGCGGACAGTGGTGCAAACCCATAATCTAATATCGATGTTATTTCATATTATGTAAAGATTTGATTGTGCTCCTCTCAGCTCATTCTGATGTTCTTAATCAGCAATAGCAAGTTTGAAACGTGACGTTCAAATTAAACCATGCAGAAAGACTAAGTTGTAACTTTGCGAGGGTTTATGGTTGATGCAGAACTTTACTGGTAGTCAAATGACAAGTGATCAAATTGCAGCAAATCTCCAGTTTATATTCATAGAGAGTGAAGTTACAGTGTGCACACAACTTTACCCTCTATTAATATAAACTGGAGATTTGCTGCAATTTTATCAACATAATGATACACAGAATAACAAAGGAATTATAAAATATAAGTAAGGCATTCAGATCAACCCATCCATATTGCCCCATAATCTCTGCAAATTTAAAATAATGGAACTCTTATTTATCAAAAGAGTCATAAATCCCATAAATAGTTTGGCAAAACTAAATAGACAGAGGAAGGAATATATCAAGAGTGCATCCATATAATTCAATGCATATTGTAAACATATACATTTTTTAAAATCCATTAGATAGAAAATGCAAACTTGTGTGTGCTGGCGTTTCCACTGGTAAGAAGTTGCAATAGCAATTGAGAAATTTGTATGGGCAGCTCCTACTCTCAATGTGGACACAAGAACTTGAAATTGCAGTAGTTGGGAGGAAGTTAACATAAACATCTCCACCTTTAAAAGTGTGATACAAGTGTGCTTTCTGGCAATGGGAACTTACGTTTGCCTGATATTGTTCCAAGATCACGTGGCCTGGAAACTCGGGCTCTGGGACAGAAGCAAACTCCTTGATAATGTCCTCAAGTGCCTGAAGTCCAGCCATTCGTAACTGGTTGCTGTGGTCGGTGGCAGCCATGAAGGCCATGCGAATGAGGTCAGAAAGGTGCAACACCAACAGGTCACCTGTGTAAAGAGCAAAATACTGACCATCAGATAACACCAATGTCCTCCACATCCCTTTCTTCAATTCCCGTCTTCCAACATGCCTCTCTGCTCCACGTCAACTGCTACTTTAATCATTTCCTTTATTGATGGGAGTAGCTCAACTGTTTGTTCTGTACATTATAAACAACTTGCATTTCTTTCTTACAACATGGGGATTTTGAAAAAAAACAAATGCTAAATAACTTTTTAAATAGTGAGAGATTGGGAGATGTTAATGCTCATTGAAAATTAATTGTCATTGAAAATTAACTTTCTGGTGTTGCAAATGATTAGGAAGGTAAATCATACGATAGCCGTTATGGATATACAGTTGTAAAGATGTCTTATTATCGGAGTAAAGATGTCTTATTATAATGTCTTCTTATCTAGGAGAAGGCAGGAACGGGCTACTGATTGGGGATGATCAACCATGATCACATTGAATGGCGGTGCTAGCTCGAAGGGCCGAATGGCCTACTCCTGCACCTATTGTCTATAATTATAGAGGACCTCAGTCAAACAGATATCTGAAGTTTGTACAATTTTGGTCTTATTACCAAAAAATAAATACATTTGCACCAGAAAGAAAGCAGGAAAATGTACTGTTTCCTGGGAAGGCTGGACAGTCATACAAAGAGAGAATAAGTAGACTAGATCTCTATTCATTAGAATCTGTAAGAATGAGACATGACCTCAATGGAACATTCAACATTCTTAGACGGTTCAACAGGATAGACACGGAGAGGATGTTGCTCCTGGGTAATGAGTCGAGAACCTAGAGTCAGTCACAGTCTCATAATAAGGGGCTCACAGTGCAATGAGGAGAAATTCCTTCACAGACAGACTGTGGTGAATTTTTAAATTTGTACCCTGGAGGCTAAGTCTGTCTTTTTATTTAAAGCAAAAATTGATAGATCTGCAGATCTTTATAGGATCATGCGAATAGGGTGGGAAGATCAGTTTTGTTTACTGAATGGCAGTCAGTTTGAGGAGTCAAATGGCCAACTCGTGTCCCATTTCTCATGTCCTCTCGTGCTTTTGGTTGAACACCCCGAGATGCTTCACACGAGAGTCAAATAAAATTAAACGTCAAATGACACAAGTTGAAATTAAGACAGATGACTGAATCCAGTGTCTGAAGTTTCAAAGCAAGAGGCAGAGAAGCTTAGAGAGGAAGTTCCAGAGTTTAGGACCTGGGTTGTTGAAGGTGCAGCCAGCAATGGTGCAGTGGTGAAAACTGTGCAAAGAAGTTGTAAGACTATGGGGTTGATGGTGGTGCCGAGACATGGGGGGGGGCACCAGAAAGATTTGAAAACAAGTGATTTAAAAAAAATGGAGGCATATTGGGCTCCAACACACGTCAGTGACTAAAAGGCCAAATGTTACCACATGTTAGCAACAGTTTGACACAAGCTCGGCTTTATACAAGATGGGAAGCTGACAGGAGATCATGGAATTAATAAAAGGAACAAATGTGAACATGTGTGTGTGCAGTAAAGAATGAATAATTCCAGTTTTAAACATTGCCATATGATGGCCAGCATGGCCATGTTGATGCAATGCCTTTGCCGAATTACTTGTGCTAGTCACCAGTGTGCGAAGGTACAATGTGGTGGGAAAAAAGGCTAACAAACAAGACTTACATTTGGGATTCTTCTGCTTCATGGCCCTGGCCTTGGCGAGATCGAAGTGTGTGTCGTCCGTGTTCTCGCACAGAAGGATGATCCGACAGAGACACTCAGAGGCAAACACGCGAGTGGCCCACCTCGGGGCAACGCAAGGCTTCGATTTTTCATCGTCGCCTGTGCCAGTGAACATAATCTCATCGTCCATTTCATCCTTCTTCTCCCCATCTTCATCCCTTGTTGCCTCCAACGGACCTGCAGCACCTGCATCTGTAGAGTTGTGAGAGAAAATCCCAAATTAATTCAAGAGCTGAATATAGAATCCAGGACAACACAACTGTAAGCACTGACAGCACCTCACTAATGAGATATTACAATGAGGTTCTAGTTGCCCCGTCAGGTGGGCAAGAAAACTATCCCACGGCCCTATTTAATGAGCAAGGGAATTCCCTCCTAAGGCTCGGCTAATGTTTATCATCAATGAACATCATTAAAATAGATAATATTGTTATTATCATTATGTTGGTAGGCAGATTGTGTGTAAATTGTTGAGCAAAGACTCCATATCTCTCCTCTGAAACCGTCAACAAGTGGAGGAATTACCGCTCTAGTGCACAAAAGCTAGACCCAACAGAGTTAAATTAGATCACATCACGTGCATTAGATTTGTGTGTTAATGAGCGTTGACAATGTCTCTTTATTGTTAATGCACTCCAATGTTTACATTGCTTAAATATGTTCATGTGGCAGCTAAAAAGATTCTCTAGCTGTGCCCGAATCTAGAACAAGGGGACAGAAAGGCAAACTGTTTTCAGGATGATGACAGGCAGCATGTCATAACATAAAAAATAGAAATCTGGAATGCTCCCTGTCAAAAAGCTGCTTAGATAGGCAGTCAACTGAAAATGTTAAAATGGATTGCTAGATTTGTATTGGACAAGATTGTTAAAGCTTATGGAATCAAGTAGATGAAGTTAAGATCAGCCTTTACTGAATTGAAAAGTTGAACAAAGGGCTAATTTCTGTGTTATTGGAGGTTTACAGTAATACTCGGCAAAAAAAGGCAAAGAATTAGGATTGCTAAATTATTTTTGTTACCAATGACCACAGTTGACGTGCAAAACATGGAAGCGACCTTGGAAATAGAAATATCGACCTGTAAACACACTTTGGGACCATCAATACCCCAGATCAAGCCATGTTAACATACCAGCTCCTACAAAAGATATATGTCCTGGAGTCAACTAAAATTCCTATAGCTTTTTGTTGAGCAGAAGTGTGAACTAAGGCAAGTAGCTAATATACATCGGGTAGAGACTGTAGATGTCGGGGGCTCCAACATCGCAGAAGGTTCGACAAGCCCCAACCCGGGGTCTGATCTGAGCTGAGATTCCCCCCAATGCGGGAGCTTGATCTCGCCAACCGGCTACGGGAGTAAGATCGCCCTGTCAACAGAAGGCTTGAGGCCCCGACAGCGGGAGAACAAAGAGAAGACACTTAACTTTTTTTCGCCTTCCATCACAGTGAGGAATGTGGAGGAGTCACTGTGGTGGATGTTTATGTTAAAATATATTTTGTGTGTTCTGTTGCTTTTTATTTGTATGACTGACTTGGCAAATTAAATTCCTCGTATGTTGCAAAACATACTTGGCTAATAAAGTACTATTGTATTGTACATGTCAGGAATGGATGTCAAAACAGGCTTAATGGTCGCAATAACCTTCTCCTGTTCCTATGTCCCCAATTCTCCCACTTGCATGGTGTATGCCATGCATGGCACCCGTGGCAGGGTTGGCACTAGCAGGAGTGTTAGAGGGGAAGAGGCCAAGGAATAGAAACAAATCCAAAAATTAAGGGTTTTTTTTTGATGAACCGTGTTGGCTACACACCTGTTGATGCAGCCAGGACGCCTTTGCATAGCTTCAGCCAGTGGGAAAGCTTCTGAACGGCCAAGGACGAAAGCATGTGGCACAAAGTGTCATGGATGTCCGCACATAGCTTGCGGTCAGTCTCACGGTCCAGCATTCCAAACAACACCCCTTCCAGGCCCGTTTCTGTGATATTCACATCTAAAGGGAGAAGATGCAGGTATTAGTCACATCACAGTTATTACCAGGAAATTCCTGTTGAGCTGCTTTGTATCAGGTCTTTAAAACAGAGAGATAGGCTACCAAACCAAACACAAGAGCTATGCATGCACTGAATTCTACCTATTGAACGGGCATATCTAGAATTCTAATAGTTATTTTGATTGCATAACGAGGGAAACATTATTTCTACCAGCAGGGTCGGGTAACTATTAATCAAAACAGATAATTTTAATACAAGTGGCAAAACAACCAAATAGAAGATGTAGATAATTTTTTTAAGCAAAGATTTGTTAAAACCTGTATTCCTGTCAAAAAGGTGGTCTGAAAAATAAAACAATTGTAGCTCTCTGGGGAAAAGCAAGTGGGTGGGGTTAATTGCATAATTCTGGCAAAGTGCAAGGTGGACTAAATGGCTTCAGTGGAAAAAAAAGCAAGTTCAGTGTGGTGTTTGGTCAAATCAAACTTTTAAAACATCCCCATGCTATTAGTGTTGACAATCTCCCATGAATGTTTTCAAAACACACTTTAGATTTTAGAATTGCTGTAAAGAGGTTAGGGCAGTATTATAGGAAGGACGTGGAGGCGTTGGAGAGGGTGTAGGTTTACCAGAATACTGCCTGAATTCGAGTGCATTACCTATAAAGAGAGGTTGGACAAACATGAACTGTTTTCTCCTGAGCATCAGAGGCTGAGGGGAAACCTGCCAGAAGTATATAAAATTATGAAAGGCATTGATGAAGTAAACAGTGACAGTCTTTTTCCCAGGGTAGAAATGTCAAAGAATGGAGGGCATAGCTTTAAGGTGAGAAGGGAAAGTTCAAAGGACTTTCCCTGTACATCCACTTGCAAGAACCTGTCTCCATTAAAGGGCCTGTCCCACTTTCCCGAGTTATTCACAAATTCTCCCGAGTTTTCAAACTCGCAGAATGTTCGTAACGAGTCCGTAGGAGTCCGTGGATATATCGTAGCGGCTCGTTATGCCAGCCGTAGGTACTCGGGCATCAGGTAAGTCGGGTTGTTTTTTCGGCCTGATGAAAAATGTCCACGAGTAAAAAAATAGCCCCGAGTACCTTCGGCTGGCATAATGAGCCGCTACGATATATCCACTTAGGGTAGGTTTAGAGGGATATGGGCCAAAAGCAGGAAGGTGGGACTAGTTTAGATGGGGCCTGGTGGTTGTCATGGGCAAGTAGGGCAGAAGGGTTTGTTTCCACGCTGTATGACTCTATGACAAGTAGTGGGTCCAAGGCAGACCAAGTGTAATTACCAAACACAATTCAGGAAGCATTTATCTGGCAAAATACAGTGGAGTGATTTTACACATCATACATAAGATATAATCTTCCTCCACTCACTGCATTTTGCTGAAGGAATCACTCTGCCTTCATCTGGAGATAATGTTGCAATTCTGGACATGCATACTGTGGCTATAGTTGGTGGTAATTCCTTTGGACGTTGCTGCAGTCACTTATTGTAATGCTGCCAAAAGCCCTACCGCTGCCTCCAATTCATTGCCGAACACGACAGGGACCTCGGTGCATGCAATGTGCTGGTTTTCGACATGTATACACTGAGCCACATTCGAAGATCCTCCCCTTCCCCAGCAGGGAGTACTCACCAATGCCACTGCTCTCCTTACTTCCCGTACTCTGCGCAAGAGTCATGGCGTAGGCACACACCTCGGTTGCTTCTCTCTGAGCGAGCTGACGGAGGCAGGCGACTGCTGCTCTTCGAAGCAGCAAGTGAGAGCTGCACAAGTGGACCTGTGGAAGGGAACTGCTCTCATCAATCAGCTAAAGTAGCTGGCGTCGACTACCCGTGTTGATGGTGCGAGTTCAGAAGGTGAAAGGACTGTAGATATCCATGATCTGTACTGAGCTCAATATACATAAAAATGGATCAAAGTATTTGACTCTGGAGTCTAAAATATTCATCTTTACATCAAACTTTATGACTGAGACCAAGATAGTTTGAACCAGTGCTCTATGCTGTCCTTTACATTCAACAAGCTTCCTCCCAGCATACTTCATGTAAGCCTATCAATGTATCTTTCCATTCCTTTGCTCTCACTTCTGGATTAATCATGTTTCCTCTAAATTTATTTGTAACACCCGCTTTGTTTGCCTATATTATCGGCAATGCCTAGTAAATAAGTTTCTTTTGAATTCCTTGTTAGTGTATGAGTGACCATCCTATATATGTCCTCAGGTTATGTGGGAATGTCTACATGATGGAACCATTTCATCATCATATGTTTCGCTAACTCCTCAAAGACTCCTTCATCTACTTCATCATGTTGTAGGTGTGTCCAAGGAGAGACACAAGGCCACTATTCTGTCCATCACTGGAGCTGATGCTGAAGGAACACAGAGCAGGATAGTCCTGCTGCTCACAGCTTTCCAATATACATTGCACAAATGATTCATGAGACATTCGCCAGAGATTTTGCGCATTAATGTCTTAAAGTGTTTTATAGCCAATTAAGCAAAAGGACATGCGGCCGGCAAAAATATGCACAGCAAGTTCCCATAAACAATCATATACAATGGTCACTTGCTTCTTTTTTATTTCTAAGAGATGCATCGCGGAAACAGACCCTTCGGCCCACCAGTGATCCTCGTATGCTAGCACCATTCTACATACACTAGGGACAATTTACAATCTGTACCAAAGCCAATTAACCTACAAACATGTACATCATTGGAGTGTGGGAGGAAACAGGAGCACCCGGTGAAAACCCACGGCGTCATGGGGAAAAATGTACAAACTCCGTACAGACAGCAACTGTCGTCAGGATCGAACCCGGGTCTCTGGCGCTGTAGGGCAGCAACTCTACTACTGCACCATCTGTTTTAATGATGTTGATCAAGGTCTGCATGAAAAGCTCCCTGCAAAATGGGCATGGGACCAAGATTAGTCCACCACTGAAGGTCACAACACTTCTGATAGTGAGGCCTCAGTCATCCATCGGTAACACTGGAACATTTGCTCAAGTCTCTGGAATGACCAGAAGGCAAATATGTTTCACATCCGAGCCACAGCCACATTGCTGGCACTACCTTTGCTCAGTTCCACTTACGCACAGACTGGGCACCAGGCTGGACAGATTGACGTGACGTGGTGCGAACATATGCAGCTGCTGAAGGCAGGATATGGCTGCTGCCTGTGCAAGGGAATCGGAGTGATCTTGCATGATGGCACAGCCCACGAGGCATGAAGAGCGAATTGTAGATGTGGAAGCTCCATTACCTGGAAAGAAGTAAATACCATTTAAAGGCCCGGGTGGAGATTGCAACAGCATTCCATGCAACTGTGGCAGTTTCTGCATGGTACAAACATTTCCATAATAAAGGGATATATTTTCTAAAAAGTGAATCAATGCACTAATAGAATTTTGACTACAAAAAAACAAGTAAGAGTCAGAACAATAAAGAATGTGCTTCAGCTGGGGCAATTTTAAAATATTTAATACCCACTGGAGTTTTCTGAGGTGCTGTCACTGTTATAGCATTACAACTTTATGCAGGGAGGTGCCAGGCAGTAAATAAAGTCTACAGTTGCCAGAAACGTAAAACAAAAAATATATTTTCACATATGAGGCCCAGACCCAAAACATTAACTGTTTCTCTTTCAGCAGATGCTGCTCTTTCAACAGATCCAGCATTTTGTGTGTTGTCGGATGTTCAAACAATCTATTTGATTTGCCGCAGTGCGAGGGAGGGGGACTGGGTGAAACGTCAGAATTGCTCACAGTTTCTGGGGATTACTCACATACATCCGAGAAGGCAGATGAGACTTTACATCATCTGACAACATAGCACTTTCTCCGCAATGTGATGGATCAAAGCTGCCACAGTCAGACATAAAAACAGCTTTTTTCCACGAGTAGTAGCACAACTCAATAATCAAAAATCTGCAGTCTCCTTTTGCTCTGTTTTTTTAATTTAATTCACATGTTTAATCGATAATGTTTTATTAATGTTTAATTTTTTAGTGTATCATTCCTAACTGTCACTGTATGTCATGTTGTCACTTGCGGGCGGAGCCAAGTATGTGAATACTTGGCCAATAAACTTATTAATTCATTCAGTGCTCAAGTCTTTTGGAACTTGAAACAACAACCTTTTGACCCAGTGCAATAAATCTCCCAACTGTCCCACACATGACTCAAAGTATCAGGTTTTGGTAACGTTCCTGCTCCTGAAAATGCAAGATAAGTTGGTGTTTTGGTTGTTTCCTTTAGTAGTTCCCAACCCACCTGTTTCCCTGCCATCCTACCTTGAAGTTCTGGTCCAACAGTGGTGATTAAAGCTCCCAGACAACGACCCAAACACTGGTGCACTTCTGTATGTGACGGGGGTACAGTCAGCAGCAGGGTCAGGACAAGCGACAAGGTGGGCTCCACGTACCCACGGTACATGGGGCCACTCGAATCCACAATCAGTGCCAGCGAGTGAAGAGCCCAGGTCTGAAGAAATGGAAACACAGTCAACACCGACAACCCCACTTAAAGCAGGACCCAGCGCACGGATTCGGACTTTGAATGATTTACCTGCACTTCCGGCGAAGTGCCATCCTGTGCAAGAGCCAAAAGAATGCTGACGCTAGTCTTCAGATGCTGCCCCGAGCCAATCCCACCAACATAACGATGAAGGCAGCCAAGAGCAAGAGAATGGCCCGTTCTGGACACCACATCGCGAGCCGATTTCAACCTATTAAATAGAAACTTCTTAGGCAAAACACTTTAACAGATCTAGTGACAGACAATGCTGGAAATAAATAATTCTTAAATTAACCTGGTTCGTTCAGGCTAAAACCGTATTTTGCACCGTGCTATTACCCTCAGTAAGATTTCATATAAAGTGGAAGAACGGAGTTCAGAGTTTAAATCTAGATGAAGTAGATCAGTTATCTCCTGCTGAACTGGAAGATGGTTGATTTACAGTGCAATCAAAGGGCATAATCATTCCCTCTCCTCCCCTCTCCTGTTGAGCAAAAGGTACAAAAGCTCGTACCACCAGATTCAAGAAAAGCCTCTTTTTTTTCCCTGATATTATCTCACAATTGAAAGGTTCTCCCTTAATCTAAGGATTGTATTTCCGATTGCCTGATTTACCTTTTGGTTTAGTTTAGATACAGCGCAGAAACAGGCCCTTCGGCCCACCAGGTCCGCGCCGACCAGCGATCCCCGCACATTAACACTATCCTACACCCACCAGGGACTTTTTTTTTTACATTTACCAAGCCAATTAACCTACAAACCTGTACGTCTTTGGAGTGTGGGAGGAAACCGAAGATCTCACAGAACACGGGGAGAACGTCCATACAGACAGCTCCCGTTCTCAGGATCGAACCCGGGTCGCTGTAAGGCAGCAACTCTAACGCTGCGCCACCGTGACCTGCAACCTTGTTGCTTCACTTGTTCTTCCTTATCTGCACTTTTTGTAACACTAAATTCTTCACTGTTTCCTTTCTCTTTTGCACTACCTACTTACTTGTGCATGGTTTGATACTCAGGTGTGGTATGATTTGTCTGGTTAGCACAAAACGCAGTATTTTCCACTATTTCTTGAGCACGTGACTAATATAAACCAACAGTTGTTAATGAATTAGGTAAAATATGACTCTTGAAAGGAACAAGTTTTAGTAGGAGAGGAGTATAATGAACAAGGCATTGGGAATGTCAATGACTGAGGTTCCTATGTCACAACAGGGCGTACTTGTCAAAACTGTGCTGGGCCATCCTGGCTATGAAGGTGGCCTCTCCGACTACTTGAGCCATCCTTCCCAAAGCTTCACCAGCAGCACATCGCAAAATTGGATTGGGATTGTCGAGAACTCCCATAACAAGTGCCAGGGCCGACTTCCGCACCTCATCAGGGCCCAGAGTACTCTTGTTCTCGGCTAAACCCTAAAGAAAGAAGAAAAAAAAAAATTAATGGTGCCCTCTGGAGTTCCACATTCACAGGCAATAATATACGACAGAATTAGTACCAATGTGCAACAATGAAATAGCCCTACCTTTAGCGCACTAAGCACAGCAGTGAAGATATTAATCTGTACTGCCTGTTGACGAACACCCTTTGCCTGCTTGATGCATTCAGCAAAATGATCCAACATTTGGAGCCTGAGGAAACAGCAACCTATCAATAGGCATCGTCGGGACGAGTGTTAATGTTAACAGTTTAGTAGCCAAGTATTTCTCCAATGGTTAAATTATTGAAAGCACAGTAATGGACGGTGCTTGTGATAAAACCATGGCTTTATTGCTGTGAGCCTTTTATTTAACCACAGCAAAATTGTCTGGGATCTCTGCTAGAAGACGGCACAGTACGTGCAACTGGTTGACAGCCCAAGTTCACAATGGCCAACGTTGCAGACAATAAATTTACACTCTCATTTATAACCCCCAGAAGTCTGACAAAAGTACTTAAATTCTTTGGTTTGCTTGGGCCAGATGTGAATTTGCTGTGTCCGGGTAATGATTAATCTGTCTAAACTAGCAGATACAGGACATTTGATGTATATGTGAAGGCTTGGCAATTAAAGAAAGCACTAAACAGGAACAATCTAATCTGTTCCTTCATCTCTCCACCACTTTGGCTCAAGCATCTTTTTGTTTCTGCCTCTTGGTGCCATGAAAGACACATCTTTCAAGGACAGCATTCTTCATTAAGCATCAGATCCCCATCACAAACTTTTGACAATTGGGAAACCAGCAGAAAAATATCCTTTGGTCCAAAGAGTTCACGTTTCGTCCAACTCCATCCAGAAACCTTCACAACATCTCTGTGGAATTCTCTTGCGCTCTCTTATCCACTGGCTTTGTCAGCTTCAACGCTCTGGGTAGTCACTTATGGTACACTTGCCATTCTTTGCTTGGAAGTTCCATTTCACTTATTTTCTTGATCGAATTACAATGCTTTAGGTGCGTTTCAAATCTCACGGGAAACAACATCCCAGGATCAAAAGTGCTCAGTCTCATCATACTCACAAAAACAGACCAAAGTAATTTAATGGCTCTGTGGCCCTTTGGAATGTCCTGGAAACAAGATGCAAAGGCAGGATCTTCCTTTTCTACATTATGCAGAAAATTCTGCTTCTTTAAACAAACAACTTCAATTCCGCTAATGGAACTCAGTACCAATTATTCACACCCTTCTGTGTAGGAAGGAGCTGCTGATGCTGATTCATACCCTTCTGTTGTTATACAAGAGCATTGATTTCTATTTGATTAGGCAGTCAAACCAGGTCAGCGTAGTTAAATTATTAATTTCCCTATGGTAGAGTCTGATGTACTGCATCTCCTATCTTGATTAAAGGATAACCGTTTCCAGCAAAACCAGGTGCCTCGGACTTGAATTGCTGCCCAGTGTGACCAAAAACATCAGTAGGGGATCCATCCCCATTATATAAATACAACACAGTGACACTGGCTCCAGCTTCTGTAGCTCACGTTACCAGTTCCATTCCCATGTTTACTTCTCAAAAACACTCCACATTGGTTTTAAATCAAAATAAGATGGCAGAACTTTACTGCTCTTTTTTTTAAAATCAGGTTTCACTCGCTCCCCTCCATTCAGTGCTCTCCATAAGGATTGATATCACCTCCTTCCAGTACAAGAGGAAATAACTTCCATTTCTCCTGACAAGATGAAGTCTGCAGTGTACTATTCTAACATAAAATGTTTACCTTCTTATACCTCAAACATCATAATTCTGTAAACATGCAAGACTGGAGTGATAAGGGTTGGCCTGTCCCTTGGAACACTTCAGTTAGAGACTTATCTTTCTGTGTGAACTCCTGCTTTTGTCAAACTCAAACCAGGAATCTTCCCAACATTACTAATGGCCAAAAATAGACGTGTAGCTGCTACAGCTTAACTAGCTAGCAGGAGCAAAGGTAACAATATAATACTTGGTTGAAACAATAAACCATTGTGCTGACTTCCGTTGATGGGATTTTAGAAGTGCAGAAATTGATAACATTTATTGCAGCAGTATATTTTGATCTATTTCAAGGAACCCAAGGCCATTACAACCACCAAAACACTCGCAGAAAACAACAAAGAAAATTGGACCAAAGGACCTCTAGTTTATTATCATGATTGAGCAAGAGGTCCAGAGCAATGCCAACCTAATCTGTTAATCAACTGAGCTAGCTGATCAAATGTGCATAGATGACTTTCTATGCAGATGTGCAGATGCATGTATTGAGGTGAACATGATTGCTCACTCAACATTGTGTAAGGTAAAATCATCATGGAATGAAATACTGGCCTCAGGCACTCTCCAAAGGATCCAATTTTGTACACAGGAGGCACAAAGTTTGCAGTATTGCTCTCCTTGCCAACTGCTAAATGTATGCAACTCTAGGTTTCTCTACATGGAACAATCATATCCCCAATACCGACTTGTGATTTCTGAAAATTAATGCAAATGAAAAGGGCTTTTTGTTGGACAAAAATGAGATGGGGAAGGTTGTCACCAGATTGTTGATTGAGACAGCGGGGGAGTGGGGTTACAGAACGAACTGGATATTGCCAGATATACGCGGTGTGCTTGGTGGGAATTGTTTTTTAGTAAAAGCACTTGGATCTCTTTACATAAATAGTAGTGTAAAAGTGGTGTTTGAAGAGTGCTTCTTCCTCCTTCAATTACATCAAATGCCAAATCATCAAGGTTGTTATGCAGTTGCAGTTTACAATTTCCATGCAAAAATTAATGGACAGGATGTAAAAAACGAACTGTCTTCAAAACATAATGTTTCGTGCACCAAAGCTTCAAGGACATAAATACCCAGTTCCACAAATCAAGCACTTGCCTATGTTTGAAAGAGACGTGTGGAAACACCACACCAAAGAGGGCAACTGAGGCATCAATGACAGACACGCCAAGGGGCAGGGGTCCAGGCACCGCTTCACCCACCGGGATACGCAGGTAGATAGAGGACGGATCGTGCTCCAGGGCCCCACTTCCAGATGCGCTGTTTGGCTGGAGCTGGGAAAGGAAATGGAAGGAGATTTCTGTTTGTTATTGTCAATCAACTAAAACACATTACCAATTGGACAAGCTGTTAAGAATGGTCTTCCCCTGAAACAATAAATCCGTTTCTTTCTCTGCAGATGCCGCTTTGCAAGCTGATTCAAGATCTGCAATATTGTGCTTCTATATTGCTTTGATGTTGATTTAGGGATTATTAGCGAGTTGCTTACTGATGCTCTAGTTATCAGCATGTTGTGGGAATCACATCGGGGACCAGTTTGTCTTAGTTACAAGAAACAGCACCTTCAATAATGTAGTACCACTCGGTGCTGTATACCATTGGGAGCCTATATTCTGTAGGCACCATCAATATAAACTTCTGATCATGTCCTATTATGTAGCTCCAACTTCCTCCTTTATAACGCCATGACAGGGTTGTTACAATCCTGGGAATGTACTTATAAGTGTATTGTGGTGACCAGAATTATGTACAATATTCAAGCAAAAGACAAACTAGCACTTTATACGGTTCTGGAATAGCCTCCCTAACCTTCTAATGCTATGGCTAACAAAAGCATCTGCATGCTTCTGAAACATCTAAAGGACCCCAATGCAAAGGGTCTACAGTCATTTACTCATTGCCCCATTAATTTTAAATTGACCTGCCTTGTTGCATCTTCCAAATGCATTACCTGATACATCTCTGATTCAATTCCAGCTGCCATCTTCTTTTGTCCAATTGACCAGATTATCTCACCATTGCTGCAATTTCAAGCACCTGTCAACTTCTTCATCATTTCTACTAGATTTAAGTCTTCAGCCAGAGGCTGAGGGAAGACCTGACAGAAGTACATAGAATTATGAGGCATAGACAGGGTAGACCGGCAGAACCTTTATCCTCAGGATGGAAATGTCAAAGACTAGAGGGCATAGCTTTAAGATGAGAGTGGCAAAGTTTAAAGGAGATGTGCGGGCAACCTTTTTTACTATTCAGAAAGTGGTGGATGCCTGGAGCACACAGCCAGTGGTGGTGGTGGAGGCAGATACAATAGTGGCATGTAAGAGTTCTTTGGATAGGCACATGAATATGCAGGGATTGGAGGGATATGGATCATGAGCAGGCATCATGTTCGGCACAGACATTGTGGGCCGAAGGGTCTGTTCCTAGATTGTACTGTTCTATGTTCTAATCATTGTCAGCTATTTAAAAATGTGAGGTACCAAATACTGAACCCCATTGATAATGGTCTTCCAAACCACAAATACCCATCAACTATCCCTTCACTTCCTGTTGTTTTTAAGATTCATTTTTAGATCCCATGCATCTCTTCTGTTCAGCCTGCAAAATGAAACCTCATCAAAAGACTTACTAAAATCACAAACTAGATAAAATGTACTGTCTCATGGACCTTGTTGTTGCCTTCTGAAATAATTTATCAAGTTAGTCAGACATTGCACAGCCTAAACAAATTCATGCTGATTGATCTGTACCTTTCTAGATGAAGATTTCCTCTATCCCTTTCACTGGATTCCAATGATGTGCCCATCATAGTTAAACTGACTATCCTGCAATAACTAGATTTATTCTTTACTCTTTTTTTAAACAATGGTACAATGTTAGTCCTCAATCCCCTGGCACCATTCCTGGAGCCAGGGAGAAATGAAAAGAAAATGGTCAGAACCCCCACAATCTTCACCGTTGCTTTTTAAAACGCCCGGGGATAAGTTTAGTTTGGATTTGTAGTTTTACCTACTTTCCACTTTCAAATATTAATATCTGCGCCATTAACTATTTCACATTTTCTTTCCTTAACAATATCAGAATTGTGCCCTCTTTTATCAGACAGTTACAAATAATTCATAGAGCACATTACCCATATCAGTGCCACAGTCCCTTCATTGGTACCCAATAGGAACTATTCTTAATTACTTCCGTGCTCATTATGTACTTTATGAATTATCTATGATTATATTTGCTGATATTTTTTCCATACCCATGCTTTGCTTATGTTCCTTTTCATTTCACTCCAACACTCACTATATTCTTCTAGGCGTTCTTCCAGCACCTGCCAGTGTCAAGTTCTCAGTCTAACAAAGGCTCCCCATTTATTGGCCACTTAACCCTATGCATCTTATCGTCCAGGGCTCTACATCTGGCATTTCACATCTTTTCACTGCTGGAGTATGTTTACTGAACACTCCGCCTCCCACAGCTGAGACTGATTTATATTCACACTGCTGTTTTCAGTCCACCTTTGCTAAATCACCAGTGCAATAGAACACAGAAACGTACAACACAGAAACAGGCCCTTTGGCCCACAATGTCCGTGCCAAACATGTTGCCAAGTTAAACTAATCCCCTGTGCCTGCATATGATCAATATCCCTCCATTCTCTGCATGTCCATGTGCCTATCTAAAATACTCTTAAAGGCCACTGTTATAACTACATCCACCGCCACCCCTGGCAGCATGTTCCAGGCACCCATCACTGTATAAAACACACACACCCTGCACAACTCCTGTTAACTTTGCTCCTCTCACCTTAAAGCTAGGCCTTCTTGTCTTTGACATTTCCACCCTGTGGGAAAAAGGTTCTGACTGTCTACTCTATCTATGTCTCCCATAATTTTATATACTTCAAAATGTTATATCATTCTAAAATGAATCAATGAAGCCATTAATGAAACCTAGTAACATTAATAAAATTGGCCTTGCTCCAATTTAGAAGGTATTTTTATCTTTGGCATGTTCCATAAATACTGTAAATCTAACTGAATTGTGATCATACTTACATAAGTGCTCACCCATTTATATTCTTACCTGCCCAGTCAAGAATTACTTAAAAATAACACTTTTCAGTATTGCCCTTGAGAATTTATTTAGGAATTCTTTTCCACCTAGTAGCCTGGTTACATTAGGCAATTACCACACTCGAATGTCCTCACTTTTATTGAGGTTTCTTTACTGCTCTTCTCTCCCTGAATGATTGATCTTTTTTATATTTCAACATATAAATCTCGCTTGAAATCCGTTCCAACATGTTATCTCTTCTCAAAGCTGTGACTGTTTCCTCCACGCCCAATTTATTTAATCGCCTTGCTCTCTCATCTGAACTGCTACCTGCTACCCCACAGAGCGCTGGAAAGTGGTTTGGCCTGGGGGCAAAATATTTCTCACAAAAATACTGCAAAACACATAAAAATAATCTACAAATGCCAGAATACAGGATAGCTACGGGCAGCTGCTGAACATGACCGTAAACTTGAACTTTCACTGGGTCAACAGTAGCACGGTAAGCTCAAAACTGTAGCATTTTTACTGGTGGAGACATATCCTAAATGCTAAATCCATAAAATGATATGATTCCTATCCCTCTGAGGAAGACACAAAATGCTGGAGTAACTCAGCGGGACAGGCAGCATCTCTGGAAAGAAGGAATAGGCACAGAAGGGTGAACGTTTCGGGTCGAGACCCTTCTACAGACTCTTCGGGTCGAGGCCCTTCTTCAGACTTATCTCCTATCCATATCCCTCTAATCCCTGCATTTCCATGTGCCTATCCAAAAGCCTCTTAAACGCTACCATCGTATCTGCCTCCATTACCGCCACTGGCAATGCGTTCCAGGCCCCCACCACCCTGTGTAAAAAACGTGCCCTGCACATCTCCATTACACTTACCCTGTCTCACCTTATAGCTGTGCCCTCTAGTGTTGGACATTCCCACCCCGGGAAAAAGGTTCTGGCTGTCGACCCCGTCTATGCATCTCATAATTTAATATACTTCTATGACAATAAAGGATACTTTACTTACTTAACTTTACCTATCAAGTCTCCCCTCAACCTCTGACGTATCACTGAGGAACCAAGTTTTCCTTGCAGTCTTTTACATACACGACGTGTTCACCTACAACTATACTGTAACATGCTAATGGTAAAGGAAGTATAGAAAGTTGCCCACATAATTTGGGTCCTCACCCAGTGTGACACTGAGGGAGTATTGCAAAGTCAAACATATTCCTTCAGATGAGACATAAAAGCACTCTCCACTTTCTAAGATGCAAGTAAAAGTAGGGGAAAGTCACCCCTCCCTTGCTCAACAGTCTTTCCTCAACCTAAGCAGTAAAAAAAAGGTAATGATTCACCCTAATTATTGTTTGCATGCATTCACAGCACAGAAATATAGTGTCAAGTCACTGGAGATGATGACTGAGGCACACACTGCGAGATATTAAATAACTTAAAGGAAAATACAGATTGGAATAACAGTAAATCTAAACTATATTAAAGTGGCAAGGCCATAATGGGAAAAAAAGAACAGAAAGATAATTTAACATGCTGTTTATTTTGATTAGAGTTGCAATAATTCCCGTCCTGTTCACAATTCAGAAAGCAACAAGTAATTATCCTCCTGCTGGCAAATAATAATTACCACTGTTAGTGATTAACTTGTCATCACCAGGACTTGCACCCTTCCATCCCCAGCATTAAAAGAGCTAACATATAGGTAACCACACACTATTTGCAGCACATTTAATTTTCCTATTGTCAATTGGGATATAGAGCAGTGGAAATTTTACCCTGGTATCCATGGCTTTTAATCTCCAGGTCCTATTTATTGCGAGTATTGCACCCCATTTCCTTTACCTATTTTTGCTTCCAACTGAAGAAAGATATCTCGTGTTGAGAGATCTAATTTGACCTTGCCAAAAGCTGCAGTGCTAAAATGCCAACAGCTAACACAGTTAAACTCCAGCTTCATTATTCTCCCAGAGGGCATCACTTGACCTGCCTCTAGTACCAGACAACATGCTAAATTCACTCTTACATGTATCCTTTAAACAACCATTCATGTAGATTATCTGACTACTTTGGACATGTCCACTTTAGACTGTAGACTTTTAGAATTTAGAGATACAGCGCAGAAACAGGCCCTTCATCCCACCGAGTCCACACCGACCAGCGATCACCCCGCGCACTAGCACTATCCGGCACACCAGAGACAATTTTACCGAAGCCATTTAACCTACAAACTTGGATGTCTTTGGAGTGCGAGTGGAAATGGATCACCCGGAGGAAACCCATGCGGTCACGGGGAGAATGCAGACAGCACCCATAGTCAGGATCGAACTTGGGTCTTTGGTGCTGTAAGGCAGCAGCTCTATGGCTGCACCACTGTGCCGTCTCTTGTAGGATCTTTGCATGTGCGGAGCTTGCCTGCCAGTTTGCCTGTTCTCAGGTGTCCCAAAGTTGTGGAGAATGTTTCAGAAACGTTGGCCTCCCGCAAGATGCTTCATCCTGCCAAATGTCTACAACTGTTATTATTAATTTAATTGTGCTCTTGCGAGCTCTGCCAGCAACATAAAATGTGAAATAGCTTGTTTTAGGGGTATTGGTTCTTTCACAGCTTACCTGATCCTCAATGGATTTGTGGTCAGTTTCTTGAAGCCAGGAACCAAGGAGGACACTGTCGTCATAGTGACAGAGTGACCGCAGCAACGAAGTGGTTGTGTTGGAAGAATTGTCAGTCAATGTAAATTCTGCAACCAATTCCCTTAGCAGAGCGTTGAAGCTTCCTAAAGAGGAATTACACGGTTAAGATCATTTTGGATTCTCCAGAGTTTTATCAATATTGACATCTCAATTAAACTACAGATAAATGCTACAACGACCATTTCTATGCAGTTAGTCATAATTATTTGTGTTATCTTGCATGCAGCCAGGTTAAAGTCTCCCAATTCAACAGTGGTTAAGTACTTAGTGGCAGCAGCTCTTACACTACATTTATCATTTAAAACCACCGTTGAGTCAGTAGGAACAGCTCTGCAAATATAGTTAGCTAAACAGGGTGCACATCAAATGGATCAATTATCAGACCCGACTGATGAACCATTAACTTGTGGAACATTAGTTTCAAACACAGACTGGTATCGTGACGTGGGCACAATCTTGGCATATTGTGGTGATGAAAATTTGATTGTACCTTTGTAAAACAAAAACCGCAGCTGTTTAGGGAAACAATGGGGCAATAGGGCTGATGAGGTCACTCCACATGGAATTGACAGGTTTGATGAGCTGAATGGCTTTTTTTTTGCACTATAATGCCTCTGTGGTTTGATTAGTTGGTACGGTGCACAGTTCTGGTCTCCATATTATGAAAAGGATATAGAAGCAAATGCAGAAAAATGGGTTCACAGGATGATACTAGAATTTGTAGCTTCTACCTGTCAAAAAGGGTGTTGAGGGAAGGTGGAGTGGATAGATAGAAGAATAGATAGTCTTCATTCTTTAAAAAAATATGGAGAGAAGGCTGACCTCGCCAAGATATCACTAAAGGGATCTGACGTAGCAGATGTAGTCAAGATTTACCCTTGTGGAGGATTTCGAGACCACATGCGTTAGATAAAAGAGTCGTCAATAAATCTTATTAGAAAAGACAATGTTGAAAACACTCAGCGGGTCAGACAACATCCGTGAGAAGAGTAACAGAGCTAACATTTCAAGTCCAAGAATCTTCTTCAGAACCAGGAAATAGAGATAAAAATAGTAATTTTAAATTGCAGAAAAGATAACAGGAGGGAAATATAGAGCAAGGGCAATATTGCTCATAAAATGAGATGAGACCAAATGTTTAGTGTGGCAGTTAGAAGCACATTATAATTCTTTGTCTGTGTAATGTGTTGCTAATCACAAGGCCGTGGATCATGCCCAGCAGGTCAGGCTGTACTAATGGACAGAGAAGAGTCAAAAACCGCTAATGGATGACGGGCAGAAATGGTGAGTTCTAATACAAACAAAGAGTTACCAAACACTGAAGAATTTGGTATCAAGGCCAGGAGGCTGCAACACGCCCAAATGTGTAACAGTGTAGGAGGCCCTAAATCGATCGGAGTGGGAGTGAGGTGGAGAATTAAAATGCCGAGCAGCCAGAATCTATAGTCTTTTTTTACTACTTCGCTTCGCACCATCCAGGGATCTTAACAGGTGAAGCAGCAAATCACTGGTACTTTGTCCATTCCCATGCACTGCATTTAGTGTCCACAATCATGTCTTCTGCATATTTGAGAAATATCATGATTATTGGTTCCAGTTTAATTCCCCGTCCACTCCTGCTCTGACCTACCCCAGATTTCCCTTTTTCCAATCCATTCATCCTATCCCTTCTCTGCAACTTAAGTTTATATAAAATTATCTGCTTTCTCTCTCTTTTCTAGTTCTAATCAAGGGTGTCAGACTGTATGTTATTTTTAACTTTCCACAGATGCTGCTGGATTTGCTGAGCGTTTCCACATTCTCTGTTTAATTCCGATTTCTAGCATCTGCAATTTTTAAACATTTTGAATTCTAATCAAGAATTCAGCTGAAATTTCCCTACACAGGAATGAGGAGTGGCAATATTGTGAAAGGCAAATAAGATACAGTGACCTGCAGAAGGAGGGTACTGAACAGTGCAAAGGAACACTGTTGTATTGCAGTGCAAATACAAATCCACATGTTAGAGAAGGTTGGCAAGGTCGTCTACAAGGCATTTGCCAAGGTACAGAATACAAGAGCAGGAAGATGATGCTGGAAACGAATAAAACACTCAATAGCTGGAATATTTTCTACAGCCCTGGTCACCATTCCACAATCAATGACGGTGCAGAACAGATTTACGAGGGCATTGCCAGGACTAGGACAGTTTAGAGTGGTGGGGTTGAGATTTTTTTCTTTTTTTGATCAGTCGAGGCAGGAGATTTAATTTGACGTTTAAAATTTCAACGGTTCTTGCCAGGCTGAGCAGGAAGGACTTATTCACCATTAAAATTAAGGTAACAAGTAGAGGAATTAGTGGGGATTTGCTGAAATATTTTTCATTAAAAAGTGCTGGATATGAGGAGTTCCCAGCGAGAACAGTTTGTAAAGGCAAAACCTTCATCACATTTGAACAATACCAGAAGCACCATATATGTACTGAAGGCTGGGATGTGTGATTAGTCTGAATAACTCCATCTGAACTGGCAGAATGACCCACATTGCATCACACTTTAGTACCTTCATAGGTCTTTGGAGGCAGTAGAGCCAGGATGTCATAGAGTCGTAAACGCACCATTGCTGCACTCGCCTTTAGCTGAGCTCCGTAAGCCTTTATGACTGATGGGATGCTGGAGAATAAAGAACCAAAAGGTAATTAGCTGCACTAAATGTTACTTGATCCCACATTGATTTCAGCTTGTAACTACTTTTAAAAACCCAAGAATGATTTCAAGCCCAACCATTTCCATGTTGACTTTTAATTGTACCTTCTGTGGGGTCATAAACTATCTAAGGTTTTCAATTGGTACTCTGAAAACTAATGTCCACTATTAGTATATTACTGGCCAGTATATTACATCCTTGACTCCATAGGTTCCACATCCTCATTGCCAAATCAATTATTCTCCCTGGTAGTCTCAGACTGTACAGTCTCAGTTATCTGTTTATCCCGTCAAGAATCTAAGCCCACATTCAACCATCAGGAAAAGCTCCGGCACTCCCTTCACCTGCATCCACCTCAGCTCATTAGGCATCAAGCTCCCAGGAACATCACCTTATTTTAACGGTCTCTTGGACATATCTCCCATTCTTAACTCTGTGCAAATCTCACCTCATACACAACCTTACTGTCTAAGATCATGTCTGACCCCTCTCACCCTGGCCACAAACTCTTTGAATCACTTCCCTCTGGAAGGCGACTCTGGACTGTCAAAGATGCCACAGTTTTTATCCACGAGTAGTTGCTCTACTCAACAGCCAAAAATCTGTAGCCTCCCTTTGATCTGGTATTTTGTTGATTCACATGCTTGATCAATGGTGTTTTATCATTAATGTTTTACTATTATTAATGTTTAATGTTTTCTGAATCATTCGTAACTGTCACTGTATGCCATGTTGTTACTTGTGGGAGGAGCAGCTAGGCAAATCCCTTGTATGTGAATACTTGGCCAATAAACTTACTTACTTAAACATTGTCTTATACAAAGCTCACTCCATATACCTGCAGACTGACTGCTAATCCTCCACTGCCTAACATTTAGCATGTACATCCCCAAGTTTAAATCCCTTCTTGGCCTTGCACTACTCCCAACTACAATATCCTTGTTCTGTCCTATCACCCATCCAAAACTTTTTGTCCAATTTCAACCCAGCGCAAACCCCATTACCTTCACTCCACCAATGGCAGCCATCTAGCAAGCCTCCAACAAATGGGAGGCCATTCAACCCATCAAACCTGTTCTATCATTCAATTAGATCATAACTTATCGGTAGCCTAACCCCACTAATTGTTTTGGTCCCACATCTCAAAACATTTGGGAAGTAAAAATGTATCATTCTCAAATGTGAATTTATATATGAATTATGTGAACTTAATGTGAACTAAGTTAGCGTGAAGTAACTTTTTAGGGAGTATTCCACTTTTCCTATCTCACATTTTGAACACTTCCAGCTCCAGGGACTGATGTTCGACCCTAAAATCAGATACTTTTTGTGTGGTTTGTACATTCTTCCCAGGACTCTGCATGTTTCTGGTGAGCATTCCAGTTTCCACCCACATACTAAAGATATTCTGGGCTAGATTAATTAGCTAATGTATTTTCCCTTCCACCCACATCCAGATAATTGGTCTATAGTTTCCCCTTTGAACCTCTCCCTTTTTTCTCTCTCAGTGGTGGAGAAAAAGTTGTTCTCTTTCAACATGCAAGAACATACTAGAACCTAGTTAGTTAGTTAGTTAGCAGTCTAACATACTAGCTATCATACTAGTATAACAGTTAGCATACTAGTTAGTTAGCAGTCTTGTTGTTGTGCGTGGCCCCTTGGGCAAGAGTGACCATAATATGGTTGAGTTCTTCATTAGGATGGAGAGTGACAAAATTAAGTCAGAAACAAGGGTTCTGAACTTGAACAAAGGTAACTTTGAAGGTATGAGATGTGAATTGGCCAAGATAGACTGGCAGGTGATTCTTAAAGGGTTGACAGTGGATGTGCAATGGAAGGTATTTAAAGACTGCATGGATGAAGTACAAAAGTTGTTCATACCAGTTTGGCAAAAGAATAAATCGGGGAAGGTGGTGCATCCATGGATAACAAGGGAAATCAGGGATAGTATAAAAACAAAAGATGAGGCATACAAATTTGCCAGAAAAAGCAGCCTACCGGAGGACTGGGAGAAATTCAGAATCCAGCAGAGGAGGACAAAGGGCTTAATTAGGAAAGGGAAAATAGATTATGAAAGGAAACTGGCAGGGAACATAAAAACTGACTGCAAAAGTTTTTATAGATATGTGAAGAGAAAAAGACTAGTTAAAACAAATGTTGGTCCCTTGCAGTCAGAAACAGGTGAATTGATCATGGGGAACAAGGACATGGCAGACCAGTTGAATAACTACTTTGGTTCTGTCTTCACTAAAGAAGACATAAATAATCTGCCGGAAATAGCAGTGGAACGGGGGTCAAATAAGATGGAGGAACTGAGTGAAATCCAGGTTAGCCGGGAGGTGGTGTTGGGTAAATTGAACGGATTGAAGGCCGATAAATCCCCAGGGTCAGATAGTCTGCATCCCAGAGCACTCAAGGAGGTAGCCACAGAAATAGTGGATGCATTAGTGATAATTTTTCAAAATTCCTTAGATTCTGGAGTAGTTCCTGAGGATTGGAGGGTAGATAATGTAACCCCACTTTTTAAAAAAGGAGGCAGAGAGAAAGCGGGGAATTACAGACCAGTTAGTCTAACATCGGTAGTGGGGAAACTGCTAGAGTCGGTTATTAAAGATGGAATAGCAGCGCATTTGGAAAGTGGTGAAATCATTGGACAAAGTCAGCATGGATTTACGAAAGGTAAATCATGTCTGACAAATCTGATAGAATTTTTCGAGGATGTAACTAGTAGAGTGGATAAGGGAGAACCAGTGGATGTGTTATATCTAGACTTTCAGAAGGCTTTCGACAAGGTCCCGCATAAGAGATTAGCATACTAACTTAAAGCACACGGTATTGGGGGTTCAGTATTGATGTGGATTGAGAACTGGCTAGCAGACAGGAGGCAAAGGGTAGGAGTAAACTGGTCCTTTTCAGAATGGCAGGCAGTGACTAGTGGGGTGCCGCAAGGCTCAGTGCTGGGACCCCAGCTATTTACAATATATATTAATGATTTGGACGAGGGAATTCAATGCAACATCTCCAAATTTGCAGATGATACCAAGCTGGGGGGTATAGTTAGGTGTGAGGAGGATGCTTGGAGGCTGCAGGGTGATTTGGATAGGCTGAGTGAATGGGCAGATGCATGGCAGATGCAGTATAATGTGGATAAATGTGAGGTTATCCACTTTGGTGGCAAAAACATGAGGGTAAACTATTATCTGAATGGTGGCAGATTAGGAAAGGGGGACATGCAACGAGACCTGGGTGTCATGGTACACCAGTCATTGAAAGTAGGCATGCAGGTGCAGCAGGCAGTGAAGAAAGCAAATGGTATGTTAGCATTCATAGCAAAAGGATTTGAGTATAGGAGCAGGGAGGTTCTACTGCAGTTGTACAGGGTTTTGGTGAGGCCACACCTGGAGTATTGCGTACAGTTTTGGTCTCCAAATCTGAGGAAAGACATCCTTGCCATAGAGGGGGTACAGAGAAGATTCACCAGACTGATTCCTGGGATGTCAGGACTTTCATATGAGGAAAGATTGGATGGACTCGGCTTGTACTCGCTGGAATTTAGAACATTGAGGGGGGATCTTATAGAAACTTACAAAATTCTTAAGGGGTTGGACAAGCTAGATGCTGGAAGATTGTTCCCGATGTTGGGGGAGTCCAGAACAAGGGGTCACAGTCTAAGGATAAGGGGGAATTCCTTTAGGACCGAGATGAGGAAAACATTCTTTACACAGAGAGTGGTGAGTCTCTGGAATTCTCTGCCACAGAAGGTGGTTGAGACCAGTTCATTGGCTATATTTAAGAGGGAGTTCGATGTGGCCCTTGTGGCTAAAGGGATCGGGGGTATGGAGGGAAGGCAGGTACGGGATACTGAGTTGGATGATCAGCCATGATCACATTAAATGGCGGTGCAGGCTCGAAGGGCCGAATGGCCTACTCCTGCACCTATTTTCTATGTTTCTATGTAACCTGAGGAATTTTGATGATAGCTGGTGCATCCAAAATCTCCAAAGCTCCCTCCTTCAAAACACTGAGATGAAAGTTATCAGTTCATGACAATTTACTAATATCTCCAATAATTATTCTAATGTTCATTTGATTGGGGATAGTTAACATAGTTTTGTACATGGGAAATAGCGTCTCGTGAATTTGATGGAGGTTTTTGAAAAAGTAACCAAGAAGGCTGACGAAGGTAAGGCCGTAGACGGGTTACACCTTAACTGGAGGGGAACCGACATTCTGGCAGGCAGGTTTGCTAAGGCTACACGTGTGGGTTTAAACTAAATAGTGGGGGGGAGGGATTGACAAATTGGGAGTATAAAGATGGAGTTGAAGGGGAAGTGCCTACAGGAAAAATTACAAAAGATTCTCAAATTAATGGGAAAGAAAGCTCGAGAATGGACAACAAGGTAAGGTCAGGGCCAATTGCGAGCGGTGTGAGGGGGGAAGTGAATACGGAGGTCAAAGTGCTGTATATGAACGCGCAAAGTATTAGGAGTAAAGTGGACGAGCTTGAGGCTCAGTTAGAAACTGGCAAGTATGATGTTGTGGGAACTACTGATAAGTTTGCAAGAGGGCCAGTGCTGGGAATTGAATATTCAAGGGTATAACTCCTATTGAAAAGACAGACAGCGGGGCAGAGGGGGTGGGGTTGCTCTGTTGGTGAGGAATTAAATTCAGTCCCTTGCAAGGGGTGACATTGAAACAGGAAATGTGGAGTCAGTATGGATAGAACTAAGGAATTGTAAGGGTAAAAATACCCTAATGGGACTAATCTACAGGCCCCGAAACATTAGCCTGGACATAGGGCACATGTTGAATCAGGAGTTAAAATTGGCATGTAGTAAAAGTAATGTTGTGGTTGTTATGGGAGATTTCAACATGCAGGTAGACTGGGAAAATCAGGTTGGTACTGGACCCCAAGAAAGGGACTTTGTAGCGTGCCTTCGTGATGGATTCTTTGAACAGCTTGTATTGGTGCCTACCAGGGAGAAGGCAATTCTGGATTTAGTGTTATGTAATGAACCAGTTTTTGTAAAGGACCTCGAGGTTAATGAGCCATTAGGAGGCAGTGACCATAACATGGTCAGGTTTAATCTACAATTGGAGAAAGAGAAGAGTAGATCGGAGGTGTCAGTGTTACAGTTGAATAAAGGGAACTATGGCGCCAAGAGGGAGGAGCTAGCCAAAGTTGACTGGAAAGATACACTAGCAGGGAAGACAGTGGAACAAAAATGGCAGGTGTTTCTAGGAATAATACAGAAGGTGCTGCATCAGTTCATTCCTCAGAGGAAGAAAGATTCCAAGGGGAGAAAGGGACGACCATGGCTGACAAGGGAAGTCAGGGACAGTGTAAAAATTAAAGCAAAGAAGTACGACGTAGCAAAGATGAGCGGGAAGCAAGAGGATTTGGTAATGTTTAAAGAACAACAGAAGATAACTAAAAACACAATACGGAGAAAAAAGATGAGGTACGAAGGTAAGCTAGCCAAGAATATAAAGCAGGATAGTAAAAGTTTCTTTAGGTATGTGAAGAGGAAAAAAATAGTTAAGACCAAAGTTGGACCCTGGAAGACCAAAAAAGATGAATTTATTATGGGGAACAAGGAAATGGCAGATGAGTTGAACAGGTACTTTGGATCTGTCTTCATTAAGGAGGACACAAACAATCTTCCTGATATAGTAGTGGCCAGAGGATCTGGGGTGACGGAGGAACTGAAGGAAATCCACATTAGGCAGGAAATGGTGTTGGATAGACTGATGCGACTGAAGGCTGATAAATCCCCAGGGCATGATGGCCTGCATCCCAGGGTACTTAAGAAAGTGCATCTAGAAATTCTGGATGCATTGGTGATAATTTTCCAATGTTCTATAGACTCAGGATCAGTTCCTGTGGATTGGAGGGTAGCTAATGTTGTCCCACTTTTTAAGAAAGGCGGGAGAGAGAAAACAGGGAATTATCGACCAGTTAGCCTGACATCGGTGGTGGGGAAGATGCTGGAGTCAATTATAAAAGATGAGCTAGCCGAACATTTGAATAGCAATAACAGGATCGGTCCGTGTCAGCATGGATTTACGAAGGGGAAATCGTGCTCGACTAATCTTCTGGAATTTGTTGAAGATGTAACTTGGAAAATGGACAAGGGAGAGCCAGTGGATGTAGTGTACCTGGACTTTCAGAAAGCATTTGATAAGGTCCCACATAGGAGATTAGTGGGCAAAATTAGGGCACATGGTATTGGGGTAGAGTGCTGACATGGATAGAGAAGTGGTTGGCAGACAGGAAACAAAGTGTAGGGATTAACGGGATCCTTTCAGAAAGGTAGGTAGTGACAAGTGGGGTACCGCAAGGCTCGGTGCTGGGACCGCAGCTATTTACAATATACATCAACGGTTTGGATGAAGGGATTCAAAGTAACATTAGCAAATTTGCAGATAACACAGCTGGGTGGCAGTGTGAACTGTGAGGAGGATGCTATGAGAATGCAGGGTGACTTGGACAGGTTGGGGGAGTGGGCAGATGCATGGCAGATGAAGGATAATGCGGATAAATGTGAGGTTATCCACTTTGGTAGCAAAAACAGGAAAGCAGATTACTATCTAAATGTTGTCAAGTTGGGAAAAGGGGAAGTACAACGGGATCTGGGGGTCCTTGTACATCAGTCTATGAAAGTAAGCATGCAGGTACAGCAGGCAGTGAAGAAAGCTAATGGCATGTTGGCCTTTATAACAAGTGGAATTGAATATAGGAGCAAAGAGGTCCTTCTGCAGTTGTACAGAGCCGTAGTGAGACCACAGCTGGAGTATTGTGTGTAGTTTTGGTCCCCTATTTTGAGGAAGGACATTCTTGCTATTGAGGGAGTGCAGCTTAGGTTTACAAGGATAATTCCCGGGATGGCGGGACTGTCATATGCCGAGAGAATGGAGCAGCTGGGCTTGTACACCCTGGAGTTTAGAAGGATGAGAGGGCATCTCATTGAAACATATAAGATTGTTAAGGGCTTGGACACGCTAGAGGCAGGAAACATGTTTCCGATGTTGGGGGAGTCCAGAACCAGGGGCCACAGTTTAAGAATAAGGAATAAGCCATTTAGAACGGAGACGAGGAAACACTTTTTCTCACAGAGAGTGGTGAGTCTGTGGAATTCTCTGCCTCAGGTGGAGGCAGGTTCTCTGGATGCTTTCAAGAGAGAGCTAGATGGGGCTCTTAAAAATAGCGGAGTCAGGGGATATGCAGGAACGGGGTACTGATTGGGGATGATCAGCCACGATCACATTGAATGGCGGTGCTGGCTCGAAGGGCCGAATGGCCTACTCCTGCACCTGATGTCTATTGTCTATTGACTATCTGTAGATAGTTTCCACCGCGGCCTCCCCGTGGCGTTCAGCGCTTAGCTCGCCTATCTCACTAGCTCCCCGCCCCGTTGGGTCCCCGGTCACTTTCTTGATATGTGTTTGACTCCACTCATTGCACCATTTATATATAAATTTCGCCCCCTGATTGGGTTTGGCATGGTAGGCAGGCTACTCTGGAAGGTACGATCGTGTGGGATCCAGGGAGAGTTTGCTGTCCAGATACAGAACTGGTTTCATGGTAGGAAGCAGAGGATGGTGGAGGAAGGTTGTTATTTTTCGGGCTGCAGGCCTGTAAGTAGAATTGCGCCTCACGTTCGATGCTGGGCTCATTCCTGTTTGTGATTTATATCACCAATTTAGATGAGAACCGCAAGGCATGATTAGTAAGTTGGGCGTAGATGGTATCATAGACAATGAAGAGGGTTATCAAAAATTACAGCAGGATCTTGATCAGCTGGGCAAGTGGGCAGAGGAATGGCTAATGGCGTTCAAGGCAGATAAGTGTAAGGTGCTGCATTTTGGTCAGTCAAACCAGGGCAAGACCTTTGCAGTGAATGGACACTTGGGGAGCGTTGTAGAGCAGAGGGATCTAGAAGTACAAGTGCACAGTTTCCTGAAGGTGTCACAGGGCACTTGGTACATTGGCCTTCATCAGTCAGGGTATTGAGTATAGAAGTTGGGATGCTCTGTTACAGTTGTGTTAGACGTTGGTGAGGCCACATTTGAAATATTGTGTTAAGGTTTTGTTTTAGGAAGGATGTAATTTAGCTGGAAAGTGTGCAGAGAAAATTTACGAGGATGTTGCCAGGACTCAAAGGTATTAGGTTGAGAATGGCAAACTAGGACTTTAGTCCATTGCGTGCAGGAGGCTGAGGGTGCTCTTATATAGGCATATAATATCACGAGGGGAATAAATAGGATGAATGCAAGGAGTCTTAATCCCAGAATAGGTTGATTAAGAACCAGAGGACAAAGGTGTAAGGTGAGAGGAGAAAGATTTAATAGGAACCTGTAGGGTAACTTTTTTTACTGAGAGAGTGCTGGGTATATGTAATGAGCTGTCAGAGTAGGTAGTTGAAGCAGGAACAATAGCAACATAATAAAGGTACCCCCTCAGGGCACAAAGGATGAAGGACTGAAGAGGAGAGGGACGGCTCGCTGGCAAACCGTAAGAGCAGGAGAGGCGGTTGGACTGCCAAGAACAAACAGGGTGGGGTGGGGGTTGCCACCGAGAAAAAAGGGGGGACCCGGTCGGCGGAAGGGGCCGACGGAACAAAGAGGGGCCATCGAGACTATAGTGAGTACTTTGTAGCTTTGTCGGCACCAAATACATGGTGACTCTTTGTGTACTTTGTGCATTGTATGCAAAAACAAAGAATTTCACTGTACCGAGGTACATGTGACAATGACGTATCATTGACTCATTGAACATACAAAAAAAAGACTTGAACAGGAACATGGATGGGAAAGGTTTAGAGGGATATAGACCAAATGGGACTAGATTAGATGCGGTATCCTGGTCAGCATGGATGAGTTGGCCGACGGGTTTGTTTACGCGCTGAAAGGCTCTATGAGTATTTCTTTCTGCTCCCTAGCCATTCTTGACCAGTTGTTCTCCACTAGTTCTGACAGGTTCCATTCATCGTCATATAACACAGACTATAGACACTTTACAGTGTCATTTAACCTAGATGAACATTTTTGCTGTTAGGAAAGCAGATCATTGGAGCTACAATGCTGCAGCCCTACAAGCTATGTCACTGTGCTGACCTAAATTACCACAATTAATTATAACACATTTGCTATGTTTTGCAGCTTATCATTCATGCACCAGCTGGAATATTGTCCATGTTACAGACTGACTATGTTACAATTGATTATAAAGTGATGATGAGCACAAAACATTTAATTTCTCTGTCACTTCCTTATTTCTTGTTTTGGTGTCCCGTACAGTATCTTGCTTGATAAACAACCCACATTCATTTGGTTAATTCTCAGATTCATAATTTTTTGGGTCCTCGCATTCTAGAATGGTTCTTGCACAGTGAAAGGAAGCAAACTTTGCCTCAGCATTTAAGAAGTGAGGGAGAGGTGTAGGAGATATCATAGACTTACCACTCGTGCTGAAATTCATCTGTCAGAGTTTTTCCTGCGGGGTTTGTCCATAAATCTGTAAGGTTATGCTCATTTCTATTGCCTTCTATTCCTGCCATTTTACAGTTCCATTTGGGAGGTTGGGGGAGGAGGGGCCCTTTGTTCCAGTTCAAATACATTCCTATTCCTTCAAGCGGCCATCTTTCACCTTTCCAATCTCCTAACCAGGTCAATAACCATGTCTCTAGAGTGCCTGCCAGAAGTCTACTTCAACTGCAGTCATAGACCTTCCTCCATTCACTTACTCATTTGATTCTTCAAAACATTACAATGAATTTTTAGACATAGCTTTTAAAAATCCATATTGCCTCCCACTAATGAATTCAAAATTCACCAGTGATCCATATTTATACACTCTAAGATCTTTGTTACAAGACATTATATTAATGTCAATAAATTTCTGGTTTACTTCTCATCTTTCATAAATGATGGTCACATTTGCAATTTTCTAACCAACAAGAATAATTCCTCAATCAACAACATTGTGGAAGATTGGTGCTAAAGTATCAGCATCTGCTTCCCTTTATTCCATTTCAAATAACACAAGACCTTGACGTTTAATCTTGATGTCCCACACAAATGTATTTCCATGTTCTCAGTTGACTAATCTCACCACCTTTTAGGTTTTCCTTTGCTAATTTTCTCATCCTCCTAGATTCACAATCTTTTTTGCACTTTCTTATGCTCCTTCTTTTAGGTTTACGTTACCTCTCCCCTCTTCTCTGTTGAAGATGGTTTTTAACAAAATGATTTTTTTACTCTTTGGAAATGCTTTAAGAAGCTAAACTATTTTGTATTATCATCCATTGACTGTAGGATTACAAAGAAACTGTTTGGAACAATTTGCTGTCATCAACATCTGCCTCATCCTATTCGAAATAATCTTCTCAAAATAAGGATATTGGTACTTTAAGCTTTTCCCATCAATGAATTCCATCATTTGATTGGATTTAGATAAATGTTTCTATACTGCTGGATTAATTAAGTCTATGTCTACATCAATAAAAAAAAAGGTAGTATTGTCTGCACCATGGAAGTCTCTCGCTAAACTGTTCCTCTCCGTCTTCAAGCCATTTAAATATATTTAATTGTACTAGGACTTGTCCCGGATGTTGGGGGATATCTGGGGAGTACTCACTGAGACAGCATTAGCATGGCGCATTCTATCGGAGTCATTATTCTGCGAATCACATCGTCGGTGAGAAGTTCAGGACAATGAGCAACAAAGCTCCTCATGGCTGCATGGAAAGAGCAAGATTTTGCTTTTTAAAACATATTCACCCCATGTATCTCTCCACCCCCCAACATATATATACACACACACACAAACCTCAAACTTCTAAACGCCATAGAAGAGAAAACACAAAGTGCCAGACTAACTCAGTGGGTCAAGCAGCATCTCCAGAGTAAATGAAGTTTTGGGTCGGAACAGACTGAAGAAGTTCCGACCCGAAACGTCACCTATTCCTTTTTCCCCCAGAGATGCTGCCTGACCCCGTGTTACTCCAGCATTTTGTGTCTATCTTCGGTTTAAACCAACATCTGCAGTTACTTCCCACACATGGATAGGTGATCTTTTGGCTTGGGATGTCAGATTTCTAACCACCTTCCTGCCCACCTCTGTTAAACGCGCTGAACACCGCCACCCCTTATATAGTGTGTTCAAGTGCCCACTCCTCACCTGGAGGTGTTTGGAAAGGGAAACCAACCCGTGGCCATGGAAAGTAACTGCAAGGATGAAGGATGATCAACTAGCAACCAAAAACAGAATTAAATATCATCTCTTCGGGTCTTCATCTTTGTCAATCGTCATTCCCCACGGAGAATGGAAAACTACTGTCACATGAAGAGGTGAAACTGAAAACGCTGATATATTTAAGGAAAGGTTTGATGCCTCCAGTGGCCAACTAGAAGAGGCTTTTATAAATATATAGGGTACACAAAAGGCTGGAGAAACTCAGCGGGTGCAGCAGCATCTAAGGAGCGAAGGAGATAGGCGACGTTTCGGGTCGAGACCCTTCTTCAGACTGGTTAGGGATCAGGGAAACGAGAGATATAGACGATGATGTGGAGAGACAAAGAACAATGAATGAAAGATATGCAAAAAAGTATCGATGATAAGGGAAACAGGCCATTGTAAGCTGTTTGTAGTGAGAAAATGAGAAGCTAGTGCAACTTGGGTGGGGGAGAGATAGAGAGAGAAGGAATGCCAGGGCCCGAGGGCTGAGGGAGAGGTGGGAAGGGGAGGAGACAGCCAGGGTTAACAGAATTGAGAAAATTCAATGTTTAAGCCCAGAGGATGCAGACTCCCCAAGCGGAATATGAGGTGCTGTTCCTCCAACTTGCGGTGTTGTTCACTCTGGTCGTGGAGGAGGCCCAGGACCGAGAGGTCGGATACGGAATGGGAGGGGGAGTTGAAGTGCTGAGCCACCGGGAGGTCGGGTTGGTTATTGCGGACCGAGCGGAGTTGTTCGGCGAAACGATCGCCAAGCCTTCGCTTGGTCTCACCGATATAGATCAGCTGGCATCTGGAGCAACGGATGCAGTAGATGAGGTTGGAGGAGGTGCAGGTGAACCTCTGTCGGACCTGGAAGGACTGCTTGGGTCCCTGAAAGGAGTGGATGGGAGAGGTGAAGGGACAAGTGTAGCATCTCTTGCGGTTGCAAGGGAAAGTGCCCGGGGAAGGAGTGGAGCGGGAGGGAAGGGAAGAATTGACAAGGAAGTTGCGGAGGGAGCCGTCTTTGCGGAAGGCAGACAGGGGGGAGATGGGAAGATGTGGCGAGTGGAGGGGTCACATTGGAGGTGACGAAACTGGCGGAGGACTATCTGTTGTATGTGCCGGCAGGTGGGGTGAAAGGTGAGGACCAAGGGGACTCTGCCCTTGTTGCGAGTGGGGGAATGGGGAAAGAGGGCAGTGTTACGCGGTATGGAGAAGACCCTGGTGCGAGCCTCATCTATAGTGGGGGAGGGGAATCCCCGTTCTCTGAAGAATGAGGACATTTGTGATAACCTGGTGTGGAACACCTCATCCTGGGAGCAGATGCGGCGTAGACGGAGAAATTGGGAATAGGGGATGGAGTCCTTACAGGAAGCAGGGTGGGAGGAAGAGTAGTCCAGATAGCTGTGGGAGTCAGTTGGTTTGTAGTGGATGTCGGTCAGGAGTGTATCACCTGCAATGGAGATGGTGAGGTCAAGGAATGGTAGGGAAATGTCGGAAATGGTCCAAGTGTATTTGAGTGCCGGATGGAAGTTGGTGGTGAAATGGATGAAGTCAGTCAGTTGTGTGTGGGTGCAGGAGGTGACACCAAAGCAGTCGTCGACGTAACGGAGGTAGAGGTCAGGGGGTGGGGCCCTGGTACACTGAGAACGAAGATTGTTCAACGTGCCCGACAAAGAGGCAGGCGTAGCTAGGGCCCATGCGTGTGCCCATAGCTACGCCTTGTGTTTGGAGGAAATGGGAGGAGTCAAAAGAGAAGTTATTGAGGGTAAGGACCAACTCCGCTAGGTGGAAGAGGGTGTCAGTGGACGGGTATGGGTTGCTCCTCTGGTCGAGGAAGTACCGGAGGGCTTTGAGACCATCCTGGTGGGGGATGGAGGTGTATCTCTCCACATCACCGTCTATATCTCTCGTTTCCCTGATCCCTAACCAGTCTGAAGAAGGGTCTCGACCCGAAACGTTGCCTATCTCCTTCGCTCCATAGACGCTGCTGCGCCCGCTGAGTTTCTCCAGCCTTTTGTGTACCCTCGATTTTCCAGCATCTGCAGTTCCTTCTTTAACATTTTATAAATATATACTTTGGATTAGAGCAACTGGGACAAATGGCCTGCTTTAATATTTTAGATTCTACAAAATACTGCATGTTTTGTAAATTTAGGACACACTCATATTCATATGCAAAAGACTAACACTGAACAAAGTTTAATTTCCCCAAACTTAATATTATCCAAAATAAAATCTCTTTCATCTCATTTCTCTTTGCAGGTCTTGCTATGTGTATGCAGAATGGCACGTTTCCTATGTTACATGCATTAAATAAAATACTTTGCTGATTATAAAGTGTTGTTAAGTTCCACTTGGAGATGTGAAATTTACTAAATACTAAAAGTTTATTCAACACAAAAGGAATCTGGTGCAGAAGTGAACTTCCTCGTCAAAGATACTGCTGCTAAAATATATCCTCTTGAAAATCCCATTTATAAGCTGCGCTGCTTTCTTACATACAAATCATCTTCCCAGGAAGAGGACTATTGTGTTTGAAGGCAGTCCTTACCACACAAAGCACCAGCTCGGCCCTCCAGGGTCACTTGCCACGTGAAAGAATCCCCTCGCGCCTTCTCTGCCTCGAGCTCTTTCAAGGAACGTGGGAACACATTGCGCCACAGCAGCAGCATCTTTGGGAGATGATACCGAACGACAGAAGGACCTAGAATAGGTCAAATAAGCCACTTCAGCTCGACAATGCATTTTACAACCAGACAATTATTTGTCAGCTGCTCAACAAGCCCAAAACAACTTCAGGCCTGTATCTCAAATGTTCATGCAGTCAAGTGGTGCCCTATTTATCAAACCTTCCATGCAAAAATTCCCAGATAGTAATACAACCTGTAGCAGAAGTTTAATGAACTATGAATTAATAGAATCTATTAATCGCTGGAGAACTTCAAATACGTTCTTGGATCATATACAATTGATTTTCAAGTAATACTCAAGGCCAACAATATGCACTGCAGCAACTGACCCAAGATCTTGAGGAGATGAGTTTAGGTTACTGGTGGAGAAAAAACTGCTCCACAAGCCCTGCTCTCATCTAAGAAGATACTACACAGTACATCCAACATTCTGAATACACCTGCGCTTGGGATAACTCAAACCTTGTTAAAGCCATTCCTCAGCAAGCATTTAACAAGCCTTGCGGTGCGGGGGGCGTAGGGGGAGAATTGCATGGCGCAGCTAATAAAACATCCTCACTTGAGGCTGGTACATAGATGATCAACTGGAGAGGGGAAAGCATCCCATTCAGAGATATGGGGGTTATGATGCTAAACTCAATACAAACCTAGACTCATCAGTGCTCCCAGGAGTAGCCACCCGGCTTGTGTGCGTTGCAGCGACAAGCGACTGTTCTGGGATGCTGTGCGGAGCAGGTCCTCTGCAATACTCACCACCATCTGCAGGGATAGAGAATGGAGTAAATCAACTCTCACCAGAGAACCGTATCACCAGAAATAAAGGAAGAGCTGCTCAAAACTACAAAGCGTTTTTGAAATGATCTTTGAAGAGGATGGAAGGTTGGGTCAGTCAGGAACCAGAAGTGGCTGAACTAAGGTCCGAAGAAGGGCCTCGACCCGAAACAACACCTATTTATGTTTTCCAGAGGTGCTGCCTGAGCTGCTAAATTACTCCACTGCTTAATGTATTTTTGTGTACTAATCAGCATCTGCAGTTCTTTGTTTCTATGGGCTCCAATGAGGTGCTTGATCATAGAGCCAGAGAGAAGATGAACATTTTGGTTTAAGGCCACCAGTTGGTTTGATATGGGATGTAGCGCATGAAGGGGAGCTGTAAGTTAATTTAATCTAAAAACATTTGATAAGGAAAAGATTTTCATGCAATGGAGAAGCATCAGATGAAAACTGACGGCAACAGGCACGATGGAACAAATAGCATCTCGTGTTATCAGAAAACCAAAGTAAGCTAACACTGCAATGACCCTCCCTCTCTTTTACTGATTTGTGTTTTCATAAGTTCGCAATTTATAGGAGCAGAATTAGACCATTCGGCCTTACAAGTCTTCTCTGCTATTCTATCATGGCTGACCTATCTTTCTCACTCAACCCCATTCTCCTGCCTTCTCCCCATAACCTGACACCCTTAAGGGCCTGTCCCACTTTAGCTATATTTTAGGTGACTACAGGCGAATGGGCTGTCGCCTCATGGTCGCCGGGGTGTCGCCTGTATGGTCGTGAGTAGTCTCCTCAGTTGCTCAACGAGTCGGAGCGTCTTTCTGGTTGTCGCTGGAATTTCAACATGTTCAAAAATTAACGGTGACAGTCGGTTGTTGCCAATGTGCGTAGTTTGACTTCTCCTGACGTAAATGTTGTCATAGGTCGTCACCAGATGGCGTAGGTTGTCACCGGTGCCGACTTCGGTGAATTCCATTGGCGACTGCCTACGTCAACCAGCGACAGGTACCGGCGACTGAATTGTCTTCAGTTGTCGCCGACAGGGTCGTAGCTTGTCACGGATGGATGTAGGTTGACTTTGGTTGTCGTAGGTTGACTTTGGGTGTCGCCTGTGTGGTCGTAGGTGGACGTCCTAATGGGTCGCCGGTAGTCGGTAGCTTGCCGTAGCTTGACATCGACTAGGTGGTAGGCATTGTCGTAGACATTGTCGTGGGGGGGGGGGGGGGGGGGGTCCAGTCGCCAGTTTTTCAAAGACCTGCTACGACTATGACAGTCGCCGGCAGTCACCTAAAAAATAGCCTAAGCAGGACAGGCTATTTACTAATCAAGAATCCGTCAATCTGCACCTTAAAAATACCCATTAACTTAGCCTCCACAGACATCTGTTGCAATGAATTCCACATATTCACCAGCCTCCTCATTAAATGAAATTCATTTCCTTTCTAAATTTTCTGGCCGCTGGTCCTGGACTCTCCCGCTAGTAGAAACATCCTCTCCACATCCACTCGATCCAGGCCTTTCACTATTTGTAAACTTTCAATGAGGTTCCTCCTCTTCTAAACTCCAGCAAGTAGAAGCCCAGTTGTATCAAACACTCATCATATGACATTCCTGATTGGGTTAATCATTAAATAAGACTAGATACAAAAACAAAAACTTTAAATGAAGCAAAAGTTAATTTTCTGGGTATTGAGAACTGTGGCAGAAAGCAGGTTAGTCTAGGATTTGAAAATCACTCTGATGCACCAGAACCATAAACAAGGTTGAGAACAATCCTCCCTCCCTTTAATTGATCTCTTTCAACCTGCAGACCCAAGTATTCTCACAAGGGCAGTACTTAAAGCAGCCCTGTTCAAATCTCATTGGTAATAAAAATTGAAAGAACTAAACGACAAATGGACCAATAAAAAAACCTAAATACCGGTTTAAATAAAAAGTCAGAGACCGCAAGAGATGCTCCACTTGTCCCTGCACCTCCCCCATCCACTCCTTTCAGGGACCCAAGCAGTCATTCCAAGTCCGACAGAGGTTCACCTGCACCTCCTCCAACCTCATCTACTGCATCCGTTGCTCCAGATGCCAGCTGATCTACATCGGTGAGACCAAGCGAAGGCTGGGCGATCGTTTCGCCGAACACCTCCGCTCGGTCCGCAATAACCAACCCGACCTTCCGGTGGCTCAGCACTTCAACTCCCCCTCCCATTCCGTTTCCGACCTCTCGGTCCTGGGCCTCCTCCACGGGCAGAGTGAGCAACACCGCAAGTTGGGGGAACAGCACCTCATATTCCGCTTGTGGAGTCTGCATCCTCTGGGCTTAAACATTGAATTTTCTCAATTCTGTTAATCCAGACTGCCTCCTCCCCCTCCCCACCTCTCCCTCAGCCCTCGGGCCCTTACATTCCTTCTCCATCTCCCCCCCCCCCACCCAAGTCGCACTAGCTTCTCATTTTCACACTACAAACAGCTTACAATGGCTTGTTTCCTTTATCATCGATACTTTTTTGCATATCTTTCATTCATTGTTCTTTATCACTCCACATCACTGTCTATATCTCTCGTTTCCCTGATCCCTGACCAGTCTGAAGAAGGGTCTCGACCCGAAACGTCGCCTATCTCCTTCGCTCCTTAGATGCTGCTGCACCCGCTGAGTTTCTCCAGCTTTTTGTGTAACCCCCAAAAAGTCAGATTAGCCTGGGACATGGTGGGTATCCCTCCGGGCTGATGTGTGTAACCAGATGCAGTCTGCACGTTACCAGAAATTCAAAATGTAATGCTAAACATTAATTTGAGGTCCTTTTGAATGGCAATTCTTTAAAAATAATATGTTAAATGGGACATTCTAGCAGGTTGCGATTTATGTGAAGTGTATTGTCATTTCACAGCAGCCCACCTCCCCTAGCCCCCAATTACTCCGAGTCTTACCTCGCCAGCCATCGCTGAGAGGCACATAATAGTCACATGTCCCAGCTGCGACATCTGAGTGTGCATGAAGACTTGGTGAACCTGTTCCTGTCCAGCCAAGTGATAATGAGGTATACTGCAGTGGCCGCTGTTCTTTGAATGAGCCGTCTGCCTGAAGGGACACTGTTTAGAACCCCCTGTGGCTAGAAGCCCCAGTGACAAAGCCCCACCCCACCAGGTGGATGGGCTGGAACAGGGATATATTCCTTGGTGTCATGGCCAAATTGTATTCCTCAACCAACAACATTAGAAACGGACATAAAATGCTGGAGTAACTCAGCGGGTCAGGTGGCATCTCTGGAGAAAAGGAATAGGTGATGTTTTGTGTGGAAACTTGAAGGGTGAGGGGTCTCAACCTAAAACATCATCAATTCCTTCTCTCCATAGATACTGCCTGAGCCGCTGAGTTACTCCAGCATTTTGCATCTATCTTCATTGTAAACCAGCAACTGCAGTTCCTTCTTATACATCATTAAAAACAGATTATGGTATTAATCTGTCACATGGGCGTTTGAGACCTCGATGTGCATTTGGCGGTTACATTTCCAACGTTACAACAAGGAACACATTCAAAAGTAGGTGGGTATCCTGAGGCGGAGGAAAGGACAGTGTAAATGCCAGTTCTCCCCATTACCTTTCCTTTGGAGTGTGAAATTCCGAGTGGGCACTGGTGCACGCTGCCCAGCAAGGCTGCCATAGCAAAGCTGTATCCAGTGACAGCTTCTGGCGAGGTCTTCAGATTGTTGATGCACTCTGCGCACCGGTCCACCAGTGGAGTCAGCTGGTAGGGCAAGGCAACAGCCACACAGCGCAGGCACCAGGCCGCACCCAGCCTGGCTGCCATGCTGGGATGCAGCAGTACGGACGTCACCGTCTCCAGAAGGCCTTTCATGAGAGAAAAACATTTCCACTTAAGAATTCATCCAAACATTTTCTGGATCTGTACTAAATTATACAGCATAATGTCGCCTTTTTTTTGTAACATCATTTGGTCTGCACCTATTATTGTCAACTGTAAACAAACCTCTCCTGCTCTTGGTCTTACTGCTGTTTATGCAGTGATACAAAGAGGTCTGCTGCAGCACAAACAGTAGATATAGTCATTCAAACAGTCACTTCAAGGACAAGGCACAAGCTAAATTCTTAAACATTCAAGTCTGTGGACCATCACCATTTTGGATTTCACTATTTTCGTCAAATCTAAATTTTCAGCTGTTGATTCATTAAAATCCTGTGGCAGAATCTGATTCATTCTTGGATCAGATATGAGGCTAGGCTTCAACACTCCCCCTCCAGTAGCCTGATTTCCCTCTGTGCAACCCGTTATTTCTGTCCCCTCCCCATATGCCCAATCCACATACACTTTCTGTTGTCAGTCCCAGCCTAAGCTTCAGATCTTGGCTGCTGACGGTCAAGGCCAGACCACTTTCCCTGTCCATCTTGCTCTTGGGTGATCTTAACATCACAAGTCTTTCTCCTATAGCTGAAATCAGCCCTTTCTATTGGCTGCCTTGCTTTCTATATAACACTAGTAACTTTCTTTCAAAAGTAGTTTATTGGCTATGAACTAATTTGGGACTTCCTGAAATTGTGAAAGGCTCGACATAAATGCAACCATTTATTTCTCATAAGAGGTCTGATGAAGGGTCTCGACCCAAAACATCACCGATTCTTGTTCTCTAGAGATGCTGCATGACCTGCTGTGTTACTCCAGCATTTTGGGCTTAATTCTCATAGGTTTGCTTACATATTTGACCATATCAGAGGTGCTATGCAATGCAATCTTTATCTCCTTCCCCCCACCTCCACATCAAGAACCAGCCTGTTAACCACCTGGCCACGTACCAATGGAAGGTTCCTGGAGAAGAGGAGAGGCAGTGGCACTCAGGCTCTGGACCAAGCTGCCAAGTTCCTGCAGGGCACACACCATCACGTGCTGGCTCGCAGACACATCAGCTGCTCCTGACTTATTGTCGTTATTGGCATCGTTCATTACAGATTCTGTCGCAACACAAACAATGCACTGACTCAGGATAATTTCAATGGACACACATTCCAAATATCTGTGCTCCCCACAACAAAACAGAAATGTACGTTGAACATTAGTTTAGCGATACAGCGTGGAAACAGGCCCTTCGGCCCGCCTAGTTCAAACTGACCATCGATCAGTCGTTCACACTTTCCCACTCCCAACACACTATGGGCAATTGACAGGGGCCAATTAGTCGAAAAACCCACGCATCTTTTGGGATGTGGAAAGAAACCGGAGCACCCGGAAGAAAACCACGCGGTCACAGGGAGAACGTGCAAACTCCGCACAGACGGCATCCGAGATCAGGATCGAACCAGAGTCAATGGCGCTGTGAGACAGCAGCTCCACCAGCTGTTACCAAATGGGTATAAATCATTAATCTATTAGTACACGGGTCTGTTTTTGCAATGGAAAGTAATGGAAAATGAGAACCGTCTGCCATGAAACGATGACCTGTACTTTAACTCCATTTATCTGCCTTGCACTTAAATCCCAATCTCATTCAGGTAGCACTTCTAGACTTATAAACTAACCTCCATGACTGGTCTTTCCTGGACCATTCCACTGGTCCCCAACAAGACTGCCAGAACTGCATCGCCTGATCAAGATTGCCTACCCACAGCCCTCCCCCAACCCGCCCCAAAGATAAAACTGATCTGACCCAATCATTTAAAGACCCAATCATTAAATCAGGAAAAAACAAAGATATGTTAACATCCACAATTGCCACCTGATCCCTTGAGTTCCTCCAACAGTTTACTTTTTGGTCTCTCGTTGCAGATGCTGCCTCATTTGAGGTGTACTTTCAACATTGTGTTTTTGAGTTTCCCAGCACCAGTGGTACATTGCTTCCATTTTTTTTAAGGTTTTGATAACCACTGATATGCTGATCAACCATAATAATAAGAAACTCACTTATTCATATGAAAATAGCTGCCAACACAAAATTGACAAATACACAATAGTAAGCCACCTCATTAAGCTTGTAGAAGGTGTCAGAGGTAGGGAATAAAACAGGTTAGCTTACAGCATAGCTGCCAACTAAATAGCTGCTGCTTGGAGCTATTGTGCTGGATTCGAGAAGTCATGAGCTTCATTAAAGGTCAACAAACCATTTTAAGACCATTACGATATCAAACTAAATCTCAGTATCATCCTACTGCAAAAAAACAAATGTTGAAACAGCAGAGTGAGTTCTAAAAGGAGATATTCAAGGAAAAGAGCAGGTGTGAGCTATTTCAACAACCCATGATGGGTTAAAGAATCATTTCCCGTGGAAAATCATTAAACAAGTAGGGCAAATGTCACCGGGATAGATGATCCAATAACCATTCAGTGTGTTCCTCTTACCCACTGCTTTCATCTGTTTGGCAATAGCCTGGCAGATCTCCTTTGCAGCTGCAATCTGTGCCTTCTCACCCAGCAGGCTGCCCACTGTCGCCCGAAGGATGAAGGAGACGCAGCGGCGAGAATAAACTGCCTCCACGTGGCTTTGGGTAGCCCGGGGATGTGAGACGAGCTCCAGCACATGGGTAAGGAAGATGGCAAAATTACGTTCCAGCCACTGCCCTCTGAGAGTGGTGACAAAAACAACATATGCCTAAAACAGAGGGAATGCAAAAACAGAGATCACAATAACATTCTATTCCGACTGCCCCAGCTGTATCCCTCTGTTAACATGGAGGAACAGGAACTAACTGGCTTTACCTGCGAAACACATCTCAAGCTACTGCTCATAACAGGACAATGGCAGCAGCAAATCCAATGTAGTTATACCTGCTGGAGCCAGTGGCCAGAGACAAGTTATGAAAATACATTACTAATTCCCCTCCTCGTCACATCCTCGTGCACAATAATTGCTTTGTCTTAACTAATGAATCATGGAAAGATATCACAAACATCTGATGTAGACAAGCACGGTTTTTCAATGAGGAGAGGGGCTTATGAAACTAAAGAATCACACAGCACACAATAAGGTCTTAAAGAAGGAACTGCAGATGAGTTGACCCATTGTTTCAGTAACCCTTATTGCTAAGAACTATTCAGTTTATCTTTTCTCCATTACCCCACAAATTTCTCCTGTGAAGATTATTATTGATCGTATATCCATTGCCTTTTCAAGCAGCTTCAACAGATTACAATAAATTCACTATGTAAACATGATTTAATTTGCTTCCATTTAAAACAAATACTGATATTATGGAAAAAGGATTTTCTGTTGAAAGGAATTTCTGATGGTGAATATTTCAGTAACGTGTATCGTCATTGTTAATCACTTCTGCTGCTGAACCAGCTAAGGATGTTTACTATTTCATTGGTTGGCACCTGAATGATTTAAACAAAAACTTACAGTAATTTACCATTAACTGGTTAAAATCATGCTGACACCCACTATTAGAAATAAAGACTGCAATAATTAAATGCAGCAATAATAAATTCCAGAGGTTAGAACAAGCTCGCTTCAGTTACTCTTCTAGCATTTTGTTATGCATGGAATTTAATTAGATTATTTGCATCCCTAAGTGCCCTCAAGATAGATGGTGGAGAAATCCACTGAAAGAGGAAAGAGGTTAAATTTGACAGAAGGAAGAGGTGATAAAAACATGACAGCTGGGTTGGGGGCGACGCACACACTTCTATTAACAGTGCACTGTTAATTTTGATCAGAGGTCAGTTATTGTTCAGGAGCTAAAGTGAACAGGAATAGATTTGAACTTTCTAAACTCAGGATATTTAGGGCGGGGATGGAGGAGGAGTTGACAGGGTGGTACCCAGAGGGAATGAGTAGAACAGTGGACGATAGGGCCATCACCAAATTCTCAAACAAGATGAGTGGCTATAGGTTACGAAAGAAAGACCACTAGACTATAGAACCAATTTGTTGAGTAAGAGGATGATGCAGTGCAAAAAAAGGAAAAAATATAAAACTTTACAGATTATGTAAATCCAAAATAAAAGCAGAAACTGCTGGAAACAAAAAGCAGATTAGGCAATAGCCACCTAATTCACTGCCCTACGCAAGCCAGACTCAGCCTTGAAAAATCTTTGCCTTCTTTCATGTAGTTCTGTAGCGTGTGAAACAGAGAAGGCCAGAATAGGAAGAAGTAATGATGGGCAACGCCATGTAAGCAGTTCCCAAAGAGTAGATGGATAGAGGCAGAACATGGAAGTGGGTAGTTCCTTAAATAGAAGGATAACAAATTGAACTATATTATTGATGCTATGAATCTAGTTATAAAGGCCCTGTCCCACTTTCCCGATTTACTCACGAACTCTCCCGAGTTTTCCCCTTGATTCGAACTTGGGGAATTATGGTAATAGCCGTTCATAGGTACTCGGGCTATTTTTTTTAAATTCGTGGACGTTTTTCAACATGTTGGAAAAACATCCCGACTTACCTGATGCCCCGAGTTCCTTCGGCTGGCATTACGAGCCGCTACGAAACATCTACGGAATCCTACGGGCTCGCTACCAACATTATCCGACATTCCCCGAGTTCGAATCAAGGGGAAAACTCGAGAGAGTTCGTGAGTAACTCGGGAAAGTGGGACAGGGCCTTAACAGTCTTTAGTTTAGAGATACAGCAGTGAGACAGGCCCTTCAGCCCACCGAGTCTGTGCCCACCAGCGATCCCCACACACCAAGACGGTCCTACACACACTGGGGACATTTTACAATTTTACCAAGCCAATTAACCTACAAACTTTGGAGTGTGGGAGGAAACTGGAACTCCCACAGAAAACTCACGCAGGTCTTGTGGAGAAAGTACAAACTCCAAACAGACAGAACCCATAGTCAGGATTGAATACAGATCTCTGGAGCTGTAAGGCAGTAACTCTACCATTGCGTCACCGTGCTGAGTCAAAGGATTGAGTTCTAGACTGGTCTAAGATGCTCTTCCATTAACTCTCAACTTTCCTTGATACCAAGGTATAAATGCTACACTGCACCCTCAGCTCCAGGTACTTACCTGTGTGACACCAACTCGGACTTCTCGGTTGACAGACCCCCCACCTTTCAGCATCTCTCCGCCACTCCGCAGGAATCCAGAGCCCCCACGCAGAAATCCAGTCGCCATTAGCTCCAACACCTCGTCCAAGGTGGCACGCTTGACATTCTGCCGCATCACTGAATCAAGTTAAAATAAACACAAGCTATCAGGAAAATTGACGAGTGATTTGATAGAAGTGTGCAAGCATGCGGAAGGATTTGAAAGGATAGATATCGAGAAGATGTTTCTATGCTGGAACATCAAAACAAAAGTCTGTAAATAAGATGATCACATTTATCCAACAGGAAATTCAGGAAGGTACTTTATTCAGAGTGATGGGATGTGGAATTCACCACGACACGGAATGATTGAGGTGAACCATGTGAATAAATGGGACTAGTTTGGAGGGGGCATCTTGGTCAGCATGGGCAAGCTGAGCCGAAGAGCATGTTTCTGTGATCTATGACTATGACTGATAGAAGCCAAAAGCCTTTTTCACCTTCCCATCCACCCATGACGCTACTTTCAGAGAACTATATACTTGTACTCCTAGGTCCACCTGTTCTACAATATTACCCAAGGGCCCAATCACTCACTTGTGAAAGTCCTACCCTGGTATGGCTTGCCAAAATGGAACACCTCGCACTTCTTCAATTTAAACTTATTTGCTATTCCTCAGCCCACTTACCCAGCTGATCAATATTCCACTACATTTCTTACTAACATTCTTCACCATTAACGACCTATTTTATTGTCATCTGCAAAGATATTAATTGTGCTTATACATTCTCATCCAAAAATCATTGATATAGATGACAAATTACATTGGCATAGAAAACTGTAATCTGATGTTACAATGTTTCATTGCAATAGAGGTCATAGCAACAAGCATTAAACCACCATGGTTTTCTGAGACAAGATGATAATCTAACCTCAATAAGGTGATTTGTATAAAAACTGCTGTGCCACGGGAAATATAGACTTTGAAGAAGGGTTTCGACCCGAAACGTTGCCTATTTCCTTCGCTCCATAGATGCTGCCTCACCCAGCTGAGTTTCTCCAGCATTTATGTCTACCTTCTAAGATGCCACGTTGCTCAGAAATTTTCAAGCTGGCTGAGGAATAGGCATTCACTCAAAAGTGCAGAACACACTTCAAAAGTACCCAAGGAGACACAAGGAACTGCAGATGCTGGAAGATTTAGCAAAAGTCTGATTTTGAAGAATGGTCCCAACCCAAAATATGACCTCCCTATTTCCCTCCACAGATGCTGCCTGCATGAGTTATTCCAATGTGTTAAAGAAGGAACTGCAGGTGCTGGAGAATCGAGGGTTACACAAAAAGCTGGAGAAACTCAGCGGGTGCAGCAGCATCTAAGGAGCGAAGGAGATAGGCGACGTTTCGGGTCGAGACCCTTCTTCAGACTGAGTCTGAAGAAGGGTCTTGACCCGAAACGTCGCCTATCTCCTTCGCTCCTTAGATGCTGCTGCACCCGCTGAGTTTCTCCAGCTTTTTGTGTAACCCTGAGTTATTCCAATGCTTTGTGTTTTGCCATAAGTACCCCATATCTATTCCAACATTTCATCAGCTGTATGGCTTAACGCCAATTACCAGTCGGGCAAGAAAGGGAACAAATAAATCGTATCCAAGGAAGCCTGACACACAAACAACTGGAAAGGGAAGGTGTTGGGAGAGAAATAGTAAGGAAAATGCAGACTGAAACATTAACTGTTAATGTATAAGGTAAATGTCCTATAGCAAATGGCTCATCTTCTCATATGCTAAAGCCTTTCCACCGTCAACCAGGCAATAGTGGTGCAATAGAATACTCTCCACGTGTATGGATAGATGCAGCTCCAACAGGACTCGACAAGCTCCACTCCATCCAGGACAAAGCAACTTGTGATCGACATTACATTCCCTAACCTGAATATTCATTCCCTCCAGCCGCACAATATTGTGCCATCTATAAAATGCACCAGTTACCCCACAGGTTAATTCAATAGTCTTCACCTTTACGTGCAGATTCCTACAGGTCACACAACATATTGCTTGGAAATGCATCACTGTCACTCCATTGCGGTGGAATCTAAACCCTGGACCTCCCTCCACAACAACACTAAGAGAGTACCCTCATCAGAAGAATTGCAGTGGTTCAAAGTGGAAGCTTAGTATCACTTTCCCAAGGACAATTAATGCTGGCCCTACTGAATACAATAATGTTTTTAAATGTTTCTGCCTGCATCCCCTTTTTTTTTTTAAACTGCAATACCCAGATCACAAAAATATAAAGTAGCATAAGCAAAAGTGTTTCTTTGGAGAAAGATCACTAGTTCCAGAATGTTTTAAAATACAAGGCACCAGGATTATTGAAAGTATTCAGAGATGCTTATAAATCAGTTTTCAGAATGCTGCCCAAAACGCCCATGAGCTTCAGCTTCCATTTCATATTCCATATAATATTCCCCTCCGCCTCCAGAATCGTGCTCAATAGGAAAAAGCTGTACTAATGCTAGCTGTCATAGAATTATCCAATTAATCCCTCCAACCTCAGTTCTTTCCCCGCAGTACTGCACATTTTTCCTTTCCAATATTTTCCCGCCTCCGTTACTTCTCAATCTGCTTCCTCCGTCCGTTGCGATGCTGCATAATTTTGCAAATCTTTGAAATCATTTTAATTTGGGTATGCGACGGCACAACATTTTCTGTGACTCGCACCTGCTGCGTGTTTAGGTGTCAAAGCTGTTGCCATGACAGTTCCAAGTAACTTGGATACCGCCACACGGACTGCATAATTAGATCCCTCCAGGCCCTTGAAGCAGAGAGTAGCCAGGTTTTCCAATTCTGTGGTCCACATGAAGACTGATTCCTTTTGCAATTCCAGGAGGCACTAGGGTACAAACAGATGCGCTTTATGAATGGGCAATGTTATTAGGATTACACAGCAAAAATACAATAGCCACATTTCTACAATGGAACCTGCCCAACAAGGTGGACACAATCAGGTGGCAGCTCCAGCTCAGTGAACAGTTTTGCCCGAGTTAGTGGGTTACAGCTTAAAGTCCAACTCCAGAGACTTGAGCTCACAATGCAAGCAAACACTTCCACCATACCCTTCCTCGTTGATGTTTTCACAATTTTGGACCAGAAAGGCATCTATGACTGACAAGACTTCCATCAAATCTATTCAAGACGATTCAGAGAGTTCTTCAAGTGACCTGGTCAATATTCCTCTCAACTAACTGATCATTTGTCTTAGCTTTTAAGACCATCCAGTGCGTAAGCTTACGGACATAATTCTTTATGCCCCAAGAAATGAGCAGAATCTTGAGTTGTGGTGAAAATGAGAAAGAAATTCACTCCTTACCTTGGCTACGGCGCAACGTACAGCCATGGATCGGTCAGTCAGGCCAGAACGTACATTTTTGTAGATGTCTCGATGGCAGGAAGCAGCTGCACCTCCCAAACCATTTAACACCTTCTGTAGACTCAGCAGAACTTCACTGCGGCCCTGAGACTGGTCAAAACACAGAGACTTCAGAAAGCAGCAGACCCCTTATTGTGTTGACCCATGCGTGTAGCACCATGTGCATCCTTCAGAAACGTAGGCTGGACTAGGACAACATTCAACCTTCAATTTAAAATGACGGATCCCATCCGAATATTTGTGTGGCATTTTAAATCCCCATTCCTTCATTTACAATGGTGACTTTCATTGGAAATGTACTACGTTCAAAAACAACATACAAGCCATGACTACAGTTTAAAACGTCACCACGAGTCATGTCTATTGGAGTCATAGTTACACAACATGGAGTCAGGCCATTTGGCCCACTGAGTCTGAAGCATGCATCCAGCACACATTTACACTAATCCCATTTTATTCTTCTCTCATTCTGCCACAAATCTAATTATTGCCACCAATGTACAGCGATTAACCACCAATCCACCTGTTTGAAATGTGAGAGACCAAGATGAAACCCACGCAGTCACAGGAACTGCAAAGTCCACGCAGACACTATCCAAGGTCAGGAGAGAACCCGGCTCGTATTGGGACAGCAGCTCCACCAGTGCAGTGCTGAGGAAGTGTTGCATTGTTGGAGAGGTTAAATAAAACAATATTTTCAATTTTACATTTCATAACTGTATGAAAGCCACGCTTGGACCTAGCGATTAGCCCCTTTTCGTTATCTGACCTTCCAAGTACCTCCAGCATTTGCAGTTTTATCACTGATTATGAGACTGAAGACCTTCTGTTACAGATAGGCAGGGATTCAGTTCCCTGGCTGTCCAAGAGTAAATTGCTGGCAGTGGTAGGAAGGAAGAAAGGGGAGTAGTTGGCAGAGAAAGCTCAGATCTACAAACGCACAGGACAAACTTGCAGTCTTGTTTGGACAGGTGCAGGAAAAAGCACACCACATCATCTAGGTTCTCTGTAGGTTACTGATCAAGCAAACAAGGGCAAGTCTGTAGCTGTCCTGGGATCTCCCGGTTGCTAAACACTCTAACTCCCCCTCCCATTCCCACACTGACCTTTCTGTCCTGGGCCTCCTCCATTATCAGGGTGAGACACTGCCCAAATTGGAGGAACAGCATCTCATTTTTTGTTTAGGCAGCTTATACCCCAGGTGTATGAACATTGACTTACCTAACTTCAGGTAACCCTTGCTTTCCCTCTCTCTCTCTCTCCAATCCTCCCCCCTTCCAGTTCTCTGACCAGACCTACTGTCTCTGACTACATTTTATCAGTTTGCTTTGCTGTTATCTTCTCCTGGCTAACAATGATTTAGTCTACATTTTCCTTGATCTCCATTCCCTTTGGCTTATTTTCACACCTTACACTTCCATATCTATGTATCTCCTTCTCCCCTGACATCAGTCTGAAGAACCAAACCAGCTCTGTCAGGACCCTGAATGATGGTCTCCCCCAGGGCTAAGTCCTAGCTCCCCTACTCTTCAACATTTATGTGAGTGACATGCCAACTACCTCATCCAGGAAGTTTGCATATGCAGATGACTTTGCCCTTGCCAACCAGGGAGCTGCCCTTGAGGATATCAGCAAGTGCTAACCCAAGACTTGAAGGGGATGGAGGAGTACTTCACCTTCTGGCAACTTGGCCCCAACCCATCTAAGACAACTATCACTGCCTTTCATCTCAGCAATCGGCTCGCCAATGCAAAGCTCCGCGTGTCCTTTTGTGGTAAGCCGGTGAAGAATGAAGAATTCCCAAGTTCCTCGGAGTCACCCTGGATCACACCCTCACCTATCGTGAACACCTGGAGAGGGTGGGTGATAAACTGAAAGCAAGGGTCAACATCATCAGGAAACCTACAGGCAACAGCAGGGGATCCAATGCAGACACCCTCCGTACCGCAAGCTTAGCCCTAGTCTATTCAACAGCCGAGTTTTGCTCAACAGCTTGGGCTTTTAGCTGTCACACCAAACGAGTTGACACTGTCCTTAACTCTACAATGTGGGTCATCACAGGGACTCTTAAGTCAACACCTTTGCGGTGGCTCCCTGTCCTCTCTCATATTGCCCCTCCCAGCATACGCAGAAGGGAGAGGGTGTTGAAAGATTGGTGCACCATCGAGGCTAACCCTGACCTTCCCATCCATGCTGACTTGAAAAATCTGTCCAACATGCACCAACAACGCAACCTTCTGGTCTTCCGTTAAATCCCTGGAAGACATAACTCCAAGACTGAGTGGCGCGGAGCCTGGGAAGATGCCAACACCAACAAAGGAGAGGTCATCACAGACCCCACAGTAAAACCACATGGTTTTGACCTCCATCACGTGCATGAGTGGGGGATGACAGACAGCCCTGCTTGCAACTGCGGACGTCCAGACCAGACAATCCAACACATCGTGAATGACTGCTCACTGAGGCTTTTCCCTGGTGGCATCAAAAACATCCACCAAGTAACTGATGCTGTCCTGGCCTGGATATCTACCATTGATGTACAACTTTAGGCTGTGCATACACAATAAGTCTGAAGAAAGGTCTCGACCAGAAACGTCACTCATTCCTTCTCTCCAGGGATGCTCCCTGTCTCGCCAAGTTACTCCAGCATTTTGTGTCTTGCTCCAGGTGAAAGTCTGTCCTGTGCAACCTTCAGTGACGTTACCCAACTATACGATCACCAAAAGACCATACACGTGTCCAATGTCAGAATATCTTGTAATAATTTCCTATAACCAGGTGAATCATCAGCATTTCCATTTTCTATGCCTATTTTGTACCATTCAGGCCAGCGCAGATAGACAGATTTTGCTTTAGCATGGAACCTCTGCGCAACTGAGGTAATTTTCATTTTCAATGATTATTAAAATCTGTAAATACCTTTAAACAAACTACTTACCTCCGCACTTTTCAGGGCTTTTAAAAGATTGCTGACAGTTTCAGGAAAGGAGCTGCCCAACATTCTGCCCATCTTCTCATAGAAGGCTCCAATGCAAGCCACGGATGCCCTGTCAATGACAAAGTCATCCACTGGAAGTTACATTCTCTTCTAATGCAGGTGTGAAACACAAATGAACAAGAGACAACCATTCAGCATGCCCCACTATTCAACTACTTTAGCAATGCTCTGTATTGGAACTCCATTTACACATCTATATTTCCTGTAAAGCTGCAGCAAGTAAGAATGTCATTGTTTCTGGTTCATATCCGGTGCAAATAAATAATCTTTATTCTTGATGCTCCATTCCCTTATCCAAGAAATCGTTATTTGCAACTTGCAATTGACCACCAGCTTCATAATTTACCTCTAACATGGTGAAAGCAACGAAAAATATGTTCTTACACTCCATCTAGTGAAAGACAAATTTAAGAGGTGGCTGAAAAGGGAATAAAGAGCAAGAATGTTACGTACTGGATCCTAGTGAAGTACAGTGGCACAAATAAAAACAGTATTTAAGAAGAGCTAAATGCAGGAGATTATTTAAAATGAAACAAATTATTTAAAATGAAAAAGAAAATGTGGATTAAAAATTGCAAAATGCATGAAGAAGAAAGGAGCATTCATGCTGGTTGGCTGCAGGAGGTAAATTGCACAGAGGACAGAGAGAACCAAGAGGAACACAATGTTGCAGTGTAGACTGGGAGCGGCACTGGGAACGGCACTGGGTGTAGCACTGAAAAGCTACAGAGGTCACTTGAGAACATGAAGAATAGATAAAGCTAATGTTAGTCCTGACAAATACACAAGGATCACAGCCAGTGGCACCCACTGAAAAACGTTAATCTCAAGGAGCCAACAATTCAATACACAATGAATGCACTAGTGGTTCCTCCGGGAGATGCTCAAATTCTACCCTTCTTGCTTGCCCCTGCAAGCAACTTCTTCTTTAGTAACAATTAGTCACTGCAAAATTAAATTATGTAATAACAATAAAGAGAGTTGCAAAATAAATTTCCCCAAATTTCTCCATGGATGTACCGAAGTCTCCTAATTGAAGCCCATTTGATTAAAAGGAGAAGGGTCTTGACATGAAATGTCACCCATTCTTTCTCTCCAGATATGCTGCCTGTACCCACTGAGTTACTCCAGCAGTTTGTGTCTATCTTTGATTGAAAGGAGAGTTGTTCCGTGAATACAAGATTAGACATGGGACGGGAAGTAGCAAGGTGTAGTGAGCAGTTGCTTGTCATATTGGGAAAAACATACCGATTTGTTCTCTGGGTGCACATTGGGGACTGAATGTGAGTGTGAAGTTTAAAGTTTGCAGATCAAGTAATTCTTATGTTACAAAAATGAATAAATATGAATTTTGCTTACAAAGCATCTCCCAACTTGCACAACTACTGATAGTTAACTAAATGACACCGATATATTCTCAAAATGTGGGGCTTAGTTTGAAGCAGGAAATGATAATATACTTGAATGAAAACATTTGCAAGACTGCAGAGAAATAGCATGGGATTGCAACCAAATGGATAGTGCTTTCATAGAGTTATGTGCATGGCAATACAAATCCCCAATTCATGCAACCTGCACCAGCTGCGCTTTTTATACTTACAGTTTGGTAGGCAGGTAGGCCGACGTGTCATCTTTGCTCTTGACAATTTCATTACATTTATCCAATGTCTGGAAGACAGTGAAGGTATCGCCAATGCTGTAGAGAGTAGCGAGATTCTTAGCCAGTAGCTTGCGTGTCGGAGGACCCGGTGAACTGCTTATCAGCTCTGTCAGCTGGTCTACCAACTTCTTCTGCTGTTCTTTCACGTCCACCTTAAGTTCCCACATAATAATGTTTTAAAAAAAAAGAACAAATCATCTGACAATAATCGTCAAACCACACTCCTTAATCGAAGTTTCCTCATAATTCTAACACATGCAGTAATACTGCCTCATTTCACAATTCTTGACACTTCTCCTTGCAGGATCATGACTAGGTCAGCTTGACTAATGTATCTTCCACACCCAACTCTACCTCCCCATATCTTTGCACTGCCAGAGTGCCTGAGAGCCAGCAAAACACAAATGCCATCCGGCTCCCAGGTTGGTTGATTAATTTGCCTCTGAAACTAATGTGTAGGTGAGTGTTAGAATTGGGGGTGAATAAAATGGGATCTGTGTAAATGGGTGGTTGATAGTCGGCATGGATTCCATGAACAAGAGAGTTATGCTGTAGTACTCTATCGTCTGGAGATAAGTTGCCTATATTGCCTATATTCATCGTATGTTGCAAAACATACTTGGCTAATAAAGTATGATTATGATTATGATATTTATGACTTTTACTTCTTTAGTACCCATCCTGATAATATCCTGCTCTACCCAGATGATCATCATTGTGCAAAACCAGGGAAGCCTTTTTTGACATGAATAATTTAGAACTAAGGAAGCTTCAAAAGCACAATCTCAAGTACTTCCAGAACCTAATCTTTGTTTGGTAAGCAGATGTGTCATCCTTGCTCATGAAAATGTCATTACATTTATCCAATGTCTGAAGGCAGTGACAGTATCTCCATGATGAGGTTCAAACTCCTCATCTCATCCGTGTATGGTGACTGCTTATTTCCATCTGGGCAACATTATCCGATTCCATTCCTATCCCATTCCCAGTCCTTCTGTGGTTCAAACCATAATCACCAGCATGGGCCACTTCCAGACCTGGATAATTCAGTCTGAAGATGGGTCCCGACCCAAAACGTCACCTATCCATATTCAACAGGGATGCTGCCTGACTGGCTGAGTTCCTCCAGTACCTTGTGCTCGTTTTGTAAATGCACATCTGTGGTCATTTATTTCTGCTGGAAACTTCACTCAGAAGATCCGGCCATGGTTTGACTTCCTAAAATTGACACCTCGCACTTATCTACATTAAACTACATTAGCCATTCCTCAGCCTATTTCTCAGCTGATCAAGATCCTGCTGTAATTTCTTATACCTATCTTCGCTATCCACAATACCACCCAGTTTACTGCCATCTCCAAACTTGCTAATCATACCTTGAACGTTCTCATCCAAATTGTGGACAAACCACAAACAGCAATGGGCCCAGCACAGATCTCCGAGGCACACCACTAGACACAAGCCACAGAGAAACAATCTTCCATCACCACCCTCCATTTCCTTCCAAGATCGAACGGAAAATGTAGGTTGAACCATAGGCTAAGATTTCACCATCATAATTGTTCAAAAGTCAAAACGCTACAAGACTATGCTTGCTTACTTGAAATAAAAACAGGAATTACTGGAAATATTCATCAGGTCACAAAGCAGCTATGTAGAAAGACGTAGTCATCATTTCAGGCTGATGATCTTTCAGCAAAATTCTGATGAAAGCTTATTGATCTGAAACACCGACTGTTTATCTCCCTGGGCTGTTGAGCAGTTTCTGCATTTTATGATATATTTTTGATTGCCAGTATCTTTGGTATTTTATTTTTGCTTACAGTACTCGTTCACTCAAAACGAAAGCATCACCACAGTGCAATATTGACATGGGAACAGAACTCCGTACGAAGAAAAAGATAAACGTCTATATTTAACTTCTGAAGACTGAAATGGGTCATTCACAAGGTGCACATCCTACAATTTTATCACGGAACTGGGTCCCTGCCCATCCCTCTGCAATTGGATCCTCGACTTCCTCATCCACAGAGCTCTACTCACTCTATACTCATGACTGTGTAGCCAGACACAGTGCAAACTCCATAATCGTTATGCGTGCTATTATGCGTTATGCGTGCTATTTTCATATTTCATACTTATTTTAGTTGTTTATCTTTTTTAATATTTTACCTTGTATGTATCGTTAGCTTTTATGGTTTGAATGTTGCACTGACTGGTTGACATTTTTAAATTTCGTTGTACATGGTTCATGTCACAATGACAATAAAGAAACTATTCTATTCTATATTCTATCATCAAGTTTGCCGACGACACCACCTTGTGGGAGGATTTACAGATGGCGATGAGTCAGAGTATAGAAGTGAGATCGACTAAATGGTACCAGCACAACAACCTGGCTCTCAATATCAGTAAAACCAAAGAACTGATTGTGGACTTTGGAAGAGAAAGGATGAGGACCCACAATCCTGTTTATATCAATGGGACGATGGTGGAGAGAGTCAAAAACTTCAAATTCCTGGGCGTGCATATTTCAGAAGATCTTGGACCCAGCACACTGATGCAATTATAAGGAAAGCACATCAACACCTCGTCTTCCTGAGAAGATTACGGAGATTCAGTATGTCAGAGAGGATTCTCTTGAACTTCTACAGGTTCACAGTAGAGAGCATGCTGACCGGTTGCATCGTGGCCTGGTTCGGCAACTTGAACGTCCGGGAGCAGAAAAGTCTGCAAAAAGTTGTGACCACTGCCCAGTCCATCATCGGCTCTGACCTCCCCACCATCGGAGGGATCTATCGCAGTCGCTGCCTCAAAAAGGCAGCCAGCATCATCAGAGACCAACACCATCCTGGCCACACACTCATTTCACCAGTGCCATCGGGAAGAAGGTACAGGAGCCTGAGAACTGTAACATCCAGGTTCAGGAACAGCTCTTCCCTACAGCCATCAATCTATTAAACACTACAACCTCATATATGCTCTGAACTACAATAGACTATTATTATTATTATTGTTGCACTGTTTTGTTTGTTATTTGAGTATGTGTGTATGTGTAAAGCACTCTTGACTCATGACTCTCTTATTAATGAACAACTGTAGTGCAGAACAAGCCTACTTAAAATTTAGAACTAATGTCAAAACATTTTATGGATCGATTGTTACAAATTAAGGCGAGTAAAACCACCATTCTATAAAGCTGACTGGAAGTTATTGTGAAACAATTAGAGGGGGGAAATTGCTCCAATAGGAATATTACAAACACTCAATTTTCCCAACATTATACATCTCATAAATTTCCACCTCTAGTTCCTTTTAAGTTACAGAATAGTAAAATAGTATAGTTAAGAATGTAAATCTTGCACAAAGATGCAGACTCAAACCCTAACCTCTGATGCGGTCTGTGTGGAGCTTGCATGTTCTCCCTCCGATCATCCTACATCCCAAAAGCATGGGTTTGTGGGTGAATTTGCCATTGTGTGTCGGTGATTGATAGAATCTTGGGAGGTGGAAGTTGATATGAACATGAGAAATATTAAATGGGTTAGAGTAGGACAAAAGTAAAAATGGATGCTTGATGGTCAATGTGGACATATTGGGCCGAAGAGTCAGTTTCCTTGCTGTATTTCTCTACAATAAGAAGAACTGGGATCTCCGGCACTATCTATGTAGAGTTTTCCCACAACTGTGCGACCTCTCTCCGGCTTCTCTGGTTTTCTCCAATGATATGATGGTTGGTAGGTTAATTGGTTAGTATAAAATAACGTGTGTGTATGTGTGTATGGGGGGGGGGGGGATATATGAGAGAGAATGGCGGCGGGGGGGAAGTATACGAGAGAGAATGAATTGATCCAATTACCCGAGAAGTGGCATAGACTAGGTGGACAGAACAGCCACCTTCTATGTTGTAAGGAATTATGAATGCATTAATAAATGCAATCCATTATTGAATTGAAGAACAACCTGCTGAAAGATGAATGTTAGAGGGGTTGAACATTTACACACACTGTTATGTTTTCTCAACAACTTCATATGTTCCTTTGCTCATTATTTCTGAAACTAATTTTGCAAATCCCAAATGATCCCAGTATTCACATACCTTATTCGCAGCCACGAGTACTTTGTTCAAGAAACGTAGCCATTCGAAGATGAACACGGGCCTCTTTGCCTCAGTAATCTGTGCTAGGGCTTCCTCATTTAACAATAAGCTGTGGGCCAACTCCATCACACCAAATAATTTCACCAGAAGCTTACAATACCCAGAAACAGTCGGATTGAGTGTTCAGTGTCCAGGAAGGTGTCCAGGATAACAATTCAGTCCTGTTTAAAAAATATATAATTTTGATTATCATTATATAGATAATGCATTATACATTATACATGGCATGCCTAGAGAGAGGGGAAAAAACAAGCTGAATATTAAGCACTCAGTTCCAAAGAATATCTAGTTTAAAAAAAACTTTCAGTTGAGCTTTACTTATCTGGCTGTGGTTTCAGATTAGTAAAACCAAAAGTGATGTCAATATTGTTTACGTTACTTGCCTAAAACCACAAGTTTGTTTTTCGAGCGGGAAAAACATTAAAGTTATGCTGAACCCTGGTTACATTCAAGCTGCACTGTTCTGTATACAAATCATAGAATGATATCAATGCAACAAAGAAGATACAAAATTTATTCACAAGGCCTTTTGGTATTCTCTTCACAAGAAGAGTAGTGCATTTTTGGCATTCTCCCCATCCCACCCTCCCCCCTCGCCCCACCCCATCAAAGCTGTCGAGACTGTTTAGGGTGAAATCAATATATCAAAATTAGAATCGATTTATATTATTTAGCACAGGTATTAGAGCTGTGGAATTAGACAGGAAGAATGATAGGGTATGATCACACTGAGGAGTGGAACAAGGATTGATTGCCTTCCTTCTGTCCCTGTGCTCCTGGAGCTGGAAATGCGGTCTTCCACAATTTAATCATTTCTTCACAATGCTGCATCACTCATGAATGATGACCTGGCACTCTGGGTTAGCAAAGTAAATCCTGCCTTCGAGGATTCCTGCTTTTACAACAGTCACCGACTTCTACAAGCTGCAAACAAGATTAAAATGCCTGTGTAATGAAATGTAATCTAAACCCTCACTTTATTCTTCAATAATAACGTTATATTGATGACCTTTCACCACCAGCTTCCCTAGCAATGGTGTGACCTACCAAGGTATAAACACCATGGAAAATGTATATAACTTGCCACTAGGAGATTAAAATGAATCACAGATAAACCGAGCATCTGCTTGCTATCTGCCGCAAGTGAAATCCAGTCAAATATAAAAATGTCAACTGTATCTCTCCCTACAACTGCTGTTGAATACTTCTAAAGACAAGCAGATACTTGTCTATTTCAGATATCCAGCATTCACAGCTTTTGTAAATTGCATCAAAAATAGGCTTGGATCAGATTTTTTTTTCAAAGCACATAATAGCTGGCTTACCTGCACTTCCATGACATGTGAAAGTAAAAAAACTGGCATGAGAAAGAACAACAATAGCAAGTTTTTGTCTATTAAAATAAGGTACAAGCTGTTGGGTAGTACAAATAATAGGGTTAAATCCCACTCCAAAGAGCTGATGAGAAAATCAGGACAGCCATTACTCCAGTGTCACACTGCAAAAGTGCTATGTTTCTAGAGGTGTCTGTTTCTGATAAAATAACATCCATCTGCCCTCTCACATGCATGAAAACGATTCTGCGCCATTATTTTGAAGAGAATTATTGGTTAATTTCTTGGCCAATATTTATCAGCCATCAGGCTATTGAACTTGGCTCGTCAAAACCATGAACATTAATATCCCTCCATCTGTTGTTCGCACTTTATTAATTTATTAATTCATGTGTGTATTTACGTATATAATTGTAGTCAATGCCTACTATGTTCTGTTGTGCCATGCAAAGAAAGAATTTCATTGTCCTGTCAGGGACACATGACAATAAACTCTTTTGACATTTTGATCCTCAACTAACATCTAATATACAGAATAACGCATTGTCACCTTGCCATGTAGAGGAACTTGCTCTGCAAATTGGCAGTTGTGCTTCACTGATTGTCAAAAGTCATCAAAGTGGGTATATGATTGTAAATTTGCTTAACATTGGATGGAAATCTGACATTCTACTTTCAGTAATGTAGCATGGGAGATATTGAGTGAAGACATGATTGAACCCAGGCAATGGGCACTGGAGCATGGGTGCATAGCCCAGGAGTCATATTAATGAGTATCAAAGATGGCAGAGCCCCTCTACATGAAGCCTGCATGTCAGAAATATATACCGAGCTCAAGGAAATAAATCACAGAAGGGAGTGGATGCGAGTGGGTAGCTCAGAGGGGGAGAACACATACAAGCCATGATTAATCTCAAATTGTCATGCTCACCTTACACCTTACTCATCTTCCCCTACACCTTACCTACTCATTGTCATCTTCCCCTACACCTTACTCACCACATTGCCATGCTTCCTTTACTCTTTTAGCATCACTTGAAGCATTTTGAGACAAGCACCAACCAAAGCATTAGATATTTAACGCATTATATACCCATGAGGCAGTATTTGGTAGTGTCCATTTTAAACACAGGGTTATCAAAAGGCAACTGGAACACAATGTAATACTCATGTTAACATAAGTAAGCATTCTGCGTAAATACATTCCTGTTTAAATTCCAAGGGGTAAAATTCAGTAGTGTAAATACAGCACTGCATCTGGCAAAGATCAATGCGAACTATAAAATAATTTTGACTTTTTTTTAGTAACAGTGTTCAAATATTTGTGCATTGCTAGAGATTAGAAAACAAAACTGTACAGAAAAGTCAAATGTAAAGTTTTCAGCAAGATGTTATCGGAAAGATATTGTCAAGCTGGAAAGGGCACAGAGAAGATTTACAAGGACGTTGCCAGGACTCAAGGGCCTGAGCTATTGGGAGAGGTTGAACAGTTTAGGACTTTATTCCTTGGAGCGTAGAAGGTTGAGGGGCAATCTTATAAAGGTGTACAAAATCATGAGAGGAATAGATCGGAAAGCAGTCTTTTCTTCTTGGTTCTTGGTCCTCCAAAATATTCCAACTGGAATTTAAACTGGAGGTGGTGAAGGGAGGGGTTTAGCCAGAGAGGGTTATTGGGAAGAAAGTGCCACTTTAAATTTAGTTGCATCTGGCTGGGCAACCGTGGTTTGGTGGAGATTATTCCATGCTTTAATAGTGCGTGGGAAGAACGAATTGCTGTACACATCTGTCTTTGTGGCTGGGACCACAAATTGGATCGAATGCCCTCGTCTGCTCCTAATTGGTTTGGGGTTGGTGTAGGTCTTGTGATCTATGTCTAGCTGACCATTTAACATTTTGTAAAAACAGGTCAAACGTTGAGCTTCACGTCTGTCTTGGAGAGGGTTCCACCCCAGAGAATTCAGAAGTTTGGTGACACTAGCTTCTCTCTCGTAGGTGTTAGTAACAAATCGAGCGGCCTGTCTTTGGACACGTTCGATGGATGAAATGTTTTTATCTGTGTATGGGTCCCAAGCTGCAACTGCGTAGTCCAGATGAGGTCTAACGAGGGTGAAATACAGCTTCTCCTTGACAGAAGCTGAACAATGATGGAAGTTGCGCCTCAAGAAGTTTAGGACACCTGTTGCTTTCACTGTTGCATGATGAGTCTGACCATTCCAACGTAGATCATTCTGCAATTTGATGCCAAGATACTTGGTTTGATTGGATTCTTCAAGGGTGACACCAAGTATGTTGTAAGATGTGACGCCTGGATTCCTCTTTCTGGTGACACATTTGGAAGGGTTGAACTGCATGTCCCATTGTTGTGACCACTCGACCATAGTATCGAGATCCTTTTGGAGAGCATCTTTAAACTTTTTTGCCAGAGTAGGGGAATTGAGAACCAGGGACATGGGTTTAAGATGAGAGTGGTGGGGGTGAAGATTTTTTTTTTACACAAAGGTGTGGTGGGTGCACCCGAACAAGCTGCCGGAGGAGATAATTAAGGCTGGGACTATCGCAACTTTTAAGAAACATTTAGACACTTACAAGGATAGGATAGGTTTAGGGGAATATGGGCCAAACGCAGGCTGGTGGGACTAGTGTGGATGGGGCGTGTTGGTCGGCATGGGCAGGTTGGGCCGAAGGGCCTGTTTCCATACTGTAGGACTCTATGACCAACGATCACAACTGAATGTGGAAGTTTAATGTGTTGCACAAACAAAATTTGCACATTATTGTGGATAACGCCTGTATCTGAATTTACTAGAGGTGGAGAAGCTCAATCAGAAATTCATACCGTGATTGCATTGGACTCAAATCAATCCAACTGAATATAATCTTTTCACAACTCAGAAATATACCAAGAGTATGTACAGTAAACTGTCTAAAAAAAACTAGATGCCAAATGGATTTCACAATTCTCGACTGTATTTGGTAAAAGCAAAAAAGAAAATGCTCCCCTAAGCATAGAAGGTCTTTTCAAAATCGTACAAAAGAATGCACGGCTCACTGTGAGCATCATCAAAACTAAATAGTTTGCACTGCCTTTGAAAAATGATGCATATCCAACTGCAGGACAGAATTTCAAACATTACTGTTTCTGGGATGTGAGGTGTTACAGGAATTGTTGGAATTTAGAAATTGCAAATGTTTCCAGTAAACCGTGTCAACTAGGTTAGCAGGTGTGTGGGATCCAAGTCAGTAGTGAAGCAGATTAGAGACTGGGAGTTGATACACAGTGGTGGGACAACGATAATTTTAGTAGATAAGAAGACAAGTAGGAGCACAGCAGTGAGCGAGGACAGTTTGTTGGATTAAATTACATTTCTTTCATTGCAAGACACCTGACAGTTAAGGCAAATGAACTCTGAGCATGGATAAGTACATGGGACTGGGATACTTTTATTGTACTGGCCATTACAGAGTCAAAAGTGTTTATGTATCGAAACGGAACAATGGGAAATTCTTAAACGCAACAGCACAACAGGTTTGTAAACACTGTACTCAATAGATAACACAATAACCAAACAAAAATAGTTCAAGAAATAAATATCCAAGATAGTGCAAAGCAAAAAGCCCAAAGTCCCTTAACAGTTTGTAGTTTAGTTGGAGATCGTAGTGTTCAATAGCCTGATGGGAAGAAACTGCTCTTGAATCTGGACATCAGATTTCAGACATGCAAGATATGCTTGCATTTGAAAAGATAGACATTGATTAGGGATGGGGAGCATATATGTGTGTGTGTGGAATTTTTTTTATGACTCACAAATTTGATTGACCAGAGGGGGAAAGGAGGAGTTTGTTTGTAGATTAATTACCTATAATTGGATAATGTAATGTTCGTACCATTGGGTTGACAGCTACCTAATCAGAATATGGGATGCTGTTCCTCCAGTTAGCGTGTGGTCTCACTCTGGCAATGGAGGAGTGCCAAGACAGAAAGGTCAGTATCAGAATGGAAAGGGGAATTAAAATGGTTGGCAAATGGGAGTTTTCCATTAACTCCCCATCTCCAGCCTTTGTCCAACCATCTGCCTATCAAAAGAAAAACACTTGTATCTTGCCAGGCATTGTCATGTGCCAGACACAAAATGCTGGAGTAACTCAACAGGACAGGCAGCATCTCTGGAGAGAAGGAATGGGTGGCATTTCGGGTTGAGACCCTTCTTCAGACAGATATCCATGGGCCACCTCTCTTCCAGCTTTCTTCTCCTGGTCTTGGTCAAGAGTAAGAGCTTTGGTCAAGAGTAAGAAGGAGGCATTGAACAGGTATAGGCAGCTGGGATCAATTGTATCCCAGGAGGAGTTTCCGGAACTAAGTAGTACGCTAAAAAAGGAAATCAGAAGGGCGAAATAGGGTCAGGAGATAGCTCTGGTAGATAGCATTAAGGATAATACCTAGAGATTGTATAAGCACAGTAAGGGGAAAAGGGTAACCAGAGAGAAAGTGGGACCCCTCAGGACGCAACGAGTATTTCTCCTATGTTTTTTTACCGACAGGAGGACGGCGGATCTTGGGGTAATCACTGGAAGTGTCTAGAGACCAGTCAGTATTATGGTCCCAGATGTGCTAAAGGTCCTGACGCATATATAGATAAACAAATCTCCCGGCCCTGATCAGATATATCAGAGGACACCGTGGGAAGCTAAAGAAGAAATTGCAGGAGCCCTCGCTGAGATTTATGAGTCGTTGTTAAATACATGCAGGAAGACTGGAGGCCAGGAGGATGAGGGGGTGATCTTATAGAGATGTACAAAATCATGAGATGAATAGATAGGGTAAAGCACAGAATCTCTTGCCGAGAGTAGAAGTATTAAGAACCAGAGGATAAATGTGTAAGGTGAGGGGGGGAAAGATTTAATAGGCACCTGAGAGGTAACATTTTCACAGAAAGGGTGGTGGGTGTATGGAACAAGCTGCCGGGGGAGGTGGTTGAGGCAGGTACTATTGCAATGTTTACGAGACATTTGGACAGGTACACAGATGGATAAGACAGGTTTCGAGGAATATGAGCCAAATGCAGGCAGATGGGACTGGTGTAGATGGGACATGTTGGTCGGTGTGGGCAAGTTGGGCCGAAGGGCCTGTTTCCTCACTGTGAGACTCTATGACTCCCTAGTACAATGTGTCTGAAAAAGGGTCCCAACCCAAAACATCACCTATCCATGTTCTCCAATGATTCAGCCTGACCTGCTTAGTTATTCCAGCATTTTGTGTCTCTTTAGGATTTTGACAATGAAAAGTATATCTTGGGCAGCGTGGACTGGTTGGGCTGAAGAATCTGTACCTATGTTGTATGATTCTAACAAGGGCGGCACTCCATGTTCGGTCTGCTAAAAATGGTGGTGCAATTAAGTTGTGTGGCATTGATGAAGAAAGTTTGGATAACTCTGCTGGGGTCCAGTTAATAATTTTAAGCATCAATCAGGATTCAGTGTAACGTCTATACTGTCACCGAAGCTCCCAGTATGCATGTGTCTATACTTATGGATCACAAGTTGGCCTTGCATCACGCAAAGGAGCGGCCACAAACTCTGTAATCCCTGAAGTTTCCAGGCTGTTTAAAGGCCATGGTTTAAACTGGTACCTTAAAAACTCTTCCTGTTTGATTCTCATGGAGGTAACCAAGAGTATAATTGAAAGGATGGTAAATGGATGAGAGTAAGGACAGGAAAGGGAGTTGTGGGGAAAACATACTGGGAATGAGAAGGAACGTGACTAAGTGATTGGTTTAAGGATGGTGATGTGCAAAATGTTCGTGGGGTGAGGATGTTGGCACATGAGAAGTGGACCTCAACAGGGAGGAGAGCAATAGTGGTTCCCATGGGATAAGTATAAGGAGGCGGCTACATGCATAGCCAGGTTGAGCATTGGAGTTAGGATGGCTTGTTGGTTTTGGGTTGTTGGCAGGAGAATGGACACGTCCCGTCAACTCACGGGAAAGTGGATATTGGTGTTGGCTCAGGCTGAGGACGAGTGTTGGGCCAGGGCAGGGGACGTGTCAGATCAGGGAGGGGGACCCGTGTCACATCAAGGTTGGGGAGAAGGGTCTCGACCCGAAACGTCGCCTATCTCCTTCACTCCTTAGATGCTGCTGCACCCGCTGAGTTTCTCCAGCTTTTTGTGTAACCCTCGATTCTCCAGCATCTGCAGTTCCTTCTTTAACACAAGGTTGGGGAGGTGTCAGGCCAGGTTTGAGGCCATGTGTCAGATCAGGGGACGTGTGTCAGAGCACAGTGCAGGACCCTGGCAGGCCAGGGTGGGAACCCGTGTCACATCAAGATAGGGGAGGTGTGTGTCGGGCCACGATAGGGGACGTGTGCAGGATCAGGATAGGGGGCATTTGTCAGAGCTGGACAGGGAAGTGTCAGAGCAAGGTAGAGGAGTGTCTGTGAGCAGGGTAGGGGGAGGATGGAGACCCGTGTCGGGCAGGTGTGTGTGGGCAGGATTGGGGACGTGTGGCAGGGTAGAGCGAGCGCTGTGCATGGACGGGCTGCGGGCCTGGGAACCGGGTGCGGGAGTCCGGCCACGTACCGCAGCCTCACAATCGCGGGCAGGGCAGGACAGGACAGGACAGGACAGGGCCTCGCCGCCGCCTCACTCTCTCCGACCGGGCTACTCACCATTCTGCGGGGACAGCGCCGCGTCCAAAACCAAGGCAAGAGGGAGGAGAGGCTGGTCACCGCCGACAGGGCCGATCGCCGCCGACACCAGAGGCTCTGCCCACCCACCGGCACCACCGGCACCAGCAGCGCGCTCCCGCCCGCGTCCTCGGCCCACAGTTACTGGAGCGCGCGCACGCACACACGTACACCGACGCGTCACCACCCCGCCCGCGCACGCACGTACACCGACGCGTCACCACCCCGCCCGCGCACGCACGTACACCGACGCGTCACCACCGTGCCCGCGCTCGCACGCGCGGCGCCGCGTCCTACCCCCTCCCTCCCCCAGGGCCCGCGCCCAGACGGTCTACGTCACGCCCGCGCTCAGAGGCAATCTTTGCTCGGAGGGTCGGGCGTGACGTAGTTACGTCGTGGCCTCTCCCCCCCCCCCCCGCGTGCGCAGGCGCAGTGCGAGCCGCATTGGGAGGCGGAAGATGGCCGCTGAAGGGGAGGAAGAGGATTACATGTCGGATGCCTTTATCAATTTTCAGTAAGACGTCTCTCAGGGTCTGCGGTGGGCCTCACCAGAGTCGGTTTACTTACCAATCAAATATATGTTGGATGTCCACCGAGTAAGACCAGGTCCGTCCTCTGCCTGTATTCAGAGGTTGCCCACCTCCCTGTGTCATCTTCAACGTTGACACATTCTGCCTCTTCCACTAACATCACGGCTCAGTGGGAAGTCGTTTCTCCTGGGGCTAAATCTCTTGCAGTTTTTCTCGTAGCCATAGTCCCATAGCTCATAAACATTGTTTGTTTCCTAGTACTGATGGGGTTGACAGCCGAATTTAGACTCAGAGGTTGTTGGCCTTGCACATTATATAACTAGAAGCCCATCCAGTCTTTGGTTGCTGTTGGAGCAGTCCCATATTCTCATTAGTCTCATAAACGTTTTCTCCCCATGTCCATTAACTCCTGATTCTTCCACCACTAGGGGTGGTTTACAGGGGTCGGTTAACCTCCCAACCTTTGGGATGTGGAAGGAATCTCACGCAGGCACAGGGAGAATATGCAAACACCACAATGTCAGAATCGAATCCTCAATGCTGGAGTGGTGAATCAACAGCATTGACGTTGTGTCACCCTAATCTATTGAAGCTACTGGAGGCTGCAATTGTATGTACGTTGTGTTTAGGAAAAAATAATTTGCCTACATAACTGTTATTCTGAACATTTCCTAACGATGAGACTCTTGATCTTTGATTTAACTACTTGTGGCAGATTATTTACCAATTTCCACAAAGAGCAACAAGAAAGGTTGTTTAAACAATTCTGATTAACAGTTTAATGATGACAATTTTCAGGAGACCCCTGGCCCCCCTTTTTGTGTATACTCAATATGTTAAACTGATTTTGTCCCATGGTTGTTGTGGACACTGACAATTGAGCATTGATTGCCTGTGTTTCTGTGTAACTTTACGATCTTCATGTAGATTTGTATCCAAAAATAACCCAAAGAATAACCTAAAGCAGGAAAACATGGCTTTGAAGAACATACAGAAGGGATTTACCAGTATGGTACCAGCGCTGAAAGACTTGAGTTCTGAGAAGTTAGGATTGTTCTCTTTCGAGCAACGTTCGGTGTGGTGAAACTTAATAGAGCTGTTCAAATTTATACAGAGTTTTGAGTAAATTAAGTAAAGTGATACCACTTCCATTGGTGAAGTGAAGAAAGATTGGTGGTGTTGGTAATTGGTAGAGAATTGAGATACTTGCTGAACGCATTGTGGAGATCAGATATTTCAAGACATACTTTTGCTTCCAATTTCATCTTCAGTCTGCTAAACTGATAGAATGCCATTAGTAGTTTTAATTTTACATGGATTAGGAAGGGAATATTAACTGAGTATCCTGTTCCTTATCACACCAGACAGAAATGCACTTGTTAGGGTGTCAGTCTTTCTATTTGAAAGGTACAGCATGGAAACAGGTCATTCAACCCATCAAGTCCACACTAACCATCGATCATCCGTTCAAATTAGTTGTATGTTATCCCAGTTAACATACAGAGGCCAATTAATCTACAGTTGCGCGCAACTCTGGGATTCGGGAGGTAACCTGACCACCTGGCGGAAACCCATGCTATCATAGGGAAAATGTGCAAGCTTCACACAGACAGAACCCGAGGTCAGGATCAAACCTGGGTCACTGACGCTGTGAGAGCAGTAACTCTACTCACTGCACCACTGAGCCGCTCACACCACGTGTCAGTTTGACTACACCATAGACAAACAGACATGTTACATGCTTGTATCTCCCTTGATGGACCTGATTGTGACCTAGAGTAGGAGGTTACATTGTGTTAAAGTAGGAACTGCAGATGCTGGAAAATCGAGGGTACACAGAATGCTGGAGAAAGTCAGCGGGGCAGCAGCATCTATGGGGGAAGGAGATAGGCAACGTTTTGGGCCGAAACCCTTCTTCAGACTGATGGGAGGTGGGGGGAAGAAAGGGAGGAGGAGGAGGAGCCCGAGGATTGAGGGAGAGGTAGGAAGGGGAGGAGACAGCAAAGGTTAACAGAATTGTGAGAATTCGATGTTCATGCCAAGCGGATGCAGATTCCCCAAGCGGAATATGAGGTGCTGTTCCTCCAATTTGTGGTGTTGCTCACTCTGGCCGTGGAGGAGGCCCAGGACAGAGAGGTCAGATACGGAATGGGAGGGGGAGTTGAAGTGCTGAGCCACCGGGAGGTCGGTTTGGTTAATGCGGACTTCGCGGAGGTGTTCGACGAAACGATCGCCAAGCCTTCGCTTGGTCTCACCGATATAGATCAGCTGACATCTAGAGCAGCGGACGCAACAGATAAGGTTGGAGGAGGTGCAGGTGAACCGATGTCGGACCTGGAATGATTGCTTATTTATTGATGCAGTTGGGATGGGGAGAATTCTGGAGATTATATAAAAGCTGCCTTTAATATATCCCTAGGAAGGATGTCAAGCCTGGATTGGTTAAGGTGGAAAAATCAGAAAGACACCATGCGAAAAAAGTTGAGCAGAAAAAGCCGCCGACTCGTGTGAACCGTGAAGAGGAGAGACGTGACTCCATGCTACATTGCTCGTTGGGAAGTGAAAATAAGGGCTTTGCATTGCTTCAGAAGATGGGGTATAAAGAAGGTTGTGGTCTCGGCAGGAACGGTGTGTATCCAGTTATTTTCTGTTATCTCTGCATTTTATTTTTGAAGAGCTATGTGTGTCTGATGCAGTTTAAAGGAATTTATTGCTACTTCATTATGGATAGTCCCTGACGATAATCAGTAGTAACTGAAATTTTAAATGCAATTTAAAGTAACGAAACATACTAATATTTGAAACAGGTTAATTATTTTAAAGAACAGCTAGAGTTTGTGTTTTCATAAATGGTTGAACAAGCCAAGGTGTGTCACAGGAGCAGAATCATCTCAAAATCCCATCCACCACTCCCATCATCCCAGTCTTCTCCTCAATCATTATCCTATTGAATACTTTCCAGTTCCATGTGGGACGGTCAGTAGGATGATGATTGATCAAAATGCTGGAGTAACTCAGCGGGACACGCCGCATCTCTGGAGAGATGGAATGGGTCTTCTTGAAGAAGGGTCTCGACTCGAAACGTCACCGATTCCTTCTCTCCAGAGGCGGCCTGTTACGCTGAGTTGCTCCAGCATTTTGTGTCTACCTTCCTTGTAATCGAGGGTGACTTACTACCACTCCTGGGTTCTGAAGTGGCTGATGGGCTATTGTGAGAATCACAGCTGGGGTATGAGTTGGCTAATGGGGCAGGAGGCTAGCCTGTGAAGTGATGCAATCCTTTCACAATTTACACAGGCTTTAGTGTGCCCCTGATGCATGCACTGGAGGTTCTTCATACCATCCTGAATGCTTCTTCTTCACTATGAACAGTAGTGGAGCACAGATTCTGGGTCCGCAGGAATGCTGCACTTCTTCAAGGAAGTTTTGAGCACATTTGAATCTTTACCGCCTGTTAATCTGTCACAACAGAGCTCAGAACAGAGGTGCCTGTTACTGGTGCTGACCATAACAACAATTAGGTCAACTGACAGAGAGTAACTAGGACCTCAATGCTGGGTCTGTTGATCTAGGAACCTGGCACTCACATCAGTTCATGTATCTTTCTCATGAATCTGGAGGATTTTGCAGAAACAACATTGGTGATATTTTTCCATTGCCTTTGGATCCCTGCTGCAGGTAGTCCAGGTCTCCGAAACATAGGAGAACAGGCCAGTAGACAAATAAAGAATCTAATCTAATCTAGACCACAAGTCTTGTGGCAGGTCTGAGACCTTTATCTTCAAATAATCTTTTTGCCTTGATAGATTAAAAGCAGTAGTGAATTCCATCATCAATGTCTGACTGGTGTGTGAATTTGTTGAATTATCCAACAAGGTACTTGGTTCAGATGGCAAGTAGGGATGCAAAATAAAGGCAAATTTTGCAACTTGAATTACATGAATAAAAAATTAAATCCACAACACAACATTAACACTTGTTTCCTCAATCAGGTGCTTTCTGATCTGTTGACATCTATTTAAGTATGTTTTGCTTCTGAGCTTGTCGAAGCTTCATTCTTTGAAATCTTGTAATGTTGCTCTGTATGCAGTTTTGCAAGACAAAAGCAGGCCTTTCATCTCAGTTAATCCATGCCAGAATTTCTGCTGAACCCAAACAGAAGTCCACTCTGATGTTCCAGATACTCCTCTTGGCATCAAGCACCACATTGTGGCCATTCTGAATAAAGTCATTTGGTTATTTGGTCATGAATATTAGATCACGCAAATCATACTTTCATCGTAATTTAAAATTATGAGAAATGACTGTGCAAAGGGAGTTCAAAAAATATTTTACCATGAAAGTTAGGAGTAAAAGTAAAATAAGTTTAAAATCTAAATGTCACCTTTGCTTTTACAGAAACTGGGATTGTTGAACCCATTCTACTAGAGATTAAAAAAGGTCAGTTAAATGTAGTTTGCTGTGAATTTTTTGGATGAATTGCCATTTTATTTTGTGTAGGATTTAACATTCAGGGTCTTATTTATTTATTTATTTGGGGTGCGGGTGATGTTGGCATGGGAAGATTTATTACCACTCTATTGGTCTTGAGAATGTGGCAGTGAGCCATCTTGAACTGCTGCAACCTTGTGGCTCACTGGTTAAATTAACATTTGGTACTTTTTAGAAAGGAGATTCATATGAATAGCAGAATCCTGTATTTTTTTAATCAGATGGGGTGGTGGGGGGGGGGGGGGGGGTTAATGTTGCTTATGTTGTGATGAATAATTAGTACAGGCCTTCCCAGGTTACAAATATCCAATTTAAGGTCACTCCTACATAGGAACAAGCTCCCAGAATATTATTAAATCCAAAGGTCCAACATATGCCCAAATGTTCGTTCCTATGAACAGCAGAATTAGTTGTTTCCTCATTATCTAATTTTAGTAATTGTTCTTTCTTACCAGTCTTATGTACTTTTGATTCATTCACTTGCCATTCATTACAAATTGTGGGGACATGGTTACCATATTGTATGGTTTATGTGTATTTTCCAACGTACAAATAAAATCAACCTATGAACCTCTGTAAAAATTAAATCTTTTCACTACCTGGGAATAGCCTGTATGGTTCATTCTGAAGAGAACACAATTGCTTTATGTTTCCTCTTGCCTTTGAGGAGCATATACTTTCATGCTGGTGTACAAGGACACCATCGTTGCAGTGCTGGTGCCTGACTGGAATACAAGTGTTGTTTTACCATTAAAGGACGTGGTGGAATTGGCCATGAGAGAGCCAAGAAACGGAAAGCTGAGGAGAGGATGGAACATCGAAAACAAATGTTACAAGTGAAAAGACAAGCCGAGAAGTTCGCCTATAATGATTATAGGTATAGTACACCTCTGCCTGGTTCTTATTTATTTAATACAAAACATGATTTTATAGAGCCAATATTTTAAGATAGAAACATAAGATTATCAACGTACTTTTATCGATTCATTTGGCCATCTATCCCGAACCAGATAAAACTCAACTGCTTGTTTCAGCTTCAAGTCAGTTGTACATTTTGAGTGATGTATTTGGTCTCAGCACTTTATGAATAAAGTTCCATCCCCTTTATCCGCCAGGTTGAATCTTTCCCATCTCTAATAATTTATTGAGTTGAACTTAATCAGTTGAACTTTAAAAGTCATATTAAGAAAATGTGTAAAACCATTCAGGCAAACTTGGGCTGTTTTATGATTAAAAGAAACTGTTTGACTTTTAACTGTGCTTTTCTTTTCATGAATTCTATGATTCTCTCACATATATTTTATGGCTTAACCACCTGGTTCCAGGCTCACCAGTCATCAATTAAGGCCATAGAGTGTCTCTATAACTGAGCCTTGAAAGTCCTAGACAAAAAAAGAATAAGGAATCATCACTGTCAAATTCTAAGCAAATATAAGATCCTAAGTTTTGCTAACTTTATTTCCTTACATTTAGTTAAATTGGTCGTTACACAAAAAGCTGGAGAAACTCAGCGGGTGCAGCAGCATCTGAGGAGCGAAGGAGATAGGCGATGTTTCTGGTCGAGACCCTTCTTCAGACTGGCCTCCTTCGCTCCTTGGATGCTGCTGCACCTGCTGAGTTTCTCCAGCTTTTTGTGTAACCCTCGATTCTCCAGCATCTGCAGTTCCTTCTTTAACACAATAGTTAAATTGGTCTTCAGGTGCCTAAATGGCGCTGCTCCCCAGCTGCTGTGCAAAACAATAACAAGACTGCAAAGTGGTACCAGATCCACCACCCGAGCAGCGTCAAAAGGCAATTGTAGTATACCCTTTTGCAGAACATCTTTTGCTCAAACTGCCTTTTCAGTAAAAGGGACAAAATTATGGAACTCACTGCCAGACAACTTGAAATGTATCCCTACATATGTCACATTCAAAAGAAACACAAAATTGTGGCTAATTCAACAACAATCTTGTTCTCATATTTAGTTTTTACACTGTGCTCTCTCTGTATGTCTTTTTCGCTTTTCCATTTTTTTATCTAATTTCCATTTCCATTTTCCTATTTTTAATAATGTTAATCTGTATTATCATTTTTAACCAAAAGCCCTACTAGGGACAAGTGTTGCGAATTAGCTTTGGCTAAAAACACTATGATGCATACATCAGATGACTGTTTCAAGTGTATCTATGTTTTTGTATCTGTCCCTATTTAAATAAACCTTAATTAAAAAAAAATAAAATAAAATAAAATAAAATAAATATTTGATAAGGGAATGAAGGAATGAAGCATGTTTCAGATTATTACATTTGCAGCAATGGCTGGGAATGGAAAGAATTATGTCCTAGGGGTAAGGCCGAGTTTTATATTTATACTTGGCCAGAATGTCAGTGGGAATTGTGTGCAGATAGTCAAAGGCAACTACAAGCAAACTTGTCACCTTCGAATTGTGTCTTTCCAGCCTTGTCACACCACCACCAGCTTGAGATAAAATGCTAAGTTTACAAAAGTAGATTCTACTGCAGGGAAGGTCATGCCTTATCGACTAACAATAATTTTTTTTGACATTTGATGGATTATCTTAATTATCCAAAATTTTCAGTTAATGGCATCTGGGCTTATTAACATATGAAAAGACAAATTCCCGTTGCTGCGTAAAGGTGGGATTTAATTGCATGCATTGTATAGATTTCAACAATTATGACTCATTCGATCTATTGTAGAGATTCTGGTTGTAATGATCCATTGCACTTACTGCACAGATTTCTGTCAATATTATGCATTGAAACTATTGAACATGTATGAGCCATTATTACTCATTACATCTTTTGTACTCATTCCAGTTCTTATAATCCATTCAATTCATTATGATCTTGAAGGTTAATTCAGCAACTTTGTATAATAATCATCTTTGTGAGTTTAACTTCTGCAATGCCTCACTACTGCCACTCCTTCCAGTTCGTCAAGAGATAATATTCAGGTTCAGAAGGAATTGTACATTGGGCTATATCACCCTACCAAACAAGTTTGGTGTGCCTAACGGTAATCTTAGACACCCATTAATCCTCAACGCTGGAGACATTGATTTCCTCACCCCATGGCACTCATCTTGCTGAAACTATCCTCAAGCAATGTTCAAAGCTTGGTTTGTCATTGAGTCAACCAGCACAAAAACAGGTATTGGCCATCGAGTACCTTTCTTTACTAATCCCAGTTCCCAGCCCTCAATCTGTTGATTTTAAGTCCTTATCCAAATATTTCTTAAATATCACGGGTACCTGCCTGCCATCTCAGGCAGTGTATTATGGATTTTAACCATCCTTTGGACAAAAAAAATCTTCCCCCATTCTCCTCTATATCTCTTGCCCCTTGTCTTTGGTCATAGAAACTCCAGCTCAGGGGATCCGAGGGAAAACAATTTACTCAAGTGATAAGTACCGCAAGGAACAATTGAGATGAGTGGTATTGAGTTGGAGACGTATTAGATTATTCTGAAAAATCAGAAAAATTGCAGATGCTGAAACTCTGAGATAAAAACAGAAATTGTTAAAAACGTTCATCAGGTCGTACATCATCTGTGAAAGAAGGAACAGAATTACTATTTCACATCAAATTTCTTTCATTAATTCTGGTGAAGGGACTTTGACCTGAAATGTTAACCATGTTTCTTTTTCCACAAATGCTGCCTGACCTGCAGTATTTTATTTTTCCAGCATTATCCATTTTTGTTAGGAACATTTGTTCTTGTGTGAAATAGATGAAGTGGATGGAAACTGGATCAAGTGAATTGTTGGCACTAATGTGGATCTGCTGGTGTGCTGCCATATATTGTAAGTTTAGTGAAGTGTACTGATTATAGTGGGACTCTGCATCTCTACTACAAATACCACCGGGTGGCGCCAACAATGGCTGTCTCGCCAACAGCCTGTCTTTTGTTGTATGTATGTGTTAAATGTATGTTTTTAGTGTTCTTTAGCTTGTTTTATGTGGGGAGGGGGGGAAGAGTTGGGGGGAACATTTTCTAATCTCTTACCTTGATGAAGATGCGATTTTTTTCCATGTCGTATCTCTGTCCGCACTGCGGCCTAACATCGAGTAGTTGGCGGCCTTTGCTGGAGACCAATTTAGAGAACTCCACCGCGGGTACCTGCGGACTTTAACATCACGGAGCTCGCGATCCCTTTGCCAGTGATCGAACTCTGAGCTCCACCGCGGGGGTCTGTGGGACTTTAACATTACGGAGCTCGCGGTCTCTGGTCAGAGACCGACTTCGGGAACTCCAAGCCGCAAGAGCTTCGATCGCCCCAACACGGTTGCTTCGACTGCCGGCTGCGGGATCTTTGATCGCCCTAACTGCGGGTGGTTTGACTGCCCAGACTGCGGGAGAATAAAAGAGGAAGAAGATTGGACATTATTGCCTTCCATCACAGTGAGAAGTCTGCTGTGATGGATGTTTATGTCAACTTTTATGTAGCTGTGTGTCTTGTTGCTTTTAAAAAAAAGTATGGCTGTATGGTAATTCGAATTTCACTGTACCTTAATTGGTACACGTGTCAATAAACTGACTGTGAAACCTTGCAGCAGGACCATACAAACAAGGGATAGATAACTAATGGATCTGGTTTTAGTGCTTCCTCTGTAATGATTGTTAACCTGGTCTGGACACTGGGAGAATTAATTTTCTCTTCTTTGTTAGCAACCTTTTACATTGAAATTCAGTTAGATAGAAATGTTATCCAGATTATTAACCCCCCCCCCCCCCCAAAATCCTAGCCCTAAATTGTTACAAGGTCTGCCAGTTTCAGCGTTAACCTCAACAGTTTCAAAGAATAACAAATTAAAAACACAAACGTTATCGTGTTCAATGGTCATCATAAATTCCATTCCAAGCCATTGATTGCATTAACCTGATCCCATTATGAAGCTGAACCTAACCATGTCTGACTTGAGATAACTGCAGTCCTCCAATTCTGGAATCTTGTGCATCTCAGATTTTAATCAATACACAATTGATACGTGCTTTCAGCTACAGAATTCTCGCCCTAAATTTCTAGGCTTTTCGACTTCTCTCTGCAGCCTGAAGGCACTACTTGGTCACCTGTCCTACCATCTCCTTATCAGTTGCATATTTTTTGATAAAGCTTCTTTTGAACTACTGTGGATTGCTTACTGCGGTGGAGGTGCTATATAAGTGGAGCTTGTTATTAATCACTTTTATATCGCCAGTTGTATACATAGAAAAGCAACTTCAATTGAGTTGGGTATTTTTTCCCCTTTTCATCCTCTAGAGTACGTTTCAGATACAAAAAAGAGCAAATTCAGATGGAAGGTGATTTACGGAAGAGCCAGTTTGCTTGTCAACAACTTGATGAAAAGAAGGTAATCTGACTTTCTGCATGATTAAATATATGAAATAGAGCAAACTATCCAGCTCCCTAGGTCCATTTAAACAGTCATACCATTCACAGCTGATCTGTATACCTGCCTTTGCTCTATATCCTATGATAGCCCTAGGTGATGAAAGTCTATTAATCTCATTGTTGAATATTTTAACTGACTCCCAGTATCTTTGGGAGACAATTCTAGATTACCGCATCTTCCTGACTTCTTTCCTCTTACCAACTCTGATTTTTAGTTTATGTCCTCTCATCCACGATATCAATAAAGATTAGTCTTTTGGATCTTGGATTGGAGATCAAGGGATCTGAGGTTAGTCAGGAAAGTAGCTCTGAGGTAAGTCATGATCAGTCATGAACTTATTGAACGGTAAAGTAAGTACATGGGCGAAAGTACAGGAGCAGCTTACTCCTGCTTCCATTTGTTTTGTTCATATATCCAGCAAGGGAAAATAATTTCTCATTGTCAACCTTCTCTTGTTGGAGGTGGTCATTTCATGCCACATGTGTCACACAATGTTACTTGCCAATTATCAACACTTTCCAAGGGAAAGCAGCCAACAACTACCTTAAAGAGTCATTCCCTCCATTGCCTGCTGGAGTTGTGGCTGCTGTGTTCAACACCTATAAAGTGACCTGCAGTTACTTGCCTAGGTTACTCAGAAAGCACTTTCCAAATCTGTTGACGTCTACCACCAAGAAATTTGACATTCTAACTTGGAAATACATTGCCAGTCCTTCGGTGTTTCTTAACCTAAGTCCTGGAACTATCTCCCTAGCAGCACTGTGGGAGTAGCTCCAGCAGAAGAATGGCCGTGGTTCAAGACAACACTCCCTGCTACCATCCCAAGGGTATTTAGGCTTGGGCAAAGTGCTGGCTTTGCCAGTGCACCTATTTCACAAAGGCTGAGTAATATATTCAATTCATCAGCTACAGTGTACTTCAGAGTTTTGTAAACTGAAGTTTTAAAAAAGATACCAAATAAATATGTATACATTTTTGTATGGAAGCCTACCCTTCGCACCATAAATTGCAGACACCTTTTTACTTGTTGCTAGAAGAGACAAAATCTATTCCTACATGTTTGCTCTTGCTGATAAAACTTTCATTTTACTTACTGTGTAAAAAAAAAAAATCCCTACACCTTCTGCCTCTTTTTTTGCGAGCATACCCACCAACCAAGTGCTGGCTTTCAGGTCTAAAAGGCCCCTCGGAGACCAAGAAATTACAAATGCTATGGTCTTTATAACCTTTTATTTACATCCCATTACAATCCAGGGAGTTAAATTACTTGTCGTAAAGGTTCATTTGTTCAAGAACATACATTTGTTTAGCTTTCATGTCTTTCCAAATGTCTACTCTCACTGTTTTGCACAGGGTATAGATATCCCAGAGCAAACTTGGTACTGGGTGCCCACTGATCAGGAGGAGGAAGATGACCAGGATACATACCAGGATGACCAGGACATTGGGAAGATTGAAGCTGTATGGCAATTTTTACTTTATATGTCTTGCTCTTCTTGCTGAGCTATTTGTAGAATAAGTGTAACATTGAATGTGCAATGCTAAGAAATCACCTTGAAGAATTTTTCAAACTTTGCCAGTTTAATTTCAATTGTCAACAGATCAGAGGGTTGTATGACTAACTATTGAATTTTTTGAGTTATTGTGATGTGCCAATGAAGAACATTAGATGCAGTATTCATAGTTTCTTCCATGAAATTTGCGTAGAAGATTGATGAAGATTGTTTTTAATGGAATCCAAAGGAAAGTGGGGAGTAGGATTAAGAATTTGTGTCGTTTTTTGAGAAAGGTCATTAGGGATTGTAGTATGTTCCAGATGGCTTGGTTTCTGTGTTGTATATAAATGTTTTAGATTTAAATAAGCGCTACAATTTAGAAATTTGCTTATGATTCCAAAATTGCGAGTTTGGTGATGATTGACAACAGAGAATAGGTGCAGGAGTAGGCCATTCGGTCGCTCGAGCCAGCACCGCCATTCAATGTGATCATGCTGATCATCCACAATCAGTACCCTGTTTCTGCCTTCTCTTCATACCCCTCGACTCCGCTGTCTTTAAGAGCCCTATCAAGCTCTCTCTTGAAAGCATCCAGAGAACCGGCCTCCATCGCCCTCTGTGGCAGAGAATTCCACAGACTCGCAACTCTCTGTGTGAAAAAGTGTTTCATCGTCTCTGTTCTAAATGGCTTACCCCTTATTCTTACACCGTGGAGAATAGAGAGAGAGTTAAGTAAGAGGCTGCGGGAAGATAGTAATAAATCAGTTGGATCAGTACAAAAGTTGTAAGAGAATTAATTCTGTAGACTTTTAGACAACATGGTGAATAGTGAATACAGATAAATGACAGGATGCCAAGAAGGTGTCAGGGGTCAAGAATGTGTTATTGTCACATGTCCTGAAACAGAACAAAGAAATCCTTACTTGAAGCAACACAACAAATTATGTATACATGGTACTTGGTAAACACCATAATGGAAAAAAAAAATCAGTGCTTTTTTTAAAGTAAACAAACAATAATAGTGCAAGGACAAAAATAATGCCAAGTCTAGGTAGTTGCAGAGAGTTGGTCATGATTTGGAGGTTGTAGTGTTTAATAGCCTGATGGTTGTTGGGGAAAAAGCTGAACCAGGACGTTACAGTTTTTAGGCTCCTATCTTAATGTTTGTATCCACAAAATCAATACTGTAGCAGGATACTTGACCGGGCAAGGCTCCAGCCGCATCAGGTACATTCAGATTGCCAGGTTGTTGATTGCTGTAAAGAGCATAGCATTTTTAAATAATACAATACTTTCTTATCTTCAGACCGAGGAGAAACTACAAGCAGTGACAGACTATCTCAGAAAGACCTACTTCTACTGTATTTGGTGTGCAATTTCTTACGAAGGTAAACACTTTACTGTGGCTGTCATTGGAAAGTTTATAGATGAATACACGTCTTTGTTATTCCCTTGCTCGAGTAGCGGATTGTGTGATCTTTATTGATGCTTTAAGAGTATTTTTTTAAGTAATAGGAAGGCCCTTTAGTCCATTAAAGGCACAATACCATTTTGAATATTATACAACCATATTTTGACATGCATCGGAGACAATTTAACAAATAACCCAAATCATTTTCACCTGCTTTGAAAGGATTGTTTGTGATTAATGTTTTAAATTCACTTAAAAATATATACATGTGACTTTCATAACAGTGGAATGTCCTTAAGTAGCTTCATTGTTTTTTTTAAAGATTGTTTATAGAACACATAGTAGAGGTAGCCAGAGGCAAGACTACCACTGGTGGGGAAGGAAGAAGTGGAAGCTGTACAGATTTTGGTGAACACAGCAATTCTGAAGAGCTGTGAGGCAGATGTCAAAACAGGGCCTTGATCGGAAACTATTGACAGAAGCTTGGAGGTTAACAATAAAATGAGGGGAGGTGGGGGGGGGCAATTTAGCACATCATATCACAGCTGTAATTTAAGTTAGTTTCACTTCCCAGCTGTTTCATCCGTCATACTCGCTATATGAGGTGTTCTCCACTACTAATGCCCTCGCTCTATCTTCTTCCACATTTCAGCCATCATCAGCTATCCTGATTCTCACCTTCCATCCCAATCATCTCGCCACTTGCTGATTCCATGATCTTTGATACATTGCTTCCACTCCTCTTCTCTTGTCGACACAATGTTATCACTGCATCTTTAGCATACAACTTTACTCAAGCAATAAAGCACTGCAGTTCCTTTTGAACGTGGGTGAATTGAAGACCTGAAATATTTTGCCAAACAAAGATCAAACATCGAGGAGCTGTGCTGCTATAAAATATGCACAGGCAGTTGGAATAGATAACTTTGTTGCACTTTTTCCCAGGGAAGGGGAATCGAGAAGCAGAGGACATGGGTTTAAGGTGAGAAAGGAAAGATTTAACAGCAACCTGAGGAGCAATGTTTTCACACAGGTGGGTGGATGGAAGAAGCTGCCAGAGGAGGAAGTTGAGGGAGAAACTGACAACATTCAAAAGACATTTGGACAAAGGTTTAGAGAAATGGGTCAAACACACGCAGATGGGACTGGTGTAACTGGGGCATCTTGGTCATGTTGGAAGAGAAGATATGTTCAATACTGGTATTTGTACGTGTAGTTTAGTCACTAATAAATTCAGGTCAGGCAGCGTCTCTGAGGAACACGGATGTGCGACCTGAAACGCCACCTAGCCGTGTTCTCCAGATATGCTGTCTGACTTGCCGAGTTACTCGAGCACTTTGCATCTTTCATTGACTGCAAAATGTCTTGAGACTTATTTAGGAAAGATGCCGCCGGAGGGAGGGGACTCTTTGCATGCTCTTCCCAGAGAAGGATCTACCACCACCACATACAATCGCTTCACTCTTTTAAATCTTTTTTTCTACCTGAAAGTATAACACCATTTCTAATTGTTCTAACGCTTTGTCTGTGAAACTGATGTGCTGCAATGTGCTACAGAACTATGTTCAGTATTCTATCTTCCCCATTGCTCTATATATTGTACATGTTTGACTTGATTGTATATCTGATGTGACTGGATACTGACCGGATACCATGCAAAATAAAGTATTTCACTGTACCTCAGTACCTGTGTTAATAATAAATCTAAAGCTAAGAATGCAATTCTTCCTTTTCCTCATTTGTTCTAATAAAAGTGTCGTTGATTTTGAATTCCAGGTAAGGAGGACCTGTCCAGTAACTGCCCAGGAAACTGTTCAGCTGACCATTGCTGACTGTCCCAACAGCACTCGGAATGCCAATGGCAGCACTTGATGTTCTCCAGAGCAAGTTTGCTGAAGCTGGGATTAAGTCATGTTCTGAATGCAAACAAGCTCATAAAGTTTGCAGATTGTCTCAGCGCTGAGGATTAGTGGGAATGGAATGTGTTCTGCCTTCCGTTTTAAAAGAAATTTGCGGAAAGATAAACAATGTTAATTCCGTTGAAATTCCACAACTGTCTAATTTTCCAAAGTTTTCTGACCACCAGGGCAGCTGTATCTACAGTATATCTTTGCTATCCATTTTAAATATTTCAGTGTATTTATTGATCCATATCAGGTAGCTTTATTTGCTTGTGAACTGTTCACAGTGAGGGGTGTGGAAGTGGTAATGTAATATAATATTCATCACACTTAACCTGCGTCAAGGTCATTGAAAGAAAAAGTGCTGAAACACTCAGCGGAACAGGCAGTATCTGTGGAGGCAACGTTTTAACCCAAAACATCTGTCCATGTCTTCCACAGATGCTGCCTGACCCACTGAGGTACTCCAGCATTTGTGTTTTTTATTTATAAACCAACATCTGCAGTTCCTTGTGTCTCCATTTTACTGTATCAAGGTCATTCAGACTAATTGTGAGTATTACATTTCAGGATCCTGATTGACAATGTTTCCATCTTTATTAGAGAGTAACACTCAAATGATTGTTGGACTAGATTAATGTATATTAATTTGGTTATTTTTTTAGCTCCATTGCAGGTTTCTCGGCTGTCTATTCCCTACTGTTCTTTTGCCATTTAAATTTGTATATTTATATTTGACAAATAAATACCTTTTTCATTCGTGGCTTGTGCATCCTGATGCTGAACCTGAATTGTGAAAGAAAGTCTGTAATACGGTAGGGACCCTGACTCAAATTTCCTATTTTATAACAAATAACCCAAAAATACATCATTGGCTGTGAACTTTGAGATATCTTGAAGTTATGAAAGATACAATGGAAGTTGAAGGTTGTTGTTTCTTTTTACTCCACTGCCCTCATCAACCTGCCAAGAGTTATTACCACATTTACAACTGGTATCTGAACTAAACGAACCATTCTTGATAAGCAAAGGTTACTGCCGACAAATGAGAATGTGGAGTTGATGTTACAGTCAAATCAACCACGGCACAGGAGGCTTGAGAGCTTGAGGGGTGCACTTGTGCCTCTGATTTGTATGATACTATGCAAAGTAAAGCTGAATCTTGGATGCAACAGTAAAAAAGTGGGCATAAAAAAGCCCTTGGTCATTAACACAAAGAACAATATCCCTCAGTCAAAATTATTCAAATATATTTTCTGGTCAAAATAACATTGTTGTTGTGAAATCTTGCTGCTGTGCTTTCTACTTTACATAAGCAATTACATAAGCAATTACAGACTGGTTGTTAAACACTTTAGGACATCTTGTGGTCTTGAAAAGTAGATTAGAAATATAAGTAACACAAAATGCTGGAGTAACTGAGCGGGCCAGGGAGCATCTTTGGAGGATATGGATAGGTGACATTTCAGGTCGGGACCTCTGTTGCTCCTGCTTTCCTCCTCTCTACTTATAAACATGCTGCCTGACCCACTGAGTTCCTCCAGCAATTGGTATCCTATGCAAGATTCTAGCATCTACAGTTCCCTGTGTCTCCTCTTCTATAACTATCCAGATTGTACCCCAGAAATGCATCCTATAACATGAAACATTTTACTATTGATATTACCAAATTGAAAAATGGGTGAGAGAATTTGCGTGAAATTGGATTTCCATCCATCAGGTCATTCGTAACTCGAGAGAGCCACTGTATCTGACTGATGCAGAAATTAACACTTCAAATGAAGCAGCAACTACCAATAGTAATTTTGTATGAACAATAATGCCAATCTGCTCTTTATCATTAAAGCTACACGTTTGCAGGTGGTCAATCAAACATTCTCTTAGATAATAATAACATTCAGAACAAAATAAACCCATAAAGATGTTTCATGTTGTAATCTGAGGGCGATTCTCTGGAGGAATAAATCACTGAGAGACTTGTTCCCAGGCCAGGAGCAAGAATCGGGTTGGCTGCCTGTTCCTGTGCAGCATTATGTTCTAATTGCAGGTAAAATAACATAAATCTGGGGAAATTGAGCAGGAACTTTTGTGCAAAATGGAAATAGTGCATTTACAGAGTCATGTGTGCATCTAATTATATTAGGTGCCACACCTACTTCCACCCATGAATGGAGCTTTTGGATGCAACCCCCTCTAGAAGCAGGAGCTCATCATGCTACTGCATTCCATTCATTGCTATTCCCTTGTTGACATCGGGAGACTTAACCAGACAGTCCAGAACTCAATGTATATTGCAGAAGTGGGGAAGAACGTGGGAGCGATGGTTGTATGGTCCCAGTGAGCTGAAGGGCCTGCTTCCATGTTGTATATCTAAACTAAAACCAAGTCCATAATCCTTTATGTTCTGGCAAAGAGTCAAAAAGCCAGATCATTTTTTTTCTGATTTTCAGATTATGGACAGGCCACGAATGCATCTCCAGGATGCACACTGCCCTGATTCTCAACCTCAGGGGGCTGACTTCACTGATTAAGGCAGCTATGCAAACTGCAGGACAACAGTAAAGAAATATAAACACAAAATGACTCAATGACCTTGCTTAATCATGTCCTTGGGCCTTGTTTAATAATGCATACTAAGAGAACCACTTGTCATGCACATACCTGGTGACTCAGCAGGTTTCTTCACTTGCGCCATAAGACTGAATTTCCGGTGTCAGTCACTCTATCTTTACTGACCTGATGGTTCAGGAATATTATACACTGGCGCCTTCAGAAGTTACAAAACAGGGATGTAATGCTGAGGCTCTATGGGCCGCTGGTCAGGCCGCATTTGGTGTACTGTGAGAGAATTTGGGCCCCATCTCTGAGGATGGCTCTGGAGAGGGTATGATTCTGAAGAATGATCCCAGGAATGAGAGGGTTAACATATGATGAGCGTTTGATGGCACTGGTCCTGGACCCGCTGGAGTTTAGAGGGATGAGGGGGAAACTTACCAAATAGTGAAAGGCTTGGATAGAGTAGATGTGGAGAGGATGTTTCCACTGGTGGGAGAGTATGACTAGAGGTCATAGCATCAGAATTAAACAATGTTACTTTAGGAGGATGAGGAGGAATTTATTTTGTCAGAGGGTGGTGAATCTGGTATTCTTTGCCACAGAAGGCTGTGGAGGCCAAGTATAGTTCAAATTGCGGCATTAATTTTGTGAAAAGGATGCTGCCTTCCCATTGGATAGCATAAAGTTGCTATACTTGGTTGATACAAATCAAACAAGCCACAGGAAGCTTGCCTTGTCCATCTTGGGGAGAGAGAGGGCGGGAATAGATCGGGCAGATGCACAAAGTCACCCCTCAAGACTTACCAGGATGTTGCCGGGACTCGAGGGGCCTGAGGTTGGGGCAGGCTGGGACTCTATTCCTTAGAGCGCAGGAGGATGAGGGGTGATCCTATAGAGGTGTATAAGATCATGAGGGGAATAGATAGTGTAGATGCACAGAGTCTCTTACCCTGAGAGAGGAGGGGTGGGAGAGAGGGATGGGGTGAGAGAGTGAGGGGGAGCGGGGGAGATAGAGGGAAGAGGGGGTGGGAGGAGGGGGGTCAGAGATGATCGGGTTAATGAGGAGAGAAACTCCTTCCTCTCCCCTGCCCCCTTCTCTCTCCCTCTTCTCCCCTCTCCCTCCCCTCTCTCTCTCTCCCCATCTCTCTCTCCCTCCCCTCTCTCTCCCCCTTCTCTCTCTCCTTACCAGATGTGTACAGGTAATCGCAGGTGTGTCAAGTCAATAGAGTTTATTGTCATGTGTCCCAGATAGGACAATGAAATTCTCGCTTGCTGCAGCACAACAGAATATTGTAAGCATAAATACAGAACCGTTCTGTGGGTCTATATAGCATAGACCACACATATACACATAAATAAACAGATAAAGTGCGATAGGCTATTATAGTTCAGAGTTTGTTTGTTGGCGAGTTTGATAGCCTGATGGCTGTGGGGAAGTAGCTGTTCCTGAACCTGGATGTACCAGATTTCAGGCTCCTGTACCTTCTACCCGATGGTAGCGAAGAGATGAGTGCGTGGCCAGGATGGTGGGTCCTTGATGACGTTGGCAACCTTTTTGAGCCAGCGACTGCGATATATCCCTTCGATGGTGGGGAGGTCAGAGCCGGTGATGGACTGGGCAGTGGTCACAACTTTCTGCATTATTTTCCGCTCATGGGCGCTCAAGTTGCTGAACCAAGTCACGATGCAACCAGTCAGCATGCCCTCTGCTGGGCACCTGTAGAAGTTCGAGAGAGTCCTCTTTGACATACCGACTCTCCGCAATCTTCTCAGGAAGTAGAGGCGCTGTGTACAGGTAGATATTGGTGTGTAAGTGTAAACATCAGTGTGTGCAGATGAACATAGGTGTGTACAGGTAAACACAGATATGTACACCTTGAACACTGGTAAACACAGATGTGTGCATTCCCTCCACCCCTGTCCTCGTCCCCTCTCTCCACCTCACTCTCCCCCCTCTCCCACCCCCTCCCCCGTCCCTCCCGTCCCCTACTTCACACCCCATGTCCCGCACACTCTGGGGCACGTTGAACGGGGAGGTAGGTTTTAATAATCCGTGGGGTTTCCAACACCTCGATTTGTTCCACGCCTGGGGAAGAGAAGAGGGGGGGGGGGGGTCACGATAGGTCCGGTCCCGACCCACATTCCCCTCTCTCTCGCTCTCGCTCCACACTCTCCCCCTCTATTTCTTTCCTCTCTCTCGCTATCTCTTCCCTCTGTCTCTTCCCTCTTTCCGTCTCTCCCCCTCCCCCTCTCTCTCCCTCTCTCCCCCCTCTCTCGCTCACTCTCTCTCCCCCTTCTCTCTTCCCTTCTCTCTTCCCTTCTCTCTTCCCCTCTCTCTCTCCCCCCCTCTCTCTCCCCCTTTCTCTATCCCCCCTCTCTCTCTCTCTCTCTCTCTCTCTCTCTCTCTGTCCCCCCTCTCTGTCCCCCCACTCACTCTCACCGCTGAGATGATTGCTGTAGAAAAATGTTTCGAGGAAGGGGATTTGATTGTAAATGGGGGAATGTTTACATTTCCCCACATCTCCTCCTTTCTTTCTTTCTTTCTTTTAAAATCTTTTAATTAGTTTTTTTTTCAAAAACAAAAAGAAAAAATGAAAAATAATGATAAACATAACAATGATATTGATACATAGGGATCAGGATTACATTAATAACAAGTATAAACTAAATATAAGTCCAGTGTCAAAATACACATTGAGTATAGACCTCCCGGTCTCTATGTAAATATAGTTAAGTGTTTAAAAGATAATTTATATATATAAAAACAAAAAGAGAAAAAGAAAAGAAGAGAAAAAAAGAGAAAAACGAAACCCCCTAAACTAGAAAAAAAAAGCAAAACAGAATCTGGGCTGCAAAGAATTTAAACAATTTAAGTCCCTGTTTGTCGTCAAGTCCGTTCCACCGTATAATGGTAAAATAATTATTATAACGGTTGGAGAGGGGACAATTTATATTGTGTGAAAATGTTGAATAAAGCTTCCCCAAGTTCTATCAATATTTCACCAAGGGTTCAACAATGTCACCCCTAATTGTTTCTAAATTTAAACATGATATTGTTTCAGAGTACCAATGGAGTGTGGTCGGAGGATTAGAGTATTTCCAATTAAATAAATTAGATCATCTGACAATAAATGTAGCAGAAGTAATCAGCCGATGGGTGGAATGGGACAGATGAGTAGAATCTAACATTCAGTAAATGGGCTGGATGGTTTGGAGTTTGTTAAATGTGTGCAGGATAGTTTTTTGCAGCAATACATAGAGGTATCGACCAGAGAAGGGGCAGTGCTGGACCTCCTGTTGGGAAATGAGGCAGGTCAGGTGACGGAGGTATGCGTTGGTGAGCACTTCGGGACCAGTGACCACAATACCATTAGTTTCAATATAATTATGGAGAGAGTCAGAACTGGACCTAGGGTTGAGATATTTGATTGGAGAACGGCTAACTTTGAGGGAATGTGTAATGATTTAAAAGGAGTGAATTGGGACATTTTGTTTTATGGGAAGCATGTAGAAGGGAAATGGAGGACATTTAAAGGGGAAATTGTAAGAGTACAGAATCTATATGTCCCTGTTTGGTTGAAAGGAAACAGTAAAAATCGGAAAGAGCCATGGTTTTCAAGGGAAATTGGACACGGTTCGAAAAAAGAGCGATATCTACAATAATTATAGGAGGCATGGAGTAAATGAGGTGCTAGATGAGTATAAAGCATGTAAAAAAGAATCTTAAGAAACAAATAAGAAAAGCTAAAAGAAGATATGAGGTTGCTTTGGCAAGAAAGGTGAAAGTAAATCCAAAGGGTTTCTACAGCTATATTAATAGCAAAAGGATAATGAGGGATAAAATTGGACCATTAGAGAGCCAGAATGGACAGCTATCTGCAGAGCCAAAAGAGATGGGGGAGATATTGAACAATTTATTTTCTTCGGTATTCACCAAGGAGAAGGATATTGAACTCTGTGAGGTAAGGGAAAAAAGTGGAGTAGCTATGGAAACTATGAGATTCAAAGAGGAGGAAGTACTGACACTTTTGAAAAATATAAAAGTGGATAAGTCTCCAGGTCCTGACAGGATATTCCCTAGGACATTGAGGGAAGTTAGTGTAGAAATGGCAGGGGATATGACAGAAATATTTCAAATGTCATTAGAAACGGGAATAGTGCCGGAGGATTGGTGTACTGCGCATGTTGTTCCATTGTTTAAAAAGGGTTCAAAGAATAAACCTAGCAATTATAGACCTGTTAGTTTGACGTCAGTGGTGGGCAAATTAATGGAAAGGATACTTAGAGATAATATATATAAGCATCTGGATAAACAGGGTCTGATCAAGAACAGTCAACATGGAATTCTGCCTGGAAGGTTATGTTTGACAAACCTTCTTGAATTTTTTGAAGAGGTTACTAGGGAAATTGATGAGGGTAAAGCAGTGGATGTTTTCTATATGGATTTCGGTAAGGCCTTTGACAAGGTTCCCCATGGAAGGTTGGTTAAGAAGGTTCAATCTTTGGGTGTTAATGGCGGAGTAGCAAGATGGATTCAACAGTGGCTGAATGGGAGATGCCATGAGTAATGGTGGATGGCTGTTTGTCAGGTTGGAAGCCGGTGACCAGTGGGGTGCCTCAGGGATCTGTTTGGGTCCACTGTTGTTTGTCATGTACATCAATGATCTCGATGATGGGGTGGAAAATTGGATAAGTAAGTATGCAGATGATACTAAGATAGGGGGTGCTGTGGATAATGAAGTAGTTTTTCAAAGTCTACAGAGAGATTTGGCCCATTTGGAAGAGTGGGCTGAAAGATGGCAGATGAAGTTTAATGCTGATAAGTGTGAGGTATTACATCTTGGCAGGACAAATCAAAATAGGATGTACATGGTAAATGGTAGGGAATTGAGGAATGCTGTGGAACAGAGGGATCTAGGAATAACTGTGCATAGTTCCCTGAAGGTGGAATCGCATGTAGATAGGGTGGTAAAGAAAGCCTTTGGTGTGCTGGCCTTTATAAATCAGAGCATTGAATATAGGAGTAGGGAAGTAATGTTAAAATTGTACAAGGCATTGGTAAGACCAATTCTGGAGTATGGTGTACAACTTTGGTCGCCTAATTATAGGAAGGTGTCAACAAAATAGAGAGAGTACAGAGGAGATTTACTAGAATGTTGCCTGGGTTCCAGCAACTAAGTTACAGAGAAATGGTTGAAAAAGTTAGGTCTTTATTCTTTGGAGCGCAGAAGGTTAAGGGGGGACTTGATTGAAGTCTTTAAAATGATGAAATGGATAGAGAGAGTTGACGTGGATAAGCTTTTCCCATTGAGGGTAGGAAAGATTCAAACAAGAGGGCATGACATGAGAATTAAGGGACAGAAGTTTAGGGGTAACATGAGGGGGAACCTCTTTACTCAGAGAGTGGTGGCTGTGTGGAATGATTTTCCAGCAGAAGTGGTGGAGGCAGGATTGATTTTAACATTTAAAAGTAAAGTGGATAGGTATATGGACGGGAAGGGAATGGAGGGGTATGGTCTGAGTGCAGGTAGATGGGACTAGGGGAAAATAAATGGTCGGCACGGACTTGAAGGGCCAAGAAGGGCTGTTTCCGTGCTGTAATTGTTATATGGTTATATATTAAGATTCTAAAAAGTAATTAGAGAATAATTCCAATTAAATTCTTAATCATTTACAAAATGATATATTGTCAAAATAGGAACAATAAATCTTCAATTGTAACTTAGTCGACTATCAATAACTCCTCGTCGCAGCTTCAGCCCCATAAGCTTCTTGCAGATTGTTAAAAAATCGGTTGTTACCATTAAGGAGTCGTATACGCAGTCTAGCTGGACAGAGCAAGGCAGGGCGCAGCTTTTTCTTAAACAACTCAGACATTACATTATTGAAAGGCATTTGCAATCCCATATGCTCACGGCTGTAATCAGGGACAAACCGAAACTTGCATCCTTCATATTCAACCATGTCCAACTTTTTTGCAGCTCGGAGGCTATTCTCCTTCATCTGCAGAAAGTGAAACCGAACGATCAAATGTCTCGGTTTATCTTGGAGACCAGGTTTCTTCCATTATTGGAAGATTTTCATAGTGCTCGATGTTGAAAGTCTCCTTTATCATTTCAGAGGCATATTTTATAACATTATCCCCTTCTTGACCTTCAGGCAAACCGACAATTCCCAGATTCAGTCGACGGCTTCTGTTTTCCAGATCCATGTTTTTAGTCTTGTATTGCTCGAGTGCCCGAGTATTTTCGTTCATTTTCCATTCCAGTATTTCAATCTTCAAATTTCTTTCCTGACCCAAGGTTCCCAAGTTATCAATTTATTCCTTCTGTTCACGAGATTCATCTTGTAACATTATCAACTTGTCTTGAACTTCCTTCAATTTGGTCGAATTTCCTTTCATCATTTCTTCCAAACTGCAGAATCTTGTGTTCATTTCTCCGTTCATTTTCGATATTGCTTCTAAGATACCAGTCAGAAGCTGCGCCTTCCCCACGCTCCTTCCTTGGAGAAGCTTTTTTTGCTCTTGTCTCCATCCTTTACACAATTGAAGTGTATAAAAGTGTTATCAACACTTTAAAAAAGGTTAGACCGTGTCTTGAAATCAAGTAATAACAAGTAACATTGAAAGAGTGGTAAGCAAGTTAAAAGTTAAGGGAGCAAACAAAGTTACAACCTCACAGCATGCAGCCACTAGGAGACTCCCCTCTCCTCCTATCCTGTTGTCCGTGATGTCTGGATCCCAATGCTCAGAGCTTCGTGTTTCGGAGTTGGCTAATGTTATTGATTTGTAATTAGCTTGATTTGTAATTAGTTGACAAAACCTTAACATGCAAGGTGTCAGGCTGTCTGTCACAACATACAGCCCCAATAACCCATTATTTTCTTCAGTTAAATATTGGGAAGGTAGCACTATTGTCATTTGCCAATCAACTATTATGTTTGTTTACCTCACTGACTATTTCTAAACCTCCCCCCCCCACCCAATTCTTTTGATAGGTTGAATAGAAATGTCCAATCTCGTTGATTTATTAATTGAACACATAGATGAACATCCTCAAGGTGTGTAATCAGGTGGAAACTGATTCAGATGCGATGTTTAAGAGCTTGTTCAAAAAAGGGGCATATTTTAAAGGAGTGACAGAGATACTTGCAGGGGAATGTGTGAGGAGGTCTTTAGTTTTAGCTGAACCAGGACATCTGAAGATTCAAAGTTTGATATAGTAATTGTGCTGATACTGACTCCAACCACGTAATGAATATCATCCATTTCTGAGGTTTTATTTTTCTGATGCCATTTAAACTTCATGAACTTCAATCACTTCAATGTAAAAGTAACTGGGAATGGGGAGCATTGGAACAAAAATTTGCCCTCGGTACATATTAACTGTAATATAATAATGTATGCATTTTGGAAGGTGCAATCAAAACAAAGATCTTTTCATCATTGTTGTGTTATGAATACCACAGAAAATATTATCTACTCAAGATCACATTAAATATAATATTATTGCTTATATATTGTGATTGTACTTTACATTTCGGAAAAGTCCCAGCTGAGAGGAAGACAGCAAAATACTGAAAACATTGGGGGTAAAAATGACTTCAGTTTGTTAGGAAAATGAAGGAAATGGTAACAGAATACTTATACAGCTGAGTGAGTATAATTTTATGGATGAGAAATTGTGTTCAACCATTGATTACTTATTTGACAAAGTAACTAACATGTTAGAGAACAAGGAAGCCAATGGATGTAGCAAATTTTGTTATACAAAATTTGGTCTGCGAAGATCCCCATAAAATATTACCGAATTAGATGAGCACCTGTGGACTTGAACATAATAGGTCATGTCCAGGGGGTCAGATATGGGCCTATATGTGTGGGCCAGATATATTGTCAGTGCAGAGGGGCTAGGAACAAGGCCAAGTGTGCATCCAGAGTCAAGGTCTGGAATAATACTAGGTGTGCAGTCAAAGCTGGGACAATGGGAGTGTTCAGCACTGAGAACCTAAGCAGGTAAGCAGCTATGATCAGGGTAGAATAGGGGGCCAGGTGTAAGGCTGGACTCAGGGTCAGGAATGAGAGAATGTATGCAACTCGAGTCAAGGTCAGGAGTAGTACCAGGTGTACAGTGAGACCCAGGTTGGTCAACATGGTCTAAGTGCTTGATTATAATCTAATTTCCACACATGGATATACTAAGATCATTCATGTGCTGCACCTGTTGATCAGAGCCTGGCTCTACTGTGGAATGGAATTAGGAATGATATTTAGCCTAACCTTATTCATAGGTAATCCAATTTAAAGCATAAATGTTGCATTCAAGTGTAGGTTAAACGACTCACTACAGTATGCACCAGATTGCACAATTTCAATCCGAAAAATGCAAGAACTCCGTATCATGGGAGAGGGACACCCCCCCCTTGTTCGACACGCTCCCTTGGGCTTGGTCTCTCGCAATTTCTCACTCCCAACTCTTACCCATTGTTGGCAGCCCTGCTTTCAGTCTGTTTTTTAATGAACATAAGGCAGCTTTACTCTTCCTAGCAACAATCCTCTGGATTCTACAGATGAATGCTGCTACCTCTCACCCTCCACAATTCCCTCCAGAGGATGTGTTGACTTGAGGATGAGCTCTGCGCTATCCACAAATGTACTGCAGTTGATCACACCGACATCTTGGCCTTTACAAGGAAATGGCTGAACTGACAAATGACACGTATCCATTCCATTCACAGGTGTGGCCTGACCAGACATGTTCCTCCAACACTTCGTGTTTTGCTCCAAATGCCTTGTGTTGCTGAAGATGGACACAAAAAGCTGGAGTAACTCAGCAGGATAGGCAGCATATCAGGACAGAAGAATTAGGTGACGTTTCGGGATGAGACCACCCTTCAAACTAGTCAAGGAAAAAGGAAAATGAGAGATATAGATGATGATGTAGAGAGATAAAGAACAATGAATGAAAGATATACAAAAAAGTAACGATTATAAAAGAAACAGGCCATTGTTAGCTGCTGGGTGAAAATCAGAAGGTGCAATTTGGATGGTGGAGGGATAGAGAGAGAGGGAATGTCGGGGTTACTTGATGTTAGATAAATCAATATTCATACCACTGAATATGAATATGAAATATGAGATGCTGTTCCTCCAATTTGCGTTTAGCCTCACTCTGACAATGGAGGAGACCTTGGACAGAAAGGTCAGTGTGGGAATGGAAAGGAGAATGAAAGTACTTAGAAACCGGGAGATCAGATTGGTTCCGGCAGACTGTGCGACTTGTGTTGCTGTTAGATTATGTCCACCAGCAGGAGATTGCAACAGACACCCACCCGTCCCACCACCGCCGGGCCTAGACCCATAGAGTGCGTCTCACCCCAACTACACTCCCCTCACCCCCTACCACTGGGTCCACATATCTCCCTGCGCCTCACACTCCACCACCCACCCCCTCCCTCATCAGCCTTCCTCCCTCACCACCGCTCTCATTCCCCTCACTCACCACCCCCTCCCTCATTCCCGTTCCCCCCTCCCTGTTTCCCTTGGCCGGGGGGGAGGGGGGGACACACCTTCCTCGGCTGTAAACTGGAGGAAAACGAAAGTGAAAGCGCCAGGCGCCGAGGAAACGTAACTGGAAGTGGGGCTGGTCGCTGACTCGGCCGGGAGGCTCAGGCTACGGGCAGTGCGGCGGCAGACGGAGGGAGGAGACGGCGCCGCTCGGTAAGTGAATGGGCCGGTCTCCATGTAACCATTTACAGCGACCTGTGTTTGTAAACATACCTCCTGGAGGGGAGAGTGGGAGTGATGAAGGAGAGGGGGGAGTTGGAGTGGAAGAAGGAGGGGAGCAGACAGGGAGAAAGAGACGGAGAGGGAGAGGAGGGAGAAGGGAAGATGTGGGGAGGGGGAGAGTGCAGCGGGTGGAAGGCGAGGGAGGGGAGTGGAGAGGATGGACGGAGAGAGAGGGAGGAAAGGTGTGGAGGGGGAAGGTAAATAAACTATCATTTCGGGGGGGGGGGGGTTGGCAAAACCATAATCAGATCCCAGCCATGTCGTTAATTAAGCTGGGTTGCTTGGCGCAACTGCATTAAAACAAGGAAATATTCCCAACCTTCCCATCTACCTCACCGCAGCCCTTGCACTTTTTTATGTGCATTTGGTTTTCTCTCTGGTTGTAACACTATAGTTTCTACTCTTGTATCCATTCACTTTTTTTGCACTACCTCTATTACCCCCCACCGCCCACACATGCAATCAATCTTAAGGGTCTCGACCCAAAACGTCACCTATTCATGTTCTCCAAAGATGCTGCTTGACCCGCTGAGTTACTCCAGCACTTGTCCTTTTTTGTAAACCAGCATCTGCAGTTCATTGTTTCTAGATGAACACAACAGGAGCCAGGACACCAAATATCAATGCACCTGAAAGTCATCATTTTTTTTAGTTACCCTACTCACAAATAAAAGCTGCTCAAGCAATCTGAACCAAAGTCAAAAATGGCAACACTGAAGCCATGGTTACAATGTAAATAGTTAATGAGTGGGGGTGAGCCAGTTTCTGCTGCCTGCGTATTTAAATTGAATTATCATTAGTTTATAAAGTAGCCCAAAGTTTTCACTGGGGACTTCCTGATCTTTTGAAATATAGTTTGGGCAGCAGATAGGTTTTGTAGTGCATGTAATGTAAGCATCTGGAACTTTCAGCCTAGGTTTAAGCTGTATGTTTAGTGTTTACTTTGTTCTGGAGTATGGTCAGATCAAAGCAATAATTCATATGAATGCTTCATTTTTGGTTAAAGGGAACTGAAGATTATCCCACAAGTGATATATTCTGTTTGGAGTTCAAATTCTCCTCTATATGTTTCCCTGTGCTAAGCCTTAGGATCTGCTTCTGCATATACATTCCATGAGCCATATCTAGCCTTGTCATTTAATACGTCCATGTTCTCCATTAGGGCAGCACAGTGGCGCAGCTGGCAGAGCCGATGCGCCAGAGAATCAGGTTTGATCCTCACCTCGTGTGCCGTCTAAGTGGAGTTTGCATGTTCTCCCAGTGACTGCATGGGTTTCCTCTGGGTGCTACGGTTTCCAAAGATGTGCGGGTTTTTAGGCCCGTAGGTCACTCTAAATTGCCCCTAGTATGTAGGGATGTAAAAGTGGGGTATCATAGAACTAATGTGAACTGGTGATCTATGCTCAGCGTTGTCTTGGTGGGCCAAAGGGCTTGTTTCCAGGTTGTATCTCTAAACCTAAACTAAACGAAACGCTCTATGATTTCCTGCAACTGTGCTCACCACATTGCTATAAAATCCACCTCATCTACACATGGGGAAATTTACAGCAAACATGCACCTGAGGAAACAGGGAGAATGTGCACACTCCATACAGATGGAAATCAGGATCAAACTGGGGCCAGTGGAGCAGTGAGGCTGTTGCTTTACTAGCTGTGCTACTGAACCATCCTGTTTTCAATGTTGGTTGCCACTAATGAAGTGTATTGGTCTGATTTTGAGCAATAATGTAATATCAGATATTTGAGCAATAAGGCAATATCAGATATCGTCTCACAAGCTACTCCCAACGAGGTTGGTAAAGGGCCTTTATTTAATGTCAACACTTGGCAATGAAACTTCTGCAAATATCCAGCAAATAAATGTGAAACTAAATGAGAGATAGGGAGACCATACCTTCTCAGAGAGCAATAATAACTCGGGATGCTTAGTGTTATCCTCAACCCAGTTAATAGAACTCTTAATCTTTGAGTCATGAAGTAAAGCTGGGCTCAAACCAGTGTGATACTGGGAAGTGTCTCTTTGTTGGAAGTAAAAGGCTAACATGCGACTTCAAGCCCGTGGATATGTTTCTGTCTATACTGACACTATCACAAGCAGGGTAGGTGACACCCATCTCATGGCTGTTTGTGGGACTTGCTATGCACAGACTGGCTGCAGACAGACTGGACATCAAAATTGTACTTACTGATTATGAAGGTCATCGGCAAGGCCATCGGCATAATCAAGGACAAGTCTCACCTTGCTTACTCCCTCTTCGCCCCTCTCCCATCAGGCAAGAGGTACAGAAGTGTGAAAATGCACACCTCCAGATTCTGGGCCAGTTTCTTCCTAGCTGTTATCAGGCAACTGAACCATCCTATCAACAACTAGAGAGCGGTCCTGAGCTACTATCTACGTCATTGGAGAGCCTGAGACGAACTTTGATTGGACTTTACAGGACTTTATCTTGCACAAAATGCTATTCACGTTATTCCCTTCATCACATATCTGTACACTGCGGACGGCTCGATTGTAATCATGTATTGTCTTTTAGCTGACTGGTTAGCATGCAACAATAGCTTTTCACTGTACCTCGGTACACGTGACAGTAAACTAAACTCAGCACATCCCGAGAACAAGACAAAGGTCCTCCTTCCTTTAAACACATGCTTGATGTAATGTTATTCTGAAATATTAATTGGGGAGACCGGAATATTGAAACTGGTATCCGTTTCCAATTCAATTAGATAATGTCTTACTATATTTACTACACCTGCCCACTTTGTTTCTGTAGCTATTAAATACCCTTTCCTAAAAAATAAATTCCATATTTGAAATTTTCCAGTTTTGTGGGGAGAGGTCCAGAATTGTACTGGCCTCCGTGTGTGTCTGACATTACTGTTGAACCACATATTCTAACTTTATTCCTCATTATCTGGACCCCCTACACAAATCCATCAATTTCCTTCTCCTACCCCATCAACCTTGGATCTCAATTAGATATAATGTCGACCTTCAGCGTTAAAGGATGACAAAGTCTAGCCCCATCCTCGTAATTTCAATTCTTTTAGATCTGCTGAATCTGTGGTGCTTTGCTACTTAACGTGTTGCTCAATACCTCAGGATATAAATCTGAATGGAGTTTTCATTTTATTTCAGCTACTGAAAGAAAATGGCGACCACAGAATTAGGAGAGTCTGATGCTTCATATAAATATGTGGAGCAACTCCAGCTTCATGCCGGGAAAATCAAAGAAACCTTGGTCTGGGATGAGTTCCAAAGTGGACCACCGCATGACATTGTGTAAGCTGTCAAGGAACATGTTTCTGATCTTGTCATTCACAACTGCAAAATACAACACTGAATACTTCCATGGCCACAATCCCACCCCTTCATTTTAATTTCCTCCTGCCCCACAAGAACCATAACACATAGAGGCAGAATTAGGCCATTTGGTCCATTGAGTCCCCCCTGCCATTTGATCACAGCAGATCAATTGTTCCCTCTCAACCTAATTTTCTTGCCTTCTCCCCATAACCCTTACTCATCAAGAACCTATCAATCTCTGCTTTAAAAGTACCTGAAGATCTAGCCTCAGCTGTTGTCTGTGACAATGAATTCCACGGTGTAGTGGGTCCAGATAATGAGGGTGGCCTCCCCGGTCATCCTTTGACCGGGACTTCCGACGCTTCGCCCGCTGACCCGGACTCCACTCCCCGCGAGACTCCACCAGTGACTCTACCGACCCTCGCCACTCCACCTGATTCCACTTTACCCGAGTCCTAGGCTCAGCACTGGGCCTGAGGTTTCCACGCTGCAGACTCTCACACCACGTGGTTTGACTGTGCTGGGTCCTAATGCTTCCCCCCCTCACACAGGGAACCTCAGTGGGGGTTCCACTGGTTCTTCCCCTTCCCCCTTGTACCATGTGACCCCAGCTCTTCCCCACCCACACTATAGTCCTCACACCCCCCCTCCTCCCTGACCACCCACCACCCCACCACCCCCCCCCCCCCCCCCCCCCACCAGACATCGCCTTGATCTCCGTCCACACACCTGCCTTCTTCCGGCCCCAACCCCATCCTTGCCGTGTGTTCACCATCCTCCCCTGACCACCCCCTTTCTGATACCGAACGGTCTGTCCTCAGCAGAGGCCTCACCTTTGTTCCCCTCCGTCCCCACCTCAATGAGTTCCTTGTCCGCCATGATGTGGAGCTCTTCTTCCGTCGCCTCCGCATCAAAGCGTTTTTCCATGAGAAGGAGTTCTCACCCCCTAGAGATGACCCCTTCTCCCGTCTCCAAAGGACCGCCTCGTCTTGGACTCCCCCTCATGGCCATCTACCGTTTCATTTTAAACTGCCGGTGGGACAGCAACTGCCTCAACCTTTCCACTGCCCTTTCTCACTCTAACCTCTACCCCCCCCAACGTACAGCCCTCCGCTCACTCTGCAACCACCTAGATTGGGTGATCAAACCTGCCGACAAAGGAGGTGCCGCGGTAGTCTGGAGCGCTGACCTTTACCAGGCACCAACTCTCAGACACCTCCTCCTACTTATCCTTGGACCACGACCCCACAGACGAGCACCAGGCCATTATCTCAAACACTATCACTAGCTTCATCGCTTCCGGCTCCCTGCCCTCCCAAGCCTCAAACCTCGTCATAGAATCATAGAAAATAGGTGCAGGAGTAGGCCATTCGGCCCTTCGAGCCTGCACCGCCATTCAATATGATCATGGCTGATCATTCAAATCAGTGGCCTGTACCTGCCTTCTCTCCATACCCCCTGATCCTTTTAGCCACAAGGGCCACATCTAACTCCCTCTTAAATATAGCCAATGAACTGGCCTCAAATACCTTCTGTGGCAGAGAATTCCCCAGCCCTGCACAGCCCGATTTTATCTTCTCCCCAAAATCCACAAACTGGACTGTCCTGGTAGACCCATTGTTTCTGCTTGTTCTTGTCCCACCATACTTATTTCCATATATTTCGACTCCATCCAATCCCCTCTGGTCAAATCCCTTCTCACCTATGTCCAAGACACCTCACACGCTCTTCTTCTCCTCCATGACTTCCGTTTTCCAGGACCCCACTCCCTCATCTTCACCATGGATGTCCAGTCACTCTACACCTCCATCCCCCCCACCAGGAGGGTCTTAAAGCCCTCCGTTTCTTTCTCGGCCGCAGAACCATCCAATTCCCGTCTACTAATACTCTCCTCCGCCTAGGGGAGCTGGTCCTTACCCTCAACAACTTTTCCTTTGACTCCTCCCATTTCCTCCAAATCCAAGACGTAGCTATGGGCACGCACATGGGTCCCAGCTATGACTGCTTCTTTGTAGGGTACGTCGAACAATCCTTGTTCGAGGCCTACCGTGGCCCTATCCCTGAACTCTACCTCTGCTACATTGACGACTGCATTGGTGCTACCTCCTGCACCCCTGCAGAACTCACTGACTTCATCCATTTCACCACTAACTTCCATCCGGCACTCAAATTCACCTGGACCATTTCCGACATCTCCCTACCATTTCTAGACCTCACCATCTTCATCGCAGGTAACAGACTACTGACTGACATCTACTACAAACCCACTGACTCACATGGCTATCAGGACTACACTTCTTCCCACCCTGCTTCCTGTAAGGACTCTATCCCTTACTCCCAATTCCCCCGTGTACGCCGCACTGCACCCAGGATGAGGTGTTCCAAACCAGGGTATCGGAGATGTCCTCATTCTTTAGGGAATGGGGGTTCCCATCTTCGACTATAGATGAGGCACTCACCAGGGTCATTGCTATATCCCGTAGCTCCGCTATCTCTCCCCATCCCCCCCACTCGTAACAAGGACACAGTCCCCCTTGTCCTCACCTTCCACCCTACCAGCCGTCACATACAACAGATAATCCTCCAACATTTTCGATACCTCAAAGGGGATCCAACCACTGGCCACATCTTCCCATCTCCTCCCCTTTCTGTTTTCTGCAAAGATTCTTCCCTTCGTAACTTCCTGGTCAATTCGTCCCTTCCCACCCAAACCGCCCCGGTACTTTCTCTTGCAATCGCAGGAAATGCTACACTTGTCGTTTTCCTCCCCCCTCGACTCCATCCAAGGACCCAAGCAGTCTTTCCAGGTGAGGCAGAGGTTCACCTACACCTCCTCCATCCGCTGCTCTAGGTGCCAACTGCTCTACTTCGGTGAGACCAAGTGCAGGCTTGGCGATCGCTTCGCAAAACACCTCCACTCAGTTCACAATAACCAACCTGATCTCCCGGTGGCTCAGCACTTCAACTCCCCCTCCCATTCTGAATCCGACCTTTCTGTCCTGGGCCTCCTCCATGGCCAGAGTGAGTCCCAGCGCAAATTGGAGGAGCAGCACCTCGTATTTCACTTGGGTAGTTTACACCCCAGCGGTATGAACATTGACTTCTCCAATTTCAGATATTCCTTGCTTTCTCCTCCTTCCCCTCCTCTTCCCAGCTACTGTCTCCGCCTCTTCCTTTCTTTTTCCTGCCCCCCACCTCCCTGATATCAATCTGAAGAAGGGTCTCGACACAAAATGTTGCCTATTCCTTCGCTCCATAGATGCTGCCTCACCCGCTGAGTTCCTCCAGCATTTTTGTCTACCATGAATTCTACCGATTCTCCACCCTCAGTCTAAAGAAATTCCTCCTCATCTCCATTCTAAAGGTACATCCTTATATTCTGAGGTTGTTCTCTCTGGTCCTGAATTCTCTCATTAGTGGAAACTCCTGTAACCATTCCAGGTGTATTGTCCATCACAATCTTGGTGCTGAAAATTGAAACAGGAGTTAGCTATTTGGCCCCTCATGCCTTCTTTATCATTCAGTGTCATTTCCCTCAGGGCTATTTTTCTGTACGAACCATATCCCTCGATTTTCTTAATTCCCTTAATTTCAAAGGAACTTACCCTCCATCATAAATATCCTCAGCCACTGAGTGTTCAAGAGTCTTGTTGGGTGGAGAATTCTGAGTCTGAGTGAGGAAAGTTATTTTTATTTCATTCGTGAATAAGCAAACGTTTGCCTTGAGATTGTGAGGGGTCAATTCGTGTTATACCCAATTTGCGATGTGTTGTGTATAGGAAGGAACTGCAGATGCTGGTTTAAACCAAAGGCAGACACAAGAAGCTGGAGTAACTCAGCGGGACAGGCAGCATCTCTGGAGAGAAGGAACTCTGCAGCAGAGGACAATTCTCAGTACTGGACAGCTGTGGAACTACAGGTCTAATAATGGCCCTTCCTTCCAGGCATATCATACTTACCTAGGGTTATATATTAATTAACGTATGCAATCTAAATTTCAAATGAAAAATAAATTCATTGCAAGACGTAGACATATCAAACCAGAAGCATTTGACAACTAATCTTTGGTGGAAAGGATTCATTGTTATGGTCATTGCCCTGTATCGGTTTTCACTTTCCATGGGAAAAGCCCAGCCTTTTAGTTTCCGAATTGCTAGTTCTATTTATAGAACATCGAACGGTACAGCGCTGGAACAAGCCCACAATGTCTATGCCGAAGATGATGCCGCAATAAATTCCGCACATGATCCATATCCCTCTATTTCCTGCATATCCACATGTCTATCCAAAAGCCTCTGAAATGCCGCGTTTGGAAAGCACATGCACGAATGAGCCAAGTCAAGCAAGTCCACAGGAGCCTTGAGGTGTTTCGTGGATCAGGAAACACGCAGGCAGAAAAATCAACTGTTCCTTTGCTAATCTCAAGCCATTGCTCTATTCCCTTTACTTTAGGTTCATAACTAATGCAAAGATTGGGGAGAGAATATTTCCCCAAGCCCAGGGCAAAACAAAGAAGAAAGCTAAACATAATGCAGCTAAAATAGCCTGTGCGGAATTGGATCTTCAAAATGCAAGATCCGATCTGGTGAGTGGTGTGTGTTGTATTTCAGTCTTTAACTACCACTTTAAAACTGTTCCGATACGAATAGAACAGTGGTTCTTAACTTGGGGGTTATTTGGGGCTTTACCGGTGGACATGAAGGGGTCAGAAATAACATAGAAAAATTGGTGCACGAGTAGGCCATTCGGTCCTTCGAGCCAGCACCACCATTCATTGTGATCATGGCTGATCGTCCCCAATCAATAATCCCTGCCTGCCTTCTCCCCATATCCCTTGACTCCACTAGCCCCTAGAGCTCTATCTAACTCTCTTAAATCCATCCAGTACCTTGGCCTCCACTGCCCTCTGTGGAAGGGAATTCCACAAATTCACAACTCTCTGGGTGAAAAAGTTTTTTCTCACCTCAGTCTTAAATGACCTCCCTTTTATTCAAAGACTGTGGCCCCTGGTTCTGGAGTCGCCCCACATTGGGAACATTTTTCCTGCATCTAGCTTGTCCAGTCCTTTTATAATTTTATATGTTTCTATAAGATCCCCTCTCATCCTTCTAAACTCCAGTGAATACAAGCCTAGTCTTATCAATCGTTCTTCATATGACAGTCCCGCCATCTCAGGGATCAATCTCGTGAACCTACGCTGCACTGCCTCAATCACAAGGATGTCCTTCCTCAAATTAGGAGACCAAAACTGAACACAATACTCCAGATGCGGTCTCACCAGAGCCCTATACAACTGCAGAAGAACCTCTTTACTCCTATACTGAAATCCTCTTGTTATGAAGGCCAACATTCCATTAGCTTTCTTCACTGCCTGCTGTACCTGTAAGCCAACTTTCAGTGACCGGTGTACAAGGACGCCCAGGTCTCGCTGCACCTTCCCCTTACCTAACCTAACCCCATTGGGATAATAATCTGCCCCCTTGTTTTGCCGCCAAAGTGGATAACCTCACATTTATCTATATTATACTGCATCTGCCCACTCACTTAACCTGTCCAGGTCATCCATTTGTTAAGCCCATTTTTAGGAAACTAACAAAGGTACATACCACACACAGTATTTTGTTCACAGATGCGCGCACGTATGCCAAAAAGGTGAAGAACCGCTGGATTAGAAGCATATGGCCATTATTATAGTCTAGAATATTAAAGGGAAGGTGACAGACACAGGGAACTACAGATCTATGTTGGCCTTAACTCTTCTATATATCCTCCTCTTCCTCCCTACCCCCCTAATTTCATGTGTAAAACACAAATTGCTGGAACATCTCAGCAGATTAGGCAGCATCTCTGGAGGACATGGATACATAATGTTTATGGTCGGGACCCTTCTCCACGGGAAGGTGAGGTTGGGACTGTTGGTGAGTGTGGAATTTGGTTCATTAGTATAGAGGATACTTGTCATCAGCCTAGATATGGTGTGCCATGACGCCTGTTGCTGTCTCGTTGACTATGCAGCAGTCCCGAGGAGTTAGCGAGATAGAAATAGAGCTACAGCACGGAAATAGGCCCTTCGGCCAGCGATCCTTTTACACTAACACAATCCTACACACCAGGGACAATTTATAATCTTTACCAAAGGGAATTAACCTACACACCTGTAGGTTTTGGGGATGTGGGAGAAAATCGGAGCACCTAAGCGGCACAGAGAGAACATGTAATCCACGGATCAGAATCAAACCTGAATATCTGGTGCTGGAAAACAGCAGGTCTACCGCTGCGCCACCGTGCCGCCCTTCAAGCTGTACTCAATGCCTTGCTCACCACACAAGATGATGCTTTGGGCACCTTCAGTGTGAGCTGACGGCTGAAACAGGCAGTGGTTGCTAACTTGTCTTGGATGTAGTCTTTTAACAGCACTTCCCGAACACCAAGTCCCGCCACAACGGAAAATTACATCAGCAAGCTCAATGAATACAGTCAGAAGAGAGATGTGCGCGTTGAATACTCTTTTGATCAGATCAAGACCGGGATGGATCACGTACAGAAGTAAGTGTCGGTTTCAAAAAATAAATTATTTTGTTTCTCAGCCTCGCCAAGCAACCCACCACGCTTTGTTATTGAGCCTCCATGTCGAATACAAAACAGTACAGCACAATATATCTCTGGCTGCCATGGTGCCAAATAAACTAATCCCAAATACCTGCATATGATCTGCATCCCTCCGTACTTTAAACTAGAATGGTTGGGGGGGAAGGATTCAAATAGAGAAATCTAGTAGACAGAGTGTGAGGCAGGAGGCAGAGAAGGGAAGCCTTCAGACCCAACATGCAGGGGGCAAAGAAGAAAAAAATAATAAACAGAGAATAAGAGGTGGTGGGTTTCTTAAAAGTGTGAGCAGAGAGACAGAGGGGTGTAAAATGAGGGTAGAAGCAATAGGTAGCAAGGTGGAAAGTAAAAGTGGCAGGCAGACAAATCCAGGGCAAAAATCGAAAAAGACCACTTTTCAACATAATTGTATAAGGGGTAAGAGTGTTGTAAAAACAAGCCTGAAGGCTTTGTGTCTCAATGCAAGGAGCATTCGTAATAAGGTGGATGAGTGGAATGTGCAGATAGCTGTAAATGACTATGATATATTTGGGATCACGGAGACATGGCTCCAGTGTGACCAAGGCTGGGAGCTGAACATCCAGGGATATTCAATATTCAGGAGGGATAGACAGAAAGGAAAAGGAGTTGGAGTAGCGTTGCTGGTTAGAGAGGAGATTAACGCAATCGAAAGGAAGGACATTAGCTTGGAGGATGTGGAATCGATATGGGTAGAGCTGCGAAACACTAAGGGGCAGAAAACGCTAGTGGGAGTTGTGTACAGGCCACCTAACAGTAGTAGTGGAGTTGGGGATGGCATCAAACAGGAAATTAGAAATGCGTGCAACAAAGGTAAAACAGTTATAATGGGTGACTTCAATCTACATATAGATTGGGTGAAGACATAATACATAAGTAATCTGCCGACATCGGAAGACATAAATAATCTGCCGGAAATAGCAGTGGAACGGGGGTCAAATAAGATGGAGGAACTGAGTGAAATCCAGGTTAGCCGGGAGGTGGTGTTGGGTAAATTGAACGGATTGAAGGCCGATAAATCCCCAGGGCCAGATAGTCTGCATCCCAGAGTACTCAAGGAGGTAGCCACAGAAATAGTGGATGCATTAGTGATAATTTTTCAAAATTCCTTAGATTCTGGAGTAGTTCCTGAGGATTGGAGGGTAGCTAATGTAACCCCACTTTTTAAAAAAGGAGGGAGAGAGAAAGCGGGGAATTACAGACCAGTTAGTCTAACATCGGTAGTGGGGAAACTGCTAGAGTCAGTTATTAAAGATGGGATAGCAGCGCATTTGGAAAGTGGTGAAATCATTGGACAAAGTCAGCATGGATTTACGAAAGGTAAATCATGTCTGACAAATCTGATAGAATTTTTCGAGGATGTAACTAGTAGAGTGGATAAGGGAGAACCAGTGGATGTGTTATATCTAGACTTTCAGAAGGCTTTCGACAAGGTCCCGCATAAGAGATTAGCATACAAACTTAAAGCACACGATATTGGGGGTTCAGTATTGATGTGGATAGAGAACTGGCTAGCAGACAGGAGGCAAAGGGTAGGAGTAAACGGGTCCTTTTCAGAATGGCAGGCAGTGACTAGTGGGGTGCCGCAAGGCTCAGTGCTGGGACCCCAGCTATTTACAATATATATTAATGATTTGGACGAGGGAATTCAATGCAACATCTCCAAATTTGCAGATGATACCAAGCTGGGGGGTATAGTTGGGTGTGAGGAGGATGCTTGGAGGCTGCAGGGTGATTTGGATAGGCTGAGTGAATGGGCAGATGCATGGCAGATGCAGTACAATGTGGATAAATGTGAGGTTATCCACTTTGGTGGCAAAAACATGAGGGTAGACTATTATCTGAATGGTGGCAGATTAGGTAAGGGGGAGATGCAACGAGACCTGGGTGTCATGGTACACCAGTCATTGAAAGTAGGCATGCAGGTGCAGCAGGCAGTGAAGAAAGCAAATGGTATGTTAGCATTCATAGCGAAAGGATTTGAGTATAGGAGCAGGGAGGTTCTACTGCAGTTGTACAGGGTTTTGGTGAGGCCACACCTGGAGTACTGCGTACAGTTTTGGTCTCCAAATCTGAGGAAAGACATCCTTGCCATAGAGGGGGTACAGAGAAGATTCACCAGACTGATTCCTGGGATGTCAGGACTTTCATATGAGGAAAGATTGGATAGACTCGGTTTGTACTCGATGGAATTTAGAAGATTGAGGGGGGATCTTATAGAAACCTACAAAATTCTTAAGGGGTTGGACAAGCTAGATGCTGGAAGTTTGTTCCCGATGTTGGGGGAGTCCAGAACAAGGGGTCACAGTCTAAGGATAAGGGGGAATTCCTTTAGGACCGAGATGAGGAAAACATTCTTTACACAGAGAGTGGTGAGTCTCTGGAATTCTCTGCCACAGAAGGTAGTTGAGGCCAGTTCATTGGCTATATTTAAGAGGGCGTTAGATGTGGCACTTGTGGCTAAAGGGATCAGGGGGTATGGAGAGAAGGCAGGTACGGGATACTGAGTTGGATGATCAGCCATGATCACATTGAATGGCGGTGCAGGCTCGAAGGGCCGAATGGCCTACTCCTGCACCTATTTTCTATGTTTTCTATGTTTCTATGTGAATCAAATTGGCTGAGGTGCTGAGGAAGAGGATTTCTTGGAATGTATGCGGGATAGTTTTCTAAACCAACATGTAGAAGAACCAACGAGAGAGCAGGCTATTCTAGACTGGGTGTTGAGTAATGAGGAAGGGTTAGTTAGCAGTCTTGTTGTTCGTGTCCCCTTAGGCAAGAGTGACTATAACATGGTTGAGTTCTTCATTAGGATGGAGAGTGACATAATTATTTCAGAAACAAGGGTTCTGAACTTAAGGAAAGGTAACGTTGAGGGTATGAGACGTGAATTGGCCAAGATAGACTGGCAATTGATTCTTAAAGGGTTGACAGTGGATGTGCAATGGAAGGCATTTAAAGACTGCATAGATGAACTACAACAATTGTTCATCCCAGTTTGGCAAAAGAATAAATCAGGGCAGGTAGTGCATCCATGGATAACAAGAGAAATCGGGGATAGTATCAAAACAAAAGATGAAGTATACAAATTAGCCAGAAAAAGCAGCCTACCAGAGGACTGGGAGAAATTCAGAGTCCAGCAGAGGAGGACAAAGGGCTTAATTAGGAAAGGGAAAATAGATTATGAAATAAAACTGGTAGGGAACATAAAAACTGACTGCAAAAGTTTTTATAGATAGTTGAAGAGAAAAAGATTAATTAAAACAAAAGTAAGTCCCTTGCAGTCAGAAACAGATGCATTGATCATGGGGAACAAGGACATGGCAGACCAATTGAATAACTACTTTGGTTCTGTCTTCACTAAGGAAGACATAAATAATCTGCCGGAATTAGCAGGGGACCGGGGGTCAAATGAGATGGAGGAACTGAGTGAAATCCAGGTTAGCCGGGAAGTGGTGTTAGGTAAATTGAATGGATTAAAGGCCGATAAAACCCCAGGGCCAGATAGGCTGCATCCCAGAGTACTTAAGGAAGTAGCCCCAGAAATAGTGGATGCATTAGTCATAATTTTTCAAAACTCTTTAGATTCTGGTTCCTGAAGATTGGAGGGTAGCTAATGTAACCCCACTTTTTAAAAAGGGAGGGAGAGAGAAAACGGGGAATAACAAACCAGTTAGTCTAACATCGGTAGTGGGGAAATTGCTAGTCAGTTATTAAAGATGGGATGGCCGCACATTTGGAAAGTGGTGAAATCATTGGACAAAGTCAGCATGAATTTACGAAAGGTAAATCATGTCTGACGAATCTTATAGAATTTTTCGAGGATGTAATTAGTAGAGTGGATAAGGGATAACCAGTGGATGTGTTATATCTGGACTTTCAGAAGGCTTTCGACAAGATCCTACATAAGAGATTAGTGTACCAACTTAAAGCACATGGTATTGGGGGATCAGTATTGATGTGGATAGAGAACTGGCTGGCAGACAGGAAGCAAAGAGTAGGAGTAAACGGGTCCTTTTCAGAATGGCAGGCCGTGACTAGTGGGGTACCGCAAGGCTCAGTGCTGGGACCCCAGCTATTTACAATATATATTTGGACGAGGGAATTGAATGCAACATCTCCACGTTTGCGGATGACAAGAAGCTGGGGGGCTGTGTTAGCTGTGAGGAGGATGCTAGGAACCTGCAAGGTGACTTGGATAGGCTGGGTGTGGGCAAATGCATGGCAGATGCAGTATAATGTGGATAAATGTGAGATTATCCACTTTGGTGGCAATAACAGGAAAGTAGACTATTATCTGAATGTTGGCCGATTAGGAAAAGGGGAGATGCAACAAGACCTGGGTGTCATGGTACACCAGTCATTGAAAGTAGGCATGCAGGTGCAGCAGGCAGTGAAGAAAGCGAACGGTATGTTAGCATTCATAGCAAAAGGATTTGAGTATAGGAGCAGGGAGGGTTTACTGCAGTTGTACAGGGTCTTGGTGAGACCACACCTGGAGTATTGCGTACAGTTGTGGTCTCCAAATCTGAGGAAAGACATTCTTGCCATAGAGGGAGTACAGAGAAGGTTCACCAGACTGATTCCTGGGATGTCAGGACTTTCATATGAAGAAAGACTGGATAGACTCAGCTTGTACTCGCTAGAATTTAGAAGATTGAGGGGGGATCTTATAGAAACTAACAAAATTCTTATGGGGTTGGACAGGCTAGATGCAGGAAGATTGTTCCCGATGTTGGGGAAGTCCAGAACAAGGGGTCACAGTTTAAGGATAAGGGGGAAATCTTATAGGACCGAGATGAGTAAAACATTCTTCACACAGAGTGGTGAGTCTCTGGAATTCTCTGCCACACAAGGTAGTTGACGCCAGTTCGTTGGCTATATTTAAGAGGGAGTTAGATGTGGCCCTTGTGGCTAGATGGATCAGCGGGTATGGAGAGAAGGCAGGTACGGGATACTGAGTTGGATGATCAGCCATGATCACATTGAATGGCGGTGCAGGCTCGAAGGGTTGAATGGCCTACTCCTGCACCTATTTTCTATGTTTCTATGTGCCCTGCTTGTTTATGTGCTTGTCTGAATGCCTCTTAAACTTGCTGTCGTATCTGATACCACCACTTCCCCTGGCAGGTTGTTCCAGGCATCAACCATTCTCCGTGTGAAAGAAATTGCCTTGTGAATCTGCTTAAACTTTGCCCCTCTTACCTTAAAGCTATGCCCTCTAGTATTTGATATATCCTTAATTTAGTTTACTTTAGTTTACAGATGCAGCACAGAAATAGGCCCTTCGGCCCACCAAGTCCGCACCGACCAGCGATCCAAGCACACTTACACTATCGTACACACACTAGGGACAATTTATACGTATATCAAGCCAATTAACCGCTAAACCTGTACGTCTTTCGAGTGTTTGAGTAAACTGACGACCTTGGAAAAAACCCACGCGGTCACGGGGAGAACCCACAAACTCCGTACAGGCAGCACTCATAGTCGCGATCGAACTCGGGTCTTCGGCGCTGCAAGCACTGTAAGGCAGCGACTACCGCCACGCCATCGTGCCGCCGTCTAAGGGAAAAAAAGACTACGACAGACAATCCTACCTAAGCCTCTCATTATTTTATAACCTTCACTCGGGTCTCCTCTTAGACTTTTTTTTTTGTTTAATTTCTTTTATTAGAAGTAATCAATTTACAATAGTGTAAACAGCTTTACAAACATCAACTTAATTCCATATTTTTTTAAATAACCCGTTGAAAGTTATTATCTTCTATTTTTTTTGGAGATAAAGATAAGGATAGAGTAGTTTTAAATCAATAAGAGAGTGATTAAATAATAATTTGATTATATAGAAGAGAAAAAGAAAAAAGAGAAAGGAAAAAAGGTTAACAAAAAGTAAAAAGATATTATATATATATATATAAATGAAAATCAACAAAATATATTGTATCTAAAACTATTACAAATGATAATATCAATGAAGACATGCCTATTAATCCTAGTATAACAATAAGTTATTCTCATCAAGTCCCGCAGGGTACCCGTCAAGCTGTGATGTCAAGAACAGCTACTTCTCTAGATACTGTATATATGGAGACCATATTTGTTCGAAGGAATTATATTTGTCCAATAGGACAAATCTGATTCTTTCTAATTGTAACGTCTCCAACATTTCTGCTGCCCACATTTTAATTGTGGGGGATAATGTTCCCTTCCAAAATTTCAATATGATTTTTTTCCCTATTATCAAACAGTAATCAAAGAAATTTCTTTGATTTACTGCAAGTCCAAATTTGCATCCAAAATTCCAAGTATTAATAACTTTGGGTCTGGATCCAATCTAATTTTAAGAACTTCAGAAATAACCTTAAAAGTTTCTGTCCAGTAGTGATTCAATTTGGGACATGTAGCAAAACTGTGTGTTAAATTTGCTTCTAAATTCTTACATTTATCACAAATTGAAGAGAAATTGGGAAAGATACTATTTAATTTAGTTTTTGAATAATGTAATCTATATAATACTTTGAATTGTATCAATGTATGTCTGGCATTTAACGAACACCGATGTATTTGCTGTAAACTTTCTTCCCAATTTTCTTTTGTTATGGATAAACCAATTTCATTTTCCCATGCTTGACGATATGTTTCAGTTGTTGGATTCTCCTTATCCAAAATTATGTTTTATATATATAGGCTATTAATTTTTCTGTATTTGGGTGTAAATTAAACAATTCATCTAATAATCCTGGTACTTTATTTTTATAATCTTGTGTGTTGGATTTTATATAATCTCTAATTTGTAAGTACCTAAACAAGTGTTGCGGAGACAATCCGTAGATATCTTGTAACTTGGAATAAAAGAAATTTTCCTTTTCTATAAAGGTGCTCTATCCTTTTAATTCCTAAATCATCCCAATGTCTAAACCCTCCATCCAATATAGAGGGGGTCTCCTCGTAGACTTTGACGCTGCAGAGAAAACAATCCAAAGTTGCTCTTCTAATAGCTAATATAGGCACCTCATGTTTTATGCTTGCTCGATTTATGTGCTTTTGAAACAACACATTTTTCTTTTAGTACCAAATTAATTTACTCGCTCGTATTTATGGAATAATGCTCTCAAATTTACTGCGCTCAGCATAGTGGGTTGTGAAATGGCTAATGAAGTTTAATTCTAGTAAGTGGGAGGTGTTGAATTTTGGATAGTCATGTCAAGGCAGGACCTTTAGAGTGATTGATAGATGCACGGGGACTGTTGTAGAACAGAAAGATCTAGTAGTACAAGTACATAGCTCCCTTAAAGAGATGTCGCAGTGGATAGGGTGGTGAAGAAGACTTTTGGTATGTTAGCGTTCATCAGTCAGTGAACCGAGTACAGAAGTTGTGGCGTTATGTTACTGTTGTAGACATTGATGAGACCACCAAGTATTGTTAAAAAAAGGGCACAAACTGCTGGAGGAACTTAGCAGGTCAGACAGCATCTCAGGAGAACTTAGATAGGTGATGTTTTGGGTGAAGACCCAGTTTTGTTCACCCTGCAAGATGAAAGATGGCATTAAGCCGGAAAGGGTACAGAGAAGATTTACGAGGATGTTGCCAGGAGCTGAGGGCCTGAGTTTGAGAGATTGGACTAGCTAGAACTTTATTCTTTATAGCACAGTAGGCAGGGTCTTACAGAGGTGTGTAGAATCATGTTAGTTTACAAACCTCCTCCGCTGCGCAGGACAAGACGATTTTTCCCATCGATGAAAAATAAAATACATTAATGTTTAAAAAATGTTGAGATTCTCTCTCCTGAATGCCACGCCCGTTCCGGAGGGACAATAAAACCCGGAGGTGTTGAGTGCCTCAGTCAGTCTCTGCAAGATGGGGGAGCGATAGGGTCTCTCAGTCTGAGCTGTGAATAACAATGAACACATGTCTACTAAACTGTGAGTGCCCTTAATGTGGTTTGAAAATGCAAAAGTGTTTTTTGGTTTTAAAATGCTTGCTAAAAGTGTTTTTTGGGTTTGAAAATGCTTGCTAAAAGTGTTTTTTTGGTTAGAAAATGCTTGCTAAAATTTTTTTTGGTTTGAAAATGCTTGCTAAAAGTTTTTTTGGTTTGTAAATGCTTGCTAAAAGTGTTTTTTTGGTTTGAAAATGTTTGCTAAAAGTATATTTTTGGTTTGAAAATGTAAAAGTTACCTTGCCTAATTGAAAATTTGGTTTGAGAATGCTAAATTTGCCTTGCCTAATTGAAAAGTTGGTTTGAGAATGCTGAAGTTGCCTTGCTTTATTGAAAAGTTGGTTTGAGAATATTAAAGTTACCTTGCCTAATTGAAAATTTGGTTTGAGAATGCTAAATTTGCCTTGCCTAATTGAAAAGTTGGTTAGAGAATGCTAAAGTTGCCTTGCCTTATTGAAAAGTTGGTTTGAGAATACAAAAGTTGTCTTGCCTAATTGAAAGGTTGGTTGGAGAATACAAAAGTTGTTTTGCTTAATTGAAATGTTGGTTTGAGAATGCTAAAGTTGCCTTGCCTAATTGAAAAGTTGGTTTGAAAATGCAAAAGTAGTCTTGCCGCCTATATAATTAAAAGTCTAATCTTAACCACTTCCTGTTTGCGCTGTATATGGGTTTTAGGAAAAACACTACCACGTACGGCTGTGACATTTGGCCATCTTACTCAGTCCCCCTCCGCTCATCAGGTGCCGCGGATTTTTCCCATCGATCAAAAAATAAAAGAGTTATTAGTGTTTTACAAATGTTGAGATTCTCTCTCCTGTCAATCACGCCATGAAGGCCACGCCCCTTCTGGTGGGAAGACTGTAAAACCTGGATATGTGGGCGTGGCTCAGTCTCTGCATGAAGGGGGAGGGAGAGGTCACGACTCTCTGTCTTTAGTGGCCTTGCATCCTGCCTGAAATGGTATGAAACTGCATTTGAATTTGGTGGCCTTGCACCCTGCTTGAAATGGTGGGAAACTGCACTTGAATTTGGTGGCCTTGCACCCTGCTTGAAATGGTAGGAAACTGCACTCGAATTTGGTGGACTTGCACCCTGCTTGAAGTGGTAGGAAACTGCACTCAAATTTGGTGGCCTTGCACCCTGCTTGAAGTGGTATGACACTGCACTCGAATTTGGTGGCCTTGCATCATGCTTGAAGTGGCATTTCAAGGAATAGCTGTCAGTGAATGAGCTGCCAGCACACCAGGCTTGGGTGACTGAGCCGCAAGCCCAAGAATCCATTTGGCCCACAATGTCCATACTAGCCCTCTGGAAACCAGTCCCTTCAGCCCAAAACACCCATACTAGAGTTCCAGAAAGACCCCCCCCGGCCACCAATATTGGAATTGGTGGAGAGATGGAATATTGCGTTGGGGGGAACAGCCCTCCCGTGTGTAGCTGGGACCCAACAGGTGCCACTTAGTCTAATATATTTATATATGTATACTATATATATGTATGTATGTATGTTTTAACATTAAAGGAAAATACGGGCAGTCCCTAAGTTACCTTGGAGGTCTGTTCCTGAAAATTGCCCATAGACTGAGTTCTCTGTAAGTCAGAAAGGTTTATTTCTCCAATAATTCATGACAAATTGCACGACATCCACTTGCTGTGATTCTTTCATTTCATTGAATATTCACTCTAATACCATCCATAATTACACCAAATGAATACAGTAAACCTTCCCTGCACACCGGCCGCCCTCAGGCCACACCCAATGACTCCGCCAATCCTAGCATTAATTTGCCTGGATTCAAGGCCAGTTCTACATTGAGTCTGAAGAGTTCCACCTCAAAGAATCACCTATCCATGTTCTCCAGGGATACTGCCTGACCCGTTGAAATACTCCAGCACTTTGTGTCCTTTTGGGTATTAACCAGCAACTGCATTTATAGAGTCATACAGCGTGGAAGCAGGCCCTTTAACATGCCCATACCGCCCAACAAGTCCCATCTACACTCCTCCCACCTGCCTACATTTAGCCCATATTCCTCTAAACCTGTCCTAACCATTATTCAGTTCTTTGTTACTGCGACTTATACAATGATACCATATTACTCGGTAACCCCTTCCTCGGTTATAAAGGACAATCGGCAATAACGAGCACCATTCCTCCCTCTATGGTTCATGATGACAAGGGTTTACTGTGTATAAAGAATATAATACTGTGTGTACTAATATTCATATTAGTGAATACCACACAACCTTTATTAACACTACATTGAAAAATGTTTACATGTGTCTGGGTGAATTTGTGTAAAGTCGTATCTTCATTAGTAACCCAGGGAGCCCCTGTGTGTAGACGTGGCCACATTATTGCAGCATTAATGTGTCAGTGACTGAAGCAACTGTCCTTGTGTTGCAGGTTTCGTGCCTATGTTATCATTGGGAATAAGAAATATCCAGAAGCCTTTGGTGGAAGCAAACAAGAGGCCAAGCGGGAAGCAGCAAAACTTGCCTATGAGGAATTGCAGGAACAGCAATCGCCTTTCAAGGTATTACAAAATAAAAGAGACAAAGGTCACTCGACTATTGTCAAGAGTAAAGAGTGTTTAAATGTTATATGTAACAAAATCTGAACCATGTACTTCTTACTTGCAGCAGCACAACAGGCCTGTAAACAGAGTATAGGCACCTTGCGTTTTACAAGCGTTTGTGAAATATCGCTCCTCAAAATATTGTTCCTTTAATACTAAAGCTTGATTTATGTGCTCGTAATAATGTGCTCACAGTTTTACTGCTGACAGCGTAGTCACTGCTGGGTGCAGTGAGCCGAAGGACCGTTTCTGTATTGTACAACATCGTGTCTCTTAGGTCAACCTGCTTTCTCATTATTTTAATCAGGATCTGGAGAAATCACCACTTGAAGTGAGGAATGAGGAAGAATCCAAGGGTGCAGCTGAATACTTGCCGACCAACAATCCCAAAAGGTAGTATCTTTTTATTTTGGTAGGTACCCTTTTAAGAGAGAGGACGTCGTATTCAAAAATGTACCCCAGTTAATTAATGTCTGATTAATTGAAAGATACTTTTTCCCTCACGCCCTCTTCCACTCGCCTTCCTTGCCCCTCTTTGCCCTCCTTTGCGCCCCTCGCCCCCTTCTCTTTACCCTTTAACCCATCCCCCCCACCCCCCCCCCCCCCCCCTCCACCCTGTAGACATGAACAACCCCAAGAACCCTTGCAGAGTTGAAAAGCACAGTGGGTAATGTTAAGCTCAAGACTGATGTAACTTCAAATAAACTTCTTCTTTATCAGTTTGACAGAAGATCAAATGGTGCAGAGTGAGAAGATGAGTGATATATCCTCTGGCTCAACCTTCAGTGGCAACTCCAAATATTGCAGCTTCAGAACGGTATGTTGGACTTCAAGATGTTCCATTGTGCTGATCCTGCCTGTTGATGTGGTTTCAGCACATTGCTGAACAGAGGGATCCAAATGAAAGCTACTTTCCACACATATCTGGCTACATAAGTAGAGCTCGGGATCGTCCGATTCCCAGCTGCCGTACAACCAGGTTTTCATTCTCTCCTGCACATTTTTACCAGTGTAAAACGCCCCAAAACATGCCAACACCAATGCAAGTTACTCTGTAGTGAGAGTTTCAATCTCACTTTCCAGAAAACAGAATCTTCAGCTTTGACCGCAGATCGGCCAGAACTCACACAACTTTTCCCTGAAAGTATTTATGGAGATGACGCTAAATGGCTTCCTTTATTAATATTGGGATCTGTGACCTCAAAGGCAGCCTCACCTGTGTCCAAACAGTTCACTCCCAGGAGATTAAGTTTACTGTCCTTTACCTTCAGAAATAATTCCAGGCTGCCAACGGCGGTCTTTGATGTTTATTGTTGTATCATCTTCTGTACTCGGAGAGAGAAACTTCATCTCTTTCTTTGTGCAGGGCGCACAGCTGCTGCCTCAGCACCAGAGACACAGGTTTGATTCTGACCTTGGGTGCTGCCTGTGTGGAGTTTGCACGTTCTCCCTGTGACCGCGTGGGTTTCCTCTGGCCACTCCGGTTTCCTTCCACATCCCAAAGATGCACGGGCTTGTGGGTTAATTGGCCTCTGCACATTGCCATTAGTCTGTTAGAAGTGAATGGGAAAGTGGGATAACATAATTAGTGTGAATGGGTGATCGCTGGTTGACGTGGACTGAGGGTCAAAGGGCCTGTTTCCATGATGTATCAATAAACTAAATCCATTTTTTCTCTTACCTGTATAGCGGGTTTCCCAAAAGGGCAGATATTTGTTCTCAGCACCCCTGTTCTCAGAGAAAACTCACTGGTAACCTTGTACCTAGGAGGATCTCCATGGTAGCCCTGCATTAAGAACACGCCTCCATTCTTACGTAACCCACTATGTTAGCTTGACACCGTCAGTCAGGAAAGGCAGTCAGGAAATCTATAGCTCCACATCTTCAAAGTTGGCTGTCTTTAAAATGCAAAGAACCAATAAACTCAGTTTAAAAGAATCTATTTCTTGATTGCTTGCAGTCCACCAGTGGTTCCAAAAATGTAATTGGAGATTTAAATGAAATTTGCCAAAAGAAGAAATGGCACATCAAGTTCGAGGAAGTGGACAGACGTGGGCCTTCACACGTTCCAGAGTAAGAGAATCATTTTCATTACTTGTTATTGGTCTTCGGTTATTATTGGCACATGTACCGTGATAACGTGAAAGGCTTTTGGCTACATGAGCTCCAGTCAAATTAAGTCATATTGTACATGTACAAACAAGCCAGACACCCCTCAGCAGATTATAGTAAAAGTGTCATAGAGCCAATGGACAAGAGACAATGGGTGCAGGAGTAGGCCATTTGGCCCTTCGAGCCAGCACCGCCATACTGCACTGAAACAAGCTACCGAGCCCAACTTGTCCACGCCGACCAAGTTGCTCCATCTAAGCTGGACCCATTGCTTACATTTGCCCATATATCTCGAAATCCTTTCTACCCACGTACCTGCCCGGGTGTCTTTTAAATGCTGCTGTAGTACCTGCCTCAACTACCTCCTCTGGCAGCTCGATCATATGCCACCACCCTCTGAGTCAAAGCCTTGTCACCCAGATTCCCATTAAATTTTTCTTCCCACACCTTAAACCAATGTCCTCTGTCTGCGAGGCATTTGAAGACAGTGGATGTCAGAGCCACTGGACATGAAGGCATGCTACCTTACTTTTCTTTAGCACCAGGATGATGGTTGTCTTCTGGAAGCAAGAGGGGAGCGCGGAATAGTGCAAGAGAGGTTAATGATGCCTCTGCCAGCTGGTCCACACAGATCCTGAGCTTGTGGCCAAGGACTCCATCAGGCCAGTTGCTTTCTGTGCGTTCACTCTCATGATGGGTGATCTTACTTCTTCCATGGCAACTGTTGGTTCAGGCGTGCCCGAGATTGACTGTGCGGGTGACGTTCCTCCATTGACCTGCTGTTTAAAGAGTGTGTAGTGCATTGAGCAAGTGAGGCAAGGATCCAGTGTTGCAAACAATACTGCCCAACTTTACTTTAGAAACATAGAAAATAGGTGCAGGAGTAGGCCATTCGGCCCTTCGAGCCTGCACGGCCATTCAATATGATCATGGCTGATCATCCAACTCAGTATCCCGTACCTGCCTTCTCTCCATACCCCCTGATCCCTCTAGCCACAAGGTTCCACATCTAACTCCCTCTTAAATATAGCCAATGAACTGGTCTCAACTACCTTCTGTGGCAGAGAATTCCAGAGACTCACTACTCTCTGTGTGAAAAATGTTTTTCTCATCTTGGTCCTAAAAGATTTCCCCCTTATCCTTAAACTGTGACCCCTTGTTCTGGTCTTCCCCAACATCGGGAACAATTTTCCTGCATCTAGCCTGTCCAACCCCTTAAGAAGCCTGTTATAGCGTGCAAGCCTTGCCGCAATCTACGAGTGTCCGTGCCATTGCCTCGGGGCTCCTGCTTGTTCCGGATTTTCTTCCTGATGCCTTTTCAAAGGTTGTAAATAGATTTATTGATTTGAACATTACCGACTTGGACTTCACCCAGGAGTGGACCTCAATGGTTCAATTTATTATCACATGTACCAAGTTATAGTGAGATTTAAATATTGTGTACAGATCAGTGAGATTATTGCCATACATAAATACAATCGCTAGTTAGCGCATAATGCAAAGCAACAGCGCACTGAGTCAATTTGCAATAGTCGCCAGGTTTTGGTGCAATTTCACAGTCGGAGCTGCAGTTGGCCATTCAGACTTGTTGCAGCCATTGCCTCCATCCAGTCATTCCGTGAACCGTTGTCCTTCTCCTTGCCGGGCCATCTTCAACTCGTACCCCGGGGGGGCTCCCGGAAAGGAGGAGAGAACAGCATTAGTTTTCTTGTGTTGGTATCGGGAATGAGTGGTGGCCTGATGGAGGTAGTTGAGACCATGAAAGGGTTTAGTGGGTCGATGCAGAGGAGACGGTTCCTCCGTATGGATTCCAAAGTAAAGGACCAGAAGTATTAGGGAGCCATGCGGAAGTATGAGAGGATGTGAAACTCCTTCATAGAAACATAGAAACATAGAAAATAGGTGCAGGAGTAGGCCATTCGGCCCTTCGAGCCCTCACCGCCATTCAATATGATCATGGCTGATCACCCAACTCAGTATCCTGTACCTGCCTTCTCTCCATACCCCCTGATCCCTTTAGCCACAAGGGCCACATCTAACTCCCTCTTAAATATAGCTAATGAACTGGCCTCAACTACCTTTTGTGGCAGAGAATTCCACAGATTCACCACTCTCTATGTGAATTTTTTTTCCCTCATCTTGGTCCTAAAAGATCCTTAAACTGTGACCCCTTGTTCTGGACTCCCCCAACATCGGGAACAATCTTCCAGCATCTAGCTTGTCCAACCCCTTAAGAATTTTGTAAGTTTCTATAAGATCCCCCCTCAATTTTCTAAATTCTAGCGAGTACAAACCAAGTCTATCCAGTCTTTCCAAATATGAAAGTCCTGCCATCCCAGGAATCAGTCTGGTGAACCTTCTCTGTACTCCCTCTATGGCAAGAATGTCTTTCCTCAGATTAGGAGACCAAAACTGTATGCAATACTCCAGGTGTGGTCTCACCAAGGCCCTGTACAACTGCAGTAGAACCTCCCTGCTCCTATACTCAAATCCTTTTGCTATGAATGCTAACATACCATTCGCTTTCTTCACTGCCTGCTGCACCTGCATGCCTACTTTCAATGACTGGCGTACCATGACACCCAGGTCTCGTTGCATCTCCCCTTTTCCTAATCGGCCACCATTTAGATTATAGTCTACTTTCCTGTTCTTGCCACCAAAGTGGATAATCTCACATTTATCCACATTATACTGCATCTGCCATGCATTTGCCCACTTACCCAACCTATCCAAGTCACATGGCAGCCTCCTAGCATCCTCCTCACAGCTAACACTGCCCCCCAGATACGTGTCATCCGCAAACTTGGAGATGTTGCATTGAATTCCCTCGTCCAACTCATTAATATATATTGTAAATAGCTGGGGTCCCAGCACTGAGCCTTGCGGCACCCCACTAGTCACTGCCTGCCATTATGCAAAGGACCCGTTTGCTCCTACTCTTTGCTTCCAGTCTGCCAGCCAGTTCTCTATCCACATCAATACTGAACCCCCAATACCGTGTGCTTTAAGTTTGTATACTAATCTCTTATGTAGGACCTTGTCGAAAGCCTTCTGAAAGTCCAGATGGTTCTCCCTTATCCACTTTACTAGTTACATCCTTGAAAAATTCAATAAGATTCGTCAGACATGATTTACCTTTCGTAATTCCATGCTGACTTTGTCCAATGATTTCACCACTTTCCAAATGCGCTGCTATCCCATCTTTAATAACTGACTCTTGCATTTTCCCCACTACCGATGTTAGACTAACTCATCCAGAGTGCTGGGACTTGCTGTCAGGAGGTTGGGGTAACTCGCAGAGTGGGGTCATTGGGTAAACACGTGAATGGTGAGGTGTGGAGCATGTAATTTCTTTAGTCAGAGGGTGGTGAATTGTGGAATTCATTGCCACAGGCGGTGGTGGAGGCCAAATCAGTGGATATTTTGGTAAATATATGAAGGGTGAGGTAAGGTGAAATGTGTCGTGTGGAGTATAAAGTCTGATAACAACAGCAGTTGGTGCCAAGTGGCATATTTCTGAGCTAGGATTTCATTGTAATTCTAATCGTTGCCAAATCAACCATTCACATTATTTCCATGTTATCCATTTTCTCATTCACATCCTACACATATGGGGCAATTTATTTTACCAATCCCAATTAATCTACAGAGCCACATGTCTTTGGGATGTGGGAGTAAACCGAAGCACCCAGAGAAAACCCACATGGTCACAGAGAGAACATGCAAACTCCACACAGACAGCACTCAAAATCAGGATTGAACCCAGGTCTCTGGTGCCATGAGGCAGTAGTTCTAGCAGCTGCAGCACTGTACACCCAGGATAGTTACTGTATATCAGTTAAGTTATACCAGTTGTAACTGATAAGTTATATCAGAACTTGAAGGAAAAAAAATTCAAGGGAGTAAAACAAATTGGATCCCTCTTTACTGAGGGTCGGTGAGGGACTGATCATTTGTTGTCAATGTATTAGGAACTTGTCTCATCCAGTTTTGTGCTGATGAAAGATGCTGTTCTCTTTTCCAGATTCAGTATAAAATGTATCTTAGAAGGAAAAGAATTTCCATGTGCCACTGGGAAAACCAAGCAAGAGGCCAAGCAGAGAGCTGCTCAACTTGCTTTGGATGAACTGAAGGTACAGGCTGAGCTATTTTGCAAACCTCTCTGTTTATTTTTGTCCTAACAAGTTAATTTGGGCTTCACCACCTAGAGGAGAAAGGGTCCTTCGCTGTGTTTTTCATTAACTCACCCGTCTCCACAAAGCTTTGTGCTATAACCTTTATCATGTTTCTGTATACTGTGGAAGGCTTGATTGTAAATCATGTATAGTCTTTCCACTGACTGGTTAGCACACAACAAATGCTTTTCACTGTACCTCAGTACACGTGACAATAAACTAAACTAAACTAAAACTAAACCATGGATAGACATAAAAAGCTGGAGAAATCAGCGGGTCAGACAGCATCTCTGGAGAAAGGGAATAGATCACCTTTCAGGTCAAGACCTTTCTTCAGACCCAACCCGTCTCGAACCGAAAAGTCATCGATTCCTTTTCTCCAGAGATGCTGTCTGACCCGATGAGTTACTCCAGCTGTTTGTGTCTATCCGGTTTAATCCAGCATCTGCAGTTCCTTCCTACATAAAACTTAACCATACTGTGTTGTACTTTGTGAAAATAATTCTTGAATATTTCAAGATGAAGAGAGGAAAATAATAGTGGAGAGACAAGAGACTACAGATGCTGGAAACTTGAACCAAAAAAGTGTTGAAGGATCTTAGAAGGTCAGGCAGCATCTTTGGAGGGATATGCACAGGCGATGTTTTGGGTAGGGGACCCTTCTGAAAATCATAATAGTTGTGGATCTGAATTTATGGCCTTGAGCTTATGAGTAAAACACTCTTCCCCTTTCTACAGAAGCAACTTAATTGATTTTAATAACATTTGATTCATTTTATAGAACATAGAATGGCACAGCTCAAGAACAAGCCCTTCGGCCCACAATTTCTGTGCCAAACATGATGCCAAGACCATTTCTAAGCTACCTGCGCATAATCCGTATCCCTCCATTCCCTGTGTATCCATATATATATATATATCCAAAAGGCAAATACACCATTGTAACTCTTAAAGGCCACTATTGTATCTCTTAAATGCCTCTATTGTATCTCTTAAATGGCACTAATATATCTTGTAAATGCCACAACGGTATCTCTTTAATGCCACTAATATATCATAAAAGCCACTGTTGTCAATCTTGGGTCAGTGCTTGAGAAGACTGTTAGCAAAGCCACATTTTAATATGGGGTGATAGGGAGAGGAATAGTTTGATGAGATTAGGACTAGTTTAGTTTAGAGATACAGCGCTGAAACAGGCACTTCTGCCCACCGGGTCCGCGCCGACCAGCGATCCCCGCACATTAACACTATCCTACACACACTAGGGACAATTTTATTTTAACATTTACCAAGCCATTTTACCTACATACCTGTATGTCTTTGGAGTGTGGGAGCAAACCGAAGATCTCAGAGAAAGCCCACGCGGTCACGGGGAGAATGTACAAATTCTGTACAGACAGCACCCATAGTCAGGATCGAACCCGGGTCTCTGGTGCTGCAAGTGCTGTAAGGCAGCAACTCTACCGCTGCGCCACGGTGCCCCCCTAGTTCTATGGAATTTCCTGGACTGAGTGTGGGGACAGGCACCACCTCATGATTCAGCTGCATACACGCAATGTTGTTGTGAAATTAAAGAGATGGATCAGTCAGGGTCTTAACAATGATGGGCGATTTTAATCGAGTGCACAGAGGAAACACTTTTTCACTGGTTAGTGAGGCAATAAGCAAAGAACATGTCTTTCAAGATCATCTAGAGGGGGGAGGAAGAGGCAATATTATTTAATGATTGAATCGGTTAGATTGTTGGTACCTTTCTTCAATCTGTAAATAATACATAAAAGTGTATTTCTCTGATCATGGCAAGTGTTGTTTCAGGGCCAGGTGCTACCCAATGGGAAATTGAATTGGGTACAATACTGGGGAAGGATTTAAACGTGGGTAAGATGACACATCCTCATGATTTTTGTACTAAGATTTTGCTCAATTGTGTGATTTTGTTGCAGTCGCCTGATTGAGTGTGATTGCCCATCAAATGACAGTGAGCTGATGACGCAAGCAACTGCAGGCGCTGAAATCTTGAGCAAAACACAAAGTGATGGAGCATCTCAACAGATCAGGAAGCATCTGAGGAGGGAATGGACAGGCAATGTTTTGGGTCCAAACACCTTCTTTGGACTCTACACAATGGGAGACTGAAGAAAGATCCCAAGCCAGAATGTTATCTGTCCATTTCCCTCCTCAGATGCTGGCTGACCTGCTGAGTTCCTCCAGCAGTTTGTTTATTTCAGTGAGCACCTGTTCCTAACCAAGAGTTTTGTCAGGGTCTGGGATTGCGGATTCCATGCATACAAAATGTTTGGTTTAAAGAGTCAATTAAATTTAGGAGATCAGTTTTCAAGTTTGATTAGTTTGTTTACTCGCATACTGATTTTATTTTTTGTTTTTGTTTCATCCATTTGATAGACCAAGAGCTATAGTGATATGTCTTGGGCATCAGGGAACATGTCAAACAGTTCTTCACAAGATGGGATTGTATTCAAGTAAGTATGTGAAAGTGCGCACGTACTTTAATAATTGTACTTTAATAATAGAAGCATGTAAAATTCTGAACTATTCACGTGGCTCATAGTGTTAATAACTTAGTCGTGTTGGTGATGTTAGGGGTAATGCTTTTATTAGTTTGTTCTTTCAAACGGGGAGATTTGCAAAGGAGACTTTAAACTAGAAAGGCTGGGGGAAGGGACTCGGGTAGAGGGGGCTAGGGGACGGGGTGAGGGGCAAGAGGCAGAGAAGGGAAGCACTCGGACCCAAAATGTAGGTGAGAAAGAGGAAAAAGATAATAAACAGAGAATAAGGGATGGTGGGTTTCTAAAATGTGTATATTTTAATGCTAGGAGCATTGTAAGAAATGTGGATGAACTTAGAGCCTGGATTGACACCTGGAAATATGATGTTGTGGCAATCAGTGAAACATGGTTGCGGGAGGGTTGTGATTGGATACTAAATATTCCAGGATTTCATTGCTTCAGGTGTGATAGAATTGGAGGGACCAGAGGTGGAGGGGTTGCATTGCTTGTCAGAGAAGATATCAATTCAATTCAATTCAATTCAAGTTTAATGTCATTGCACAAATACAAGTATAGGTACAACGAAATGCAGTTTAGCGTCGTTCGTAGTGATAGCGATAAAGAAAAATAAATACAGAGTGCAGTGGTAGCAATACGGAAAATAAATAAATACAGGGTGCAGACAAATCTATCAGCGGGACTCCGAGTTCAGCAGTCTGATGGTGTAGTTGAAGAAGCTGTTCTTCGTCCTACTGGTGCGGGACCTGAGGCTCCTGTACCGCCTCCCTGATGGTAGGAGGGCAAACAGTCCATGATTAGGGTGTGAGGAGTCCTTGATGATCTTCCCGGCCCGCTTCAGGCACCGTTTTCGGTGGAGGGCATCCATTACAGCAGTGCTTTGGCAGGACAGATTAGAGGGCTCGTCTAGGGAGGCTATTTGGGTGGAACTGAGAAGTGGGAACGGTGTAGCAACACTTTTAGGGGTGTATTATAGACCGCCAAATGGGGAGCGAGAATTAGAAGAGCTAATATGTAAGGAGATAGCAGATATTAGTAGTAAGCACAAGGTAGTGATTGTGGGAGATTTCAATTTTCCAACAATAGACTGGGAAACACATTCTGTAAATGGGCTGGATGGTTTGGAGTTTGTTAAATGTGTGCAGGATAGTTTTTTGCAGCAATACATAGAGGTATCGACCAGAGAAGGGGCAGTGCTGGACCTCCTGTTAGGAAATGAGGCAGGTCAGGTGACGGAAGTATGCGTTGGTGAGCACTTCGGGACCAGTGATCACAATACCATTAGTTTCAATATAATTATGGAGAGAGTCAGAACTGGACCTAGGGTTGACATTTTTTGATTGGAGAAAGGCTAACTTTGAGGGAATGCGTAATGATTTAAAAGGAGTGAATTGGGACATTTTGTTTTATGGGAAGGATGCAGAAGAGAAATGGAGGACATTTAAAGGGGAAATTGTAAGAGTACAGAATCTATATGTCCCTGTTTGGTTGAAAGGAAACAGTAAAAATCGGAAAGTGCCATGGTTTTCAAGGGAAATTGGACACTTGGTTCGAAAAAAGAGAGATATCTACAATATTTATAGGAGGCATGGAGTAAATGAGGTGCTAGATGAGTATAAAGAATGTAAAAAGAATCTTAAGAAAGAAATAAGAAAAGCTAAAAGAAGATATGAGGTTGCTTTGGCAAGAAAGGTGAAAGTAAATCCAAAGGGTTTCTACAGCTATATTAATAGCAAAAGGATAACGAGGGATAAAATTGGACCATTAGAGAGCCAGAATGAACAGCTATCTGCAGAGCCAAAAGAGGGGGGAGATATTGAACAATTTCTTTTCTTCGTTATTCACCAAGGAGAAGGCTATTGACCTCTGTGAGGTAAGGGAAAAAAGTAGAGTAGCTATGGAAACTATGAGATTCAAAGAGGAGGAAGTACTGACTCTTTTGAAAAATATAAAAGTGGATAAGTCTCCAGGTCCTGACAGGATATTCCCTAAGACCTTGAGGGAAGTTAGTGTAGAAATAGCAGGGGCTATGACAGAAATATTTCAGATGTCATTAGAAACGGGAATAGTGCCGGAGGATTGGCGTACTGCGCATGTTGTTCCATTGTTTAAAAAGGGTTCAAAGAATAAACCTAGCAATTATAGACCTGTTAGTTTGATGTCAGTGGTGGGCAAATTAATGGAAAGGATACTTAGAGATAATATATATAAGCATCTGGATAAACAGGGTCTGATCAAGAACGATCAACATGGATTTGTGCCTGGAAGGTCATGTTTGACAAACCTTCTTGAATTTTTTGAAGAGATTAGTAGGGAAATTGATGAGGGTAAAGCAGTGGATGTTGTCTATATGGATTTCAGTAAGGCCTTTGACAAGGTTCCCCATGGAAGGTTGGTTAAGAAGGTTCAATCTTTGGGTGTTAATGGCAGAGTAGCAAGATGGATTCAACAGTGGCTGAATGGGAGATGCCAGAGAGTAATGGTGGATGGCTGTTTGTCAGGTTGGAAGCCGGTGACGAGTGGGGTGCCTCAGGGATCTATGTTGGGTTCACTGTTGTATGTCATGTACATCAATGATCTAGATGATGGGGTGGAAAATTGGATAGGTAAGTATGCAGATGATACTAAGATAGGGGGTGCTGTGGATAATGAAGTAGATTTTCAAAGTCTACAGAGAGATTTGGGCCATTTGGAAGAGTGGGCTGAAAGATGGCAGATGGAGTTTAATGCTGATAAGTGTGAGGTGCTACATCTTGGCAGGACAAATCAAAATAGGACGTACATGGTAAATGGTAGGGAATTGAGGAATGCTGTGGAACAGAGGGATCTAGGAATAACTGTGCATAGTTCCCTGAAGGTGGAATCGCATATAGATAGGGTGGTAAAGAAAGCTTTTGGTGTGCTGGCCTTTATAAATCAGAGCATTGAACATAGGAGTGTGGAAGTAATGTTAAAATTGTACAAGGCATTGGTAAGACCAATTCTGGAGTATGGTGTACAATTTTGGTCGCCTAATTATAGGAAGGATGTCAATAAATTAGAGAGAGTACAGAGGAGATTTACTAGAATGTTGCCTGGGTTCCAGCAATTAAGTTACAGAAAAAGGTTGAACAAGTTAGGTCTTTATTCTTTGGAGCGCAGAAGGTTAAGGGGGGACTTGATTGAGGTCTTTAAAATGATGAAAGGGATAGACAGAGTTGACGTGGATAAGCTTTTCCCTTTGAGGGTAGGAAAGATTCAAACAAGAGGGCATGACATGAGAATTAAGGGACAGAAGTTTAGGGTTAACATGAGGGGGAATTTCTTTACTCAGAGAGTGGTGGCTGTGTGGAATGATCTTCCTGCAGAATTGGTTGAGGCAGGATCGATTTTAACATTTAAAAGTAAAGTGGATAGGTATATGGACGGGAAGGGAATGGAGGGGTATGGTCTGAGTGCAGGTAGATGGGACTAGGGGAAAATAAATGGTCGGCGCGGACTGGAAGGGCCGAGAAGGCCTGTTTCCGTGCTGTAATTGTTATATGGTTATAATTCCCTCAAGAGAATATTCATAGAGGTCATAGAGGAAACAGGCCCTGTAGCCCGCCAAGTCTGCACTGACAATCAAGCAGTGCCATTTCAGTGCAATTTATTAACAATATATTTGAATGGATAGAATTCATCCCTGACTTGTTTGTAACGGCGTATGATATGCCTGGGAGAGTTATATCTACTTCAAGTGGGAGTTCTTTGTTTCAATCAGAATGGCAATGAATTAATTAGAATATATTCAGTTGCTTTTTTCTCGTTCTCCTAGGAATAGTTCCACTCCTACATCATTTGAACCTTCTACTCCCATCATGGTAAGCTACTAATTCAGCCTGTCGTTAAGCTGGAAAGGGTGTGAGAAATTTACAAGCATGTTGCCAGGACACAAGTGGCTGAGCAATAGGAAGAGGTTGAGCAGGCTAGGACTCTATTCCACAGAGCATGAGGGGTGATCTTTTAGAGGTGTATAATATCATGAGGGGGATTGATAGGGTGAATGCACAGAGTATTTTACGCAGGGTAGAAGAATCAAGAACCAGAGGACCCATGTATAAGGTGAGAGGGGAAAGATTTAATACAAGCCTGTTTTGTTTAGATATACAGCTTGGAAATAGGCCCTTCGGCCTACCAAGAACGCACCAACCAACAATCACCCTGCACACTAGTTCTATTGTACACACAAGGGACAATTAACAGAAGCCAATTAGCCTACAAACCCGCAAGTCTTTGGAATGTGGGAGGAAACCGGAGCACCTGGAGAAAACCTACATGGTCACAGGGAGAACTTGCAATACAGACATACAGACAGTACGCATAGTTGGGATTGAACCCCGCTCTCTGGCGCTGTAAGGCAGCAACTTTACCGCTGTGCCACTAACAGGGCGAGGAGTGACATTTTCCACACAGGCTGGATGCATGAAACAAGCTGCCTGAGAAGGTAGCTAAGGCAGGTACTGTAACAACATGTAAAAGACACTTGGACACGTACATGGAAACGATTAGAGGGATATGATCCAAACGTGGGCAGGTGGGACGAGGTTAGATGGGGCATTGTGGTTGGCATGGGTCGAGTTGGGCCGAAAGGCCTGTATGTGCGCTCTGTGATTAATTATAACAGGGAACAGCAAACCCCTTGCCCTTCGTTATACTTTGCTTCCTGGATAGGAGATTTCACAGGAAGAGCCTCTGGCCTGATCCCAAGGCAATGACAGCAGGTGTTCTCCCCATTGTGCCCTGTCTGATATTTATCCTCCAGCCAATATCAGAATAGATTTTATGGCAATGATTCCAGATTTCTCTATGACAGGAGAAGAGGCCATTCTGCCCATTGAGGCTACGGCAGCACATGGATCAGTGCCATTCCCCCATTAATTATCCCGACAACCCATTCTCCGCACATTCCCGACAATCCTATCACTCACCTACACACGAGGGGACAATTCACAGTGGCAACTGTGGGATTGTGGGAATAAATTGGAACACTTGGAGGAAACCCCCGCCAGTCGCGGCCAACACTTTTCCTAGCTTAAAATCATCATCATCATCATCAACATTATCATCGTTGAAAACATCAGCGGGCACGGTGCCTTACAATGCTATGTTTGACATTGATCGCAACCTCTACTGAAGTGTGGATGACGTTGGCTCACTAGGAGCTCATCTGCCCTTTCACAGGTCTTGTTTTTGGTCCTGCTGGAGGTCCACAGCCCCTTCCTCACCTGGCAAACCAGGTGGGGGAGACTGTTTAGTCGCCGACTATCCGACCGTGGAGCAGGTAGCACGGGATTACATGGTGGATCGGCTTGTGCTGATCCCAAGGCACTGGTCTGAATAGCAGATGACTGGTCCATTGTGCCCTATCCAATATCCTTTATATCCCTATCATTAAAGGCATAATATAAATGTGTAAATATATCTGTCGCAAGACCTTGCTGCCCTACTCTCAGAGATTTTAATGCAACACATAGACATGATTTGTTTGCAATGGATATTTATCTTCCAGTCAGACCTACCTGGTGCTTATAACATTGAGGGGGTCTTCCTTACTGCTTTGGTGCTGACCGCATCCAGCGTCTGTCTACAGGTGTGCTTCCTGCTGAGAGGGACAGTTTACATCCTTCGCTTTATGCTTTCACATTGTTGACTTCCTCTGTCCACTCCTACCCTTCCACCAACCCTGGCCCCATGCTTCCTGTCTCTGCTCACTCCGTCACTCACTCTTCCACCCTCAATCCCTCCACCTCCTCACACACTTCCCACGCTGCCTCTCGTGTTTTTCGCTCCACGGTGCCTCTGTTCACTCACTCGTTGCAATCCCGATCCACCAGACTGGGTCTGTGGGAAATCAAACGCGAGGCAGGTCCAAGGTACAACAGAACAGATGATCTGATGCTGAAAATTCAAAATGACACCAGTACACTCTGTCCTTGCCCGTTGCTCTATCTATTGAACTGGAGTTTGACTTGATTGTGTTTATAGCATATCTGATCTGTTGCGATAGCATGCAAAACAAAGCTTTTCACTGTACCTCAGTACATGTGACAACAATAAACCCAGGGAGGAACCGAGACCTGAAACATTAACTGTTTTTCTCTCTCCTCAGAAGCTGCCTGACCCTCTGTGCATTTGCAGCATTTTCTGTTTTTCTTCTTAAAGAAATAAAAGGCTGGTCTACTACAAATGGCAAGATCTCCCTATGTCCTCCAGTTGTGTCAGGCAGGGTTTGTGTTTTAACTGTCCATCTCCAAGTTCTGTGTCGTCAGTTGTTACTCCAATTTTCTTTTCTACTTTGCAGCCGAGCACAACTGTATCCAGAACAAGAAGGTACTGTCTCTCACTGTCGTTTATGTCCCTATTGTGGTGTACTTTTGAACAGAAAATGTCATAGTTCATTTTACCAGTTTAGTTTAGAGATACAGTGAGTAAACAGGCCCTTCAGCACACCGAATCCGCGCCGAGCAGCAATCCCTGCACACTGTCACTATCCCACACACTGGGGACAATTTACAGTTTTACCAAGCCAATTAACCTACAAACGTGTATCTTTGGAGTGTGAGAGGAAACTGGAGTAAAACCCACACAGGTCACAAACTTTGTACTGACAGCACCCGTCGTCAGGATCGAACCCGGGGCTCTGGTGCTGTAAGGCAGCAACTCTACCCTGTGCTGCAGTGCCATCCCTGTGGATTAATTGAGAAGGGAACATCATCAAGATCCACTCTGGAGTCCTGAGCTGACTTTTCCAGCTGATGCTGAGCGTTGAACAGTGCGCTACACTGTTGGAGACATTATCCTGCAGCTCCAATGTTAAATCAAGCATCCATCTCCCCATACAGGAGATTCCAAGACACTCTCCAATGGGTCCAGGCTAATATATCACAGATGACCTAGCCACAGCCTTGTTGTTGTGAGTGAGCTTTCACTGACAATGCATTGGCTGCAATGTTTCCTGCATTATAACCGTGATGCACCCCTGAGGTGCACTGTTGACTGTCAAACACTTCCAGACATCCTGGGGTCAGCAAAGACCAAGCGCATCTCTAATGAAGTGCTGGAAATGATAGACCCTATGCTGTCCTTTACATTTAAACGTCTAATGTGTTTGAGATGGCTGATGTTACAGTTTTGTTTATAGAGGCCTGCATAGATCATCCCTTTGTGCCTTGTAAGTTATTGCCTGACACTTGTCTGGTGACTGAAAATAAGAATGATTGCATGTTATTCTAACCGGGTGATCACTAATCCTTTCTTCTTATGACGTTAGGCACTTAGCACCGACGTGGACTACTGAAACGGCACCCTATCAGGTACAATAGCTCTGGTCAATATTGAAACACTGGATGAAACTCGTACTACCCTTGTGCACAGTGACCATAAAGCAGCGAGCCATTCAGCCCATCTAACCAATGCTAACTCTTTGCATGGATTGTTTCCATTTACCTCTATCCCTTTCATATTTTTCTTTACCTGAAGAGCTGCCCCTTCAGACAGTGGAGCAGAAGCCTCCCACTTTCTGCAAAAATGTGGGGGAAAAGGCCACAGGAATGGCAAGTGTAACCAACTTCAAACTCAGTTTCAGAGGGTCGATCTGTGTAGCAACCCCCCACCCCCTGTGACAGTGCATTGCAGATAACTAATTGATTGTGAGGTCCTGCCATTTTCCTCTGCGCCTTCTGACTGATGCCCCTATTGCTGAGGCAGTCCCGGTGCAGGGCTGAGGGAGTGCAACACTGCCAGCACTGCAGTCACTAGGGCACGAGCCCCTGACTGCTCCCTCTGCTGGTTGTGTGGAGCTTCTGCAGCGAGCGTGGATGCAAGATTCTGCAATAACTCAGTGGCTCAGGCAGCATCCCTGGAATGCTGGGATCCCTGAGAAAAGGAATAGGTGACGTTTCGACTCGAGACCCTTCTTCAGACTGGGAGTCAGGGGAAGGGGAATCCAGAGGTGTAGAAGGTGCAAAGAACAAATCAATGAAAGGTATGCAAAAAGCAACGAATATCAAGGAAAGATGGAGCCCACAATGGTTCATTGTTGGCTGTGGGCTAGCTGATAATGAATTATACAGACAGTGCAACTCAACAGGACAACAGTGAAATTAGTGCGACGACCAGGTTGGGGGTGGAATGGAGAAAGAGGGGATGTAAGGGTTGCTTAAAGTAAGAGAAATCAATAATCATACCACTGGGTTGTAAGCTGCCCAAGCAAAATATATGGGGCTGTTCCTCCAGTTTGCGTGTGGCCTCACTCTGACAGTGGATGAGGCAGCGAGGGTGCTGTCACTGTGAGCTGCACACCAGCAGAGGGCAGTAGGAGCGTAGCAGCACCATTATATGACCAGACTCTCAAGCGCCAGCAAACAGCTACTTGGGCTGTTGACCTGCTGTGTTTCCTCTGTATCATTTCATTGCCCAAATCTTCCCCTTTGTTCTATCTACCGGACTTGAGTTTGTCTTCATCATATTTATGCATAATATTATCTTATCTGATTAATAGCACGCTAAACAAAGCTTTTCACTGTACCTTGGTACACATAACAATAATAAACTTGCCCTCGTCAACCCTAAATATCCTAAGTATTTCTTCCTCCCCTTGGTCTCTTTTGAGTTAAAATACTGTCTCACTGCTCTGGCATTAAATTAAGAAGTGCTTCCCTAACCAGCAAAACTAGAGAAAATTAATAATTTATATATCTTTCTGACTTACAGGACAATGGACAAGATAAAAAGAGGGGGATGATGAGGTAAGAGACTATATATTTGCACTTCAATATCAGAATCACAGTTCCGCCAACTGGGTTCAATCCTGACCTCTGGTACTGTGTGTGTGGAATTTGCCTGATCCTGTGTGACCGTCCCAGGTGCCCAATTTCCACCCACATCCCAAAGACGTGCAGATGAATAGGCCAAGCCTTGGAAAAGCCTATTTCCATGCTGTATGTCTCCAAACTGTAAACTCTCGAAACATAGGAGGGTAGTGGAATCTGAGGAGGATTTGATGGGATTATGGGGAAAGTAAGATGGCACCACTGTAAATGTTTGTGGAAGAATCACTGGGCAAGGACCTGATTGACTTCATGCTTCATATTTATGTTCCTCAAAGTGCAACAGAAGTTCATAAATGCTGGGAGCAGAATTGGGTCCTTCAAGTCTACTCCACCATTCAATCATGGCTGATCTATCTTTCCCTCTCAACCCCATTCTCCTGCTTTCTCCCCATAACCCCTTACACCCGTACCAATCAAGAATCTGTCAACCTCGGCTTTAAAAATATCCACTGACTTGGCCTCCACAGCCTTCTGTGGCAATGAGTTCCACAGATTCACCACCCTCTGACTAAATAAATTCCAAAGAAATTCCTCCTAATCTCCTTTCTGAAGATGTCCTTTTATTCTGAGGCTATGCCGTCTAGTCCTAGACTCTTCCACTAGTGGAAACATCCTCTCCACATTCACTCTTTCCTGTCTTTTAAATGTTGAAATGTACATTCAAGGAAATCTCCCTTGGCACAGAGTTCAATGAAAAGGATGGGTCACATGATGCTTTCTCTGTCAGCATCCTCAGCCTGTGTAGTAGAGGAAGGCCAGCGGGGTGTAGGAGGTGAACAGGGCCACAGCTATGGTCCTGGTGTGCTTATGGGGTCTCCCATGGAATGTACAGATTAATCTCCTCTGCTCCTCTCTCGGGTATACAGGTCCCTTTTGGCCACGTGCTCTCAAACTCCATCCTTAAATGTCGCCGTCTCTCCATTTTGCATTCGTAGACTCATCGAGTCATACAGCACGGAAACAGGTCCTTCAGCACAACGTGCCCACACCCACTTGAATGCCCCATCTAAACGTCCCACCTGTCCAAATACCTTTTAAATGTTACTATAATACCTCCTCTGGCAGCTCATTCCGCATACCCGTCACCCTCTGTGTGAAAAGGTTGCCTCTCAGGTTCTTACCTCTCTCACCTTAATCTTTCCCCTCTTACCTTAATAATCCTTTATAATTCCCAATAAATTAGCTTAGCCAAATGTTTGGTCACTTAGTAAGTCTGAAGAAGGATCCTGACCCGAAATGTCACCTCTCCATGTTCATTGATGCTGCCTGACCCACCGACTTACTCCAGCATTTGGTCCCACTAAAGTATGACTGGATACCTTGATGTTTTAACTGTGCGGGTAATGTTCCTGTAAAATGCCTTGCAAATTTACATACTGATTTATTTTTGTGTGTGTGTTTTTTCCCCCGAATGTCCTGATGGATTACCTGAAACATCTGCAGCTTTGATAACTTTACAGATAAAGAAATAATTGGTGAAGGTGGATTTGGCTGTGTTTACAAAGCAAAGTATATCCTCGATGAAAATTACTATGCTGTAAAGATGGTTCTTTTCCAGAATGAGTGAGTATATTTTCATTTCCCTTCCGGTTTAATCCTGATCCAAAAGCTTTTCACTGTACCTCAGTACACTTGACAGTAAACTAAACTAAAACTAATGTAAAACTAAATCTCCCCTGCTGTCCGTGCGGAATCTGCATGCTCTCCCTCTGACCACGCGGGCTTCATCCGGGTGCTCCGGCTTCCTGCCACATCCTAAAGGCATGATGTTCCGTAGATTAAATGTCCACAGTAAATTATCCCAAGAGAGTTGGTGTGTGGTGGAATCTGGGGCAAACTGATGGGGATGGGAGGAGAGAATAAAGAGGGATTAGTATAAACGCTTGGTTGATAGTAGATGAGTCCAAGGGTGTGTTTACATGTTGCACCATTCTCCGATTGTAAATGTCTACAGAATTCTCTCAAATGTATACTGAGATACAGTGAAACACTTTGTTTTAGATCTCAGCATTGTAGGGCATCAGTGCCAAAGCAGTCCAATGTCCAATATGGGGTAGAGGTGAATCAGACTGTGCCCTAGTTTATGGTAGGACCATTAGATAGAAGCCTGTTAACAGAGGGGAAGCATCTGTTCCTGAGTCTGGTGGTGCATGCTTTATATAGGTATGTTACAAAACTTACCTTTACCGGCGCTGCACTTCTGCCGCTCCCCGTGTGCGCGACTTTCGCGCCTTGCAGAGGGGGGCAGGCTTAAAGTGCCGTTTTCCCACAGGCAGGACAAATCGATGAATGTCGGGCGATTTGGTTGCTGAAGAAAAATCGCTCCGACATTTCATCAATGGTGGTATTTTTAAATTACTCTAGATTATTTATTAACTAGAGTAATTTAAAAATCACCTTCAAAAGCCATGACCGCAGACAACCGGAAGCATTTTGCGTAGGGAAGAAAAAAAGGTAAATAGTTTATTTTTATATTAAAAGTTGGTTTTTCGGGAGGCATTAATAATATTTTTATGTTGCGAAATGGGGTCCCCAAAAAATGTATGAACCCCCAGTATTTTTCCCCCCGACTTCACCGCTAACCGCAACGTTCCAATCCACCGCATTCCGCTAAAACCCACTCGCTAGTTGATTTAAATGGCCATTAATTTACAGGCATAAAAAACTAAAATCCTTCCATTTGGCCCAGAAATTAATGAAAATTAGATTTAAAAATTATGTTATATTGTGGATTATTGTGTGAATGTTATTTGGACACTTAGGCAATTTTTTAAAAGTTTATCTTTTCTTAAGAAATTGATAGATGTTTAGATCTACTCATTGAATTTTGTAATTAGCTACAATTAGATAACTAACTAATTATATGCTTTAATTTCAGGTCATCCAAGTAAGATTGTTTAATATTTGTTTCAGAATGCTTCAATCTATAATAACTGAAAATTTCATTGAGTTCTCTTAATTTTTAAGAATGTTATGGACATTTAACTTTTCCAGATCACAGCTTTTGAGTTAAGTCAATTGAAAGGCAATGGGAAGCAAGATGCTCATTTCCGAGTATGAAAATGGCCATAACTTTCTTAATACTGAAGATATGAAAGTAAATTAGGTGTCAAATTAAACTTCTTTTTATGCTTTATCTGATGGGATAAATTGCAGACTTGATTTTTAAAATCTCAAAATTTTGTAACATTGCTACTTAAGATTTCTGTATCTCCTGCCCGATGGGAGTGGGGAGAAGAGGGATTGGCCGGGATGAGACAAATCTTTGATTATGTTGGCTGCTTTTCTGTGGCATCGTGAAGTGCAGAGGGGAGTCAATGGTGAAGAGTGTGGTCTGTGTGGTGGACTGGGTTATATCTAAATTTCTCTGCAATGACTAGTCAATGTGCTTTCTGCCATTGACTAGATGGAAGATAGATGCAAAATGCTGCAGTAACTCAGCAGGACAGACAGCATCTCTGGCGAGAAGGAATGGTGACGTTTTGGGTCAACACCCTTCGTCAGAATCTGAAGAAGGGTCGCGACCCGAATCGTCATCAATTCTTTCTCTCCAGAGATGCTGTCTGTCCTGCTGAGTCATTCCAGCATTTTGTGTCTATCTTCAGTTTAAACCAGCATCTGCAGTTCCTTCCTACACATTGACTAGATTGACTTATTTCCTCGTATGTTTTTGATTCTGACATCATGCTTTTGATTTCTAATTAGCTGTGCAAAACGTGAAGTCACCTCGTTGGCAAAGATGGAACATCCGAACATTGTCCGATACCATACTTGCTGGACTGAAGAAAGGTAGTGGAAGTCAATGGGTTTGTTACTAGAGGTGTGATAATGTCGGGATAATCAATGTTATTGGTTAAAGGGTGAATGTTGAAGGGTTCTGAGGAGATCTCAGGGCAGCATGGTGGCACTGCGGTAGAGTTGGTTTGTGAAGATAATTAAATGTCTTTAAGAGAAGGCCTTCTGTTTGAACAGCACTCTTACCTCTGAGTTGGCCTTGGAATCCAAACACATAATCCAGGCTAAAACTCCCAAGCGTTTTTATTGAGGAAGAGGTGCCGTCTTCTGAACATGCGTAAACAGTGATCCCAACAGCCATCGCAGTTGAATGTTGAAAATCCAATGGAGGTCTAAATGATCAAGGAAGATTAGACTTTGCTTTAGACTTTAGAGATATAGCATTGAAACAGCCCCACCGAGCCCGCACCAACCAGCAATCATCCCGTACACTAGCATTATCTTACTCAACAATCTAAGATTTTTACTGAAGCCAATTAACCTACACACCTATACATCCTTGGAATGCGGGAGGAAACTGGAGCACCCGGAGAAAACCCACGCGGTCGCAGGGTAAACGTACAAACTCCACACAGATCGCACCCTTGGCCAGGATCCAGCCCGTGTCTAGCGCTGTAAGATAGCAACTCTACCACCTCGCCGCCGTGCTGCCCTGAGATCTCAGAACCCTGTTTCTGTTGCACCCCAATTACTCTGTACTAATTGCCTGTCACACATCCTGTGTTGCAGTGGCGATGACAACTTGAGTAATTACATTTGCGATGGAGCGTTTGGGAAAGTGCTAAGTTCGTGAAAAGCAAATCGTCCTTTCCCGTAATTCTTGTTTCTGGGAGGTTCTGGTCTATGACTGTTACCAATTATTAATGAGACCTCCTTCCACACTTGGGCTGGGAATGGCAAACCGCTTTACTCATAAAGTTGACAACTTCACGGATATAAAGGGTAGACATTTTGGATTACCTGGAATGTCAACTTTGACGAAGTTCTCCAAGGAGAGTTCAGCAACATCCTCTCTTGCTGCTCCCTTCTGTGATTCCTCCTGTTCGCCGATTCTACAACCATGTTTTAACCCAGTCTCGCTACCACAGTCACGTGTTTTTTGTCGGTGCTTACCTGCGTCTCCATCTCCTACCTCAGGGATTCCAGCTCTGGTTCCAGACTCTTCTACATCGGCGAGACCAAACGTAGACTGGGCAATCGTTTCACTGAACACCTTCACTCAGTCCGCCTGAACCTACCTGATCTCCCGGTGGCTAAACACTTTAATTCTCCTTCCCATTGCCACACAGACCTTTCTGTCCTAGGTCTCCTCCATTGTCAGAGTGAGGCTAAATGCAAATTGGAGGAACACGGTTCAAGGTTTGTTTATTGTCACATGTACCAATTAAGGTACAGTGGAATTCAGCACCTCACATATCGCTTGGGCAGCTTACAACCCAGTGGCGTGAATATTGAATTCTCTCACTTCAAGTAACTCCGGCATTCCCTCTCTCTCTATCCCTCCCCACCCAAGTTGCACCAGCTTCTCGTTTTCACCCAGCAAACAGCTAACAATGGCTTGTTTCCTTTATCATTGTTCCTGTTTTGCATCTTTCATTCATTGTTCTTTATCTCTCTACTTCATCGTCTATATCTCTTGTTTCCCTTATCCCTAACCAGTCCGAAGAAGGGTCTCAATCCGAAACACCACCTATTCCTTCTCTTCAGAGATGCTGCCTATCCCGATGAGTTACTCCAGCTTTTTGTGTCTATAGACATTTTGGATGCCAGGGATATTCAGTCCAGATACAGGACATCCCAACGTACATGTTACAGATGAGGAATTATATTATATCCTGCTATGGAAGTATTAAGACAGCCAGTGCCAATAATTCTAGAAGCATTAAAATTGATGTATTGGCATTAAACGATTAACCTTAAGATTCGAGCTTGCATGTGCAAAAGAGCTTACTGACACAAAAAGCAGAACTGCTGCATCTGCACAACTTGTGGACGTGCAGACTGGCTAACCACAGACAAAATGGCTTTTAGCAAAAAGTGAAAACCAACTCCATATTTGGAGGTGGCTGATGGCCTTTGCACCTTACATCATGCAGTTGGATGTCTGATATGAAGAGATACGTGGAAGAAATGTAATTGGGTAAAAAGGAGGGGGGAGGAAAACTTTGCATTAAGAGTATATAAGGTGATACTTGCAGAAGAGAAGTAGTGACTCTTTGCAGGGTTACCTGATCTGCGGACGGATGACCTGATGTAAAGACTCTTGCTGAATAAAACGTACGTTTTTGGGTCAGAGATTGCTGGGGTCACAGTAGCTTTGTGGTGAAATTGTGTCTGGTTAGCACGCAACAAAAGCTTTTCCCTGTACCTCGGTACACGTGACAATAAACTCAACTCGTGTGTGACTGCGTCAAATTTCTTAACAATTAAAAATTATTTTCATGGTGACAGTACAAATTAGCTTATTATGCATATTTTTCGTAAACTGATGATGTATTTTCATTTTCAATTGTAGAGATAACAAGAAATATCTGTACATCCAAATGAAGTTATATGGGAAGAACTTGAAAGATTGGATAGAAGATCCTGACAACTATCAGTCCCAGAAGAAAGATAATTCACTGGACATAATGCGCCAATTATTAGATGGAGTTGCCTACATTCATCAGCAGAATCTGTTTCATCGAGACCTGAAGGTCAGACCATTGGGATTGTGTGGGGGAAAGGTAGAAGCCTGAGGGGTAACTTTTCCACACGAGTGGTGGGTGTATGGAACGAGCTGCCGGAGGAGGTAGTTGAGGCAGGTACTTTCAACGTTTAGTAAACATTTAGAAAGGTACATGGATAGGACAGGTTTCGAGGGATATGGGCCAAACGCAGGCAGGTGGGACAAGTGTTGATTGGATATGTGAGGTGGTGTGGGCAAGTTGAGCTGAAGGGCCTATTTCCATGCTGTATGAGTCAATGACTATGAAATGCTGCAAATTACTGAATGGTTTTTGTTCTGTTGAAAATAGCCGGCGAACGTCTTCCTGACAGAAGAAACCAAGCTGGAGGCAAAGATCGGTGACTTTGGTCTCGTTAGAGTGAAAGACCAGAACCCTCTCACCATGAACGCGGGAACATTTCCTTACATGAGTCCGGAACAGGTGAGGGAACAAGCCGACCAGTCGCTTGTTCTTCTTTTTGCGAATGGCGTGCACAGCCTAAAGTTATCGGACAACTTGTTCTATTTGATCTTATTTGATTGTGCGCGCCAGATTGATTGGATTTGTTGAACCAGGGTGGACCACGTGAAGTTTGCAATCTCCCACCCCGACCAGTCGCTGAATCACAGGAGATGTTGGCTTGGCCCATCGCCGGTACAGACACTTAAAAATATATATATATATTCCGGTTACTTCCTGCTCTTATCTTCCTGCAAATGCTGTTGATCTGCGGTGGAATCTGTTAACTTCTTTCGGCTTTCAGTACTTGGCCTGCATCGGTGAGAGTATTATTGGCTGTAGACGTTGGGAGTCATGTTACAGTTATGTAAGACGTTGGTGAGGCCACACTTAGAGTATTGTGTTCAGTTCTGGGCACCATGTTATAGGAAAGATGTTGTCAGTTGTTGATGTACCAGTCACACCGTTGCTCTGCAAGACCGGATTTCGGGAAGCTTGTCCTTCACGGAGCCGATGATCTTCCAGCAGAACTTGACGTCTATCTCGGAGATCGGAGAGTCCTCTGTACACAGTTGTTGCCGGGGGGGGGGGAAGGTCTGTAACCAGGATAACTAACACCTTTTCGCAATCCCACTGGGCTGGAGGGCAGCAGCAGCTAGATCCCGGCTGTTGTGTTTGGATGAACTGGAGAGGGGGTGGGAAGTTCTGGGGGAAGTAAAGAGGCAGACCAACATTTATGTGGAAGCAGCGTCCTTATAAATTGAGAAGGTGGGAATTGAGAAGGGAGGAAGGTGGAGGATGAAATATATGAACACATTTTGTAACCACAGGCAGCACAGTGGTCCAGCGGTAGAGTTGCTGCCTTACAGCGCCAGAGCCCTGGGTCCCGGGTTCGATCCTGACCACCGGTGGTGTCTGTACAGAGTTTGTACGTTCTCCCTGTGACTGCGTGGGTGTTCTCTGAGATCTTTGGTTTCCTCCCACACACCAAAGACGTGCAGGTTTGTAGGTTAATTGGCATTGTATAAATGTAAATTGCCCCTAGTGTGTGTAGGATAGTGTTAATGTGCGGGATCGCTGGTTGGTGCAGACTCGGTGGGCCAAAGACCCTGTTTCTGTGCTGTATTTCTTAACTAAACTAAACTTCCCCTGAAAGCCCAAGGAAGCTGGGCCCAGTCTCGGGGTGGGTGGATGGTATGAGTCGGGACTGGAGGGAGGGGAGAGCTGGCTCCTGGGGCATGTGGGCTGAAATGTGGGATAGAAATGTGCGGAGACGTGATGGAGGGGCTGGGGAGTGGGGGAGGGAATGAAGAGGAATTGAAGGGTAAGGGATGAAGAGGTGTGGGGGGAGACAGATGGATAGAGGTTTAGATTGGAGAGGGTGCAGGACAAGGGGGCTGGAGGGAGAGGGTGTGTGAGAGAGGACAGTGGTGAGAGGAAGGATGTAGTGTGGACTTGGTGAGCTTGTTTCTGCGCTGTATCTCTAAAACTAAAAACAACCACCCGAAGAGAGGGAATGCAAACTAATTTCCCATCTACCTTGCTTCTACAGTGGACACAACATGAATACAACCACAAGGTCGACATCTTTGCCCTGGGGCTGATTTTCTTTGAGCTACTGTGGATGTATTGCGGCACAGTATCAGAAAGAATACACGTGAGTTTGTCAGTCACATGTATAGGGCGGCACGGTGGTGCAGCGGTAGAGTTGTTGCCTCGCAGTGCTTACATTACCAGAGACCCGGGTTCGATTCCGACTATGGGTACTGTCTGTACAGACCGTGACCGTGTGGGTTTTCTCCGAGATCTTTGGTTTCCTCCCACACTCCAGGTTTGCAGGTTAATTGGCTTTGTATAAATGTAAATTGTCCCTAGTGTGTGTAGGATAGTGTTAATGTGCAGGATCGCTGGTCGGTGCGGGCTCGGAGCACAAAAGGCCCTGTTTCTGCGCTGTATTTCTAAACTAAACTTCCCCAGAAAGCCCAAAGGGTGGGTCGGGACTGGAGGGAGGGGAGGACCGGCTCCTGGGGCATGTGGGCTGGGGGCGGATCGAAATGTGAGGAGACGTGATGGAGGGGCTGGGGAGTGGGGGAGGGAATGGAGAGGGATTGAAGGGTAAATGATGAAGAGGTGTGGGGGGAGACGAATGGATTGAGGTTTGGATTGGAGAGGGTGCTGGACAAGGGGACTGGAGGGGAGAAGGAGTGTGAGAGAGGACGGTGGTAAGAGGAAGGATGCAGTGAGTGGAAGGTGGGGTGCACTGATGGAGGGGAGTCAGGGAGCTGTGGGGAAGGGAGAAGGGGCAGGAGGTGAACTGGGAGGATGGAGGGGAGTGGGAGCTAGAGCAGGAGAGGGGGTAGAGAGCAGGGAAGCTGGCTGGTAGGATGAAGATGGAGGGACAAGAATGGTAGAAGGACTGCAGGATGAATGGAGTGGCCCGAGTGAACCGTTGTGGAGAGGCGGAAGGTGGGGTGGAGGTGGGTGGGGCTGGAGGTGATGGGGAGAAGGTGGGGGAGTGGAGGAGGGAGGGGTCAATGAATTAAGGTGGACCTTAATTCTTTAATTAGTCCTTTCAGGTGAGGCAAGTGTTCACTTGCATCTCCTTCAATCTCATCTACTGTATCCACAGTTCCAGGTGTGAGTGAGCTCTTATACATTGGCGAGACCAAGCTCAGACTGGGCGATCGTTTCGCTGAACCCTCGCTCAGTCTGCATGGCCTACATGAGCTCCCGGTTGCCAAAGACTTTAACTCCCCTTCCCATTCTATAACTGACCCCTCTATCCTGGGCTTCCTCCACTGTCAGTGTGAGGCCAAATGCAAATTGGAGGAACAGCACCTCATATTTCGATTGGCAACTTACACCCCAGCGGTATGAATATCGATTTCTCTATCTTCAAGTAACCTTTGCATCCCCTCTCTCTCCATTCCTCCCCACCCTAGTCGTCATACTAGTTTCCCTGTCGTCCTGTTGAGATGTACTGTCTGTATAACTCGTTATAACCCAGCCCACAGCCAACAATGGACCATTGTGGGCTCCACCTTTCCTTGATCATCGATGCTTGTTGCCTATCTTTCTTTCATTCATTTGTTCTATTTACCTTCTACATCTCATAATCATGCTTTATTAGCCAAGTATGTTTTGCAACATACGAGGAATTTGATTTGTCATACAGTCATACCAATAAAAAGCAACAAAACACACCAAATATATTTTAACATAAACATCCACCACAGTGACTCCTCCACATTCCTCGCTGTAATGGAAGGCGAAAAGAAAGTTCAATCTCTTCCCTTTTTTGTTCTCCCGTGGTCGGGGGCCTCGAGCCTTCGTTGACGGGACGATCTTGGCTCCTGTAGCCGGCGGTCAGGCCCTCCGCATCGGGGCGATCAAGCTCCCGCAACGGGGGGATCTCAGCTCCCCACACCAGGCGATCGGACCCTGGGTCGGGCCTAGTCAAACCTCCTGCGACTTTGGAGCCTCCCGACATCAGTCCCTACCCCAGACTGCGAGCTCCTCGATGTAGGAATCCACAGGCCATGGTTGGAGCGTTAATCCCAGGCAAGGGATCGCAGGCTCCGATGGTAAGTCCACGGCCACACGGTGGGGTCAAAGTCAGTCTCGAGCGAGGCCTCCAGTTCTATGATGTTAGGTCGCAGAGCGACCGGAGATACGATCCGGAAAACAATCGCATCTCCAGCAAGGCAAGAGATTGAAAGAAAGTTTTCCCCGACCATCTCCCCCACCCCCCCACATAAAACAAACTAGAGTACATTAACACAAACTTTTAAAACACACTAAAAATAACAAAATATACGAAAAGACAGACAGACCGTTGGCAAGGCTGCGATCGCTGACGGCGCCACCTGGTGAATCTCGCGTTTCCTTTCCCCAGACTCTCAGTCTGAAGAAGGGTCTCGACCCGAAACATCACCAGTTACTCCAGCCTTTTGTGTCTTACCTTTGAATTCAGCTGGCTCATGCCTTTGGCGTGCTGGAGCTAAGTTGGCATGTGGTGCTGCTGCTGCCGGTGTGCCCCACTGAAGGGTCTACAGGGGCAATCCTTGTCGTTCCATTATGCGGTTGTCCAAGCAAGGAGGCAGCTTGGGGGGAGTGGGCTGCGCTCAACACTGCCCCCCCCCCCCCACCCCCGGTTGGCATAGCAACGTGTTACATGCTCCACGCTGCCACCTGGGGACCCAGAACGGAAGTACGGGCAGGCGCATAGTGAAGATAGACTCAAAATGCTGGAGTAACTCAGCGACTCCGGCATTCTTGAGTGTAAACCAGCATCTGCAGTTCCCTCCTACACATTTTGGGTGCACAGTGAAGTTGCCTCATGTTGAGGGGGAGAGATCGAGATGGAGGACTCATTTTAACCTGTTTGTTTTTGGTTTATTTAGACTTGGAATGCAATTCGCAAGGGAAAGTTTTGTGAGACTTTTGTTAAGGAGTATCCCAATGAGGTAACGGAACTATTTAATTCTAATCCTGGAGCATGTATTTTACCAATCTACAATTATCAATATGATATTCAATGCCTGATCCAAGATGTTGACTCTTTGTGTGCAAGTCACAGTAGTGGACCTTCAATCAGGCATTACAATCATTCCACTCTGTTAAATCTCTACCAGTACAGCAACATTATTCTCTTATCACGTATCTGCACACCTCGAATGTAATCATGTATTGTCTTACTCCGTACACGTGACAATAAACTAAACTGAAACTGAATCCCTCTCTGTCTGTTTCCACCAGAGCGATTTAATCAAGAAAATGCTGTTGGAGGATCCCAAGGAGCGGCCTGAGGCAGCGAAGGTGAGGCGAGAACTGGACGCTTTGTGTTTGCAAACCAACGAAGAAGGCAAGGAGGAAGACAAGGAGGAAAACAAGGAGGAAGACAAGGAAGAAGACAAGGAGGAAGACCCTCCCCAGATACTCAACTCCGATCAGCAACCCAATTAACCAGCTACTTTCCTATAGAGAAATCTCCTCACATTCTCTTTACAGCTCTCTTTTAATACTTATTTTTTATGATAATTGTTTCACAGCTGCACCAAGCAATGTGCGGTGTCTGCTTCTATCATTCGAGTTTGGTTTCTGGGGGCACCTTAACGTGAGATTCCTATCAATACCGCAGGGAATAACTTTTAAGGCAGAGTGGGTGAAAGGTCACTGAGGGTGAATGGGAATATAGATTTGGACGTACAGTCACAGAAGCTTATTAAATGATGGAATAGGCTGGAAGGACAGAGTAGCCTCCTAATTCATATTTGTATGAACATTTGCATGCTCACAAGGCAGCATTTAAAAAAAAAATTAAATCTCTGATATTCAGAGATTATTACAATTGAGGTCATTTTTTTGTAAGGATATAATCATTCCCATTCCACAGGGAGAGAATTCCCGCTGGTAAGTCTGTCTGAGACTGGTGCGGGATTCCCCTGTGTAGGGCTGGGACAACCCACCCAGCCAGAGCTTCGTCCCTAGACTCGGAGTTGCCGTTCAGTGGGTCCCAGCCTCGTGGTAGATCTGGGGAAGGTGGGCATGGCAGTGTGAGTACCAGGCCCCTGTTGTGTAGGAAGGAACTGCAGATGCTGGTTTAAACTGAAGATAAACACAAAATGCTGGAGGAACTCAGCGGGACAGGCAGCAACGCTGGTGAAAAGGATCTTGACACGAAACATCACTAGTTCTGTTCTCCAGAAATACTGCCTGTCCCGCTGAGTTACTCCAGCATTTTGTGTCTATCTTCAGTTTAAACCAGCATCTGCAGTTCCTTCCTACACAACAGGGGTCTGGTGGCTTCCAGTCACTCATACTGCCATGCCCACCCTCCCCAGATCTATCGCGAGGCTGGGACCCACTAAATGGCAACTCCGAGTGTCTCTGAGTGCCAGCATTTTGTGTCTATCTCCTGTTGCCTAGGTAGCCACATCCAGCAAAATTGAGTCCAACATCACCAGCTTCAACTTAACACTTCCCTTTTCCCCTTCCCGTCTATCCAAACAACTCTGCCCAGGATTCCTCCAGCAAAGAAACAAGGAACTGCAGGTGCTGGTGAATACCCAAAAGGACACACAGTGCTGGAGTAACTCAGCGGAACTGGCAGCATCTCTGGAGAACGTGAATAAGCGATGTTTCGGGTCGAGACCCTTCTTCAGATTGGAGATTCTTCCTGTGAACTTGCTCTGCCTCTTCCCCAAACTCACGGTGCATCCGAAATCCGGTGGTCCTTTGGTCTGGACTTAATTCTTCTGAGTTCCACGAGATGGTCCTTTATCAAAAAGCAAACACCGCGATCGAAATCTAAAATAAAATCAGAAGATGCTGGAAACACTCAATAGGTCAGTCAGCATCCGTGGAAGGAACAGCAGCGTTAACAATTTGGGTCAACGACATAAATCAGATGTGGGGAAGGTAAGAAAGCAAATGTGTTTACAATAACAGAGAAGGAGCAGGGCTGGAGAGAACAGGGGGAATGTTTGTGACAGGGCGGAGACCGAGAGACTGAATGACATGTGGTGATGGTGTTGGCTGGGAGAGGGTGGTCAGAGAGTCAGAAACGCAGCACAGACAGAGGCCCTTCAGCCCATCAAGTCCACACTGACCATCCACCATCCATTTACACAAATCCTCGTTTAGTCGAGGATCCAGTGGCAGAGTGGGGTGCTGACTCCAAGGTCCGGGGGGTTGGAGATGTGTGCGTTTGGGATCATGGTGTTGAAGGCAGAGCTGTTGTTAATAAATGGGAGTCTGATGCAAGTATCCTTGTTAATCTGACGTTCCGTGTGGGCGCTGGCTGGGAGAGGGTGGGGAATGCTTGGTTGCTGGTTGACGGTCTGCTGGAGAATGGTGACTGCAAATCCGTGAGAAACTGAGCACCTTCAGTTAATCCAATATGGGACGTGCGGAATTCCCATGGACTGTCAGAGCTGGAGACATTGGCAAGGGAAAGCTATTGGTTGTGGAAGAGAATTCTGGCCCACCGCTTGTTGGAAACAAGGAATGCAGATAAGGGAAAGGAGATCCACATTAAGCAGGAAATGGTGTTGGGTAGACTGATGGGACTGAAGGCTGATAAATCCCCAGGGCCTGATGATCTGCATCCCAGGGTACTTAAGGAAGTGGCTCTAGAAATCGTGGATGCATTGGTGAAAAATTTCCAATGTTCTATAGACTCAGGATTGGTTCCTGCGGATTGGAGGGTAGCTAATGTTATCCCACTTTTTAAGAAAGGCGGGAGAGAGAAAACAGGGAATTATAGACCAGTTGGCCTGATATCGGTGGTGGGGAAGATGCTGGAGACAATTATAAAGGATGAAATAGCCGCACATTTGGATAGCAGTAACAGGATCTATCCGATTCAGCATGGAATTACGAAGGGGAAATCATGCTTGACTAATCTTCTGGAATTTTTTGAGGATGCAACTAGGAAAATGGACAAGGGAGAGCCAGTGGTTGTAGTGTACCTGGACTTTCAGAAAGCATTTGATAAGGTCCCACATAGGAGATTAGTGAGCAAAATTAGAGCACATGGTATTGGCGGTAGGGTACTGACATGGATAGAAAATTGGATGGCAGACAGGGAACAAAGTGTAGGGATTAACGGGTCCCTTTCAAAATGGCAGGCAGACTAGTGGTGAACCGCAAGGCTTGTTTCTGGGACCTCAGCTATTTACAATATACAATAAGTATTTAGATGAAGGAATTAAAAGTAACATTAGCAAATTTGCAGATGACACAAAGCTGGGTGGCAGTGTGAACTGTGAGGAGGAAGCTATGATGCTGAAGGCTGACTTGGACAGGTTGGGTGAGTGGGCAGATGCATGGTAGATGCAGTTTAATGTGGATAAATGTGAGGTTATCTACTTTGGTGGCAAGAACAGGAAGGCAGATTATTATCTTCCTCGTGGGGTCTGTTCTTGCAGCAGAAGTGACCGTCACCCCAGCAGTGATGGGAACGTCGGAAGCCTCTCCTGACTCTTCTTTCCTTCCCCAGTCTGCACCTTCTCAGACGGACCCGTTGCATCAATGAACAGCACAAGTGGTGCAGCTGGTTGAGCCGCTACCTCAGCTCATGCCAGGTTCAATCCCGACCACCGCCGCTGTCAGTGGAATTCTTTGCTACAGAAGGCTGTTGGGGCCGTCAGTGGATATTGTTAAGCCAGAGATAGATAAGATTCTTGATTAGTACGGGTGTCAGAGGTTATGGGGCAAAAGCAGGAGAACGGGGTTAGGAGGGGAGGTAGACCAGCCATGGTTGAATGGTGGTGTAGACCCGATGGGCCGAATGGCCTAATCCTTTTATCACTGATGACCTGTGAGGTGTTTTAGCACATTCTTCCTGTGATCCCTTGAGTTTCATTGGATCGGTCCGGATTTCTCCCACATCCCAAAGGTTGGCCACTATAACTGCCCTGAGTATGTGGGTGAGTGGTAGAATCTGAGGGGGAGAGTAGATCGGATTTGGCAGCATGGGGAAAATGGGGTTAATGTAGGATTTGGGTGGCTGATGGTCAGTGTGGAGTTGATGGGCTAATGGGTCTGTTCCTGTGCTGTGACTCTATGAGCACCCTCTCCCAACCAACACCATCACCACGTGCCTCACCCGGCCCCTACCAAGTCACAAACATTCCCATTGAGCTTTCCAACCCTGCCCCTTCTCTGTGATTTAACACACATTGAATTTCTAACCATTTCCAGGGCTGAAGGAAAATTCCTGACCCAGAAACGTTAACCGTGGCTCTCCCTCCCCAGATGCTGCCTGACCTGCTGAGTATTTCTGGTTTTTATTTTCTGTTTTTATTTCAGATTTCCAGCATCTGGTGTTTCGTCTGATTTTTGATGGAGGATCATTTAGCAGAGCTGAGCAGAGCCAAGTCCCGACTAAAGAAACGGCTCTAGAATGCACCACAAGGTTTGGGAAGAGGCTGAACAGTTCCGTAGGGAAGGATCAGGGCAGAGAAGTCCATTTTTTGGGAAGGTTCTCCATAGACACTCCAAAAACGAACAGGTTTGTCGGTTGTGTTGGAAGGAACTGCCGATGCTGGTTCACACTGAAGATAGACAAAAAGTGCTGGAGTAACTCAGCGGGCCAGGCAGCATCGCTGGAGAAAAGGAATAGGTGCCGTTTCTGGTTGAGATCCTTTTTCAAACTCTGAAGAAGGGTCTCAACCTGTTAGGGAGCATCACCTATTCCTTTTCTCCAGAGATGCTCCCTAACCCACTGAGTTACTCCAGCACTTTTTGTCTATCTTTAGGTTTGTAGGTCAATTGGCTTCTGTAAATTGTCCTTAGTGAGTAGGATAGTGCTAATGTACGAGGTGATCGCTGGTCGGCATGGACTCAGTGGGCTGAAGGGTCTGTTTCAACACTGTAAGTCTAAAGCTAAAGATACAGCCTTCCCTTCTACTTTATCCTTTGGCTATTCACCTTTCTTCACCCACGGGTTTGTTTAATTGTAAGCCAGTGAGAGTGGCGTCAGGGTTATTGTTATTTTCCCTGATGATACATTCCCACTCTGCCTAATCTGGCCCTCAGGGTTGTAGGTGAATTGGCTTCTGTAAAGATTGTAAACTGTAGGATAGTGTTAGTGTGAGGGGATTGCTGGTCGGCGCAGACTCTGGGCTGAATGGCCTGTTTTCTGTGCTTGAATGCTGCATGGGACCAAACCTGAAAATCAAGGTTATTTATTGGTCACATACACCAATTGGTGTAGTGAAATGTTTCCTGCCAATGCAGCACACAAAAAAAGAATACAGACATAACACTAATAAAGAGATTCAAACACAAAAAACATCCCCCCACAATGGTTCCCACTGTGAGGGAAGGCACAATGTCCAGTCCCCAACCCTCGTCCACCCATAGTCAGGCTTATTGAGGCCTCCGCAGTCGGCTTCACGGAGGCCCGATGTTCCAGGCCGTTCTCGCCGGGTGGTGGTGCTCCGGCGTCGGGAGAATCCTCTCAGCGGCTTTGGACACCTGGAACGGACTCTTCCCTACCAGGGTCCGCGGCTTCCGAAGCCAACGAGGCCGCGCCGAAGGGAGCACCCCCCGCTGGCTCCCGATGTTAAAGTTCAGCGCCGCCACCGGCGGCTGGCCGCTCCACAGACCTGCAGCTCCGCGATGTTTTCATCTGCGGTCCCAGCTCACCGGAGTTCCAGCGCGGCGACCCAGGCAAGGAATCGCCCGCTCCGCGATGGCGCTCCAGCGCTCTGCCGCTGCCGAAGCCGAGGTTCTGGGCGGTCTCCTCAGGAAACGGCACTCCAGGCCCGCTGGTAGGCCGCGAGGACGGGTCAAAAGTGCAGCCCGGAGAAAAGCTGCCTCTCCGACCAAGTAGAGACCAGGAAACGTAGTTTCCCCCTTCCACCCCCCCCTCCATACCATACAGGATGGCGCCCCCTAGGATGAGTCTGAAGAATGGTCCAACACAAAAAGTCACCTATCCACGTCCTCCAGAGATGCTGCCTGATCCACTGAGTTACTCTTGCACTTTGTGACTTTTGTTTGGTAAAAAAGCACCTATCGTTCCTTGTGTATCTACTCTCTAAGAATGGAGAGCTGCTGGAGGAACCCCCACGGTAATTGTAATTTTATAACATCAGAACTTTATTGTAAAATTGAAATAAACTATTGCCTCTCAACAAGCAATGGCAAAATTCATTTGACACCGGGCATGACGTGAACTGATCACCAGGGTGTCCCACAGGATCTCTGATTCCCCTCAGGTGCTCTGGTTCCTCCCACATCACAGAGACGCGCTGGACGGTGGATTAATTGGCCGCTGAAAATTGGCCCCTTCCCAGTATGTGGATGAGGGGTGGAATCAGGGAGAGTTGACGAAAATGGGGAGGATGGGATTATTGTACGATCAGTGTAAATGGGCAGTTCATGGCCGGCACAGACTCGGTGGGCTGAAGGGCCTGTTCCTGCTGTTGTTTCTTTTCCTGTCGACAGTGTTGGGGACTTTGTGGCACTAGGTATTTGGATGATCTTTGTTATGCTTGGAGTCGCTGCACAGACTGTTCGTATCGGTGCTGGGTCTCACAGTTTTGCCCGCCAGATCTCTGCTCTGATGTTTTCCGCCCCGGGGTGGGGAGAGATGCACGGATATTTCAAGAACAAAATACCAATTTCTCACCAATGTATTTTAATGTTGCTTTTTTGCAATTTCTTATAAAATAGACAATAATTTTTCATTCTGATTTGACATGATTAGCGCGGTTACGCAGATGAATGAATTTCATCCTTTCCAGATAAAAGTTATTTAAAAAATATTAGCACAGTCTGAGGCAGGAGAAGCCCCTTTGCCCCATCCAGCCCCCCTATCCAGTGTTCCAGCACTCATTTAACAAGCCAGCACATCAGCAGTGAGCAAGGACCAGTCTAATGTCCTCTAGAATCCCAGCAAGCCTCGTGTAGTCATGTCCCGTTTAGCCGGATTGTATGCCTTCGCAGCACAAGATGGACATCAGTGGATGTACCCAATTAGCCTGCTGGATCTCTCGGTTACTCGTAATTTTAACCCTGCCCTTTCCATTCCCACACTGACCTTTCTGTCCTGGGCCTCTTCCATTGCCAGAGTGAGGTTACATGCAAACTGGAGGAACAGCACCTCATATTCGCTTGGGTAGCTCCAACCAATGGTATGGGCATCGTAATTTTAGGTAACTCCATAACCCTCCCCCTCTCCCTTCTTCCCCCTTATAACCCTGTCTTCCCCCCATCCTCTCAGCTGTGCCCCACTATTTCTCCTCTTCCAACTACATTCCTTCCTCCAGCTTCACAATTTGCAACTCTTCAATATTTTTGTCTCACATCCTCTGACTTTTCACTTCTGGCCTTTGTCCAACCATCTGCCTATCCATCCCCCACTCACCTGTATCAACCTATTACCTGTCTGAAGAAGGGTCTCGGCCCGAGAGTCTGAAGAAGGGTCTCAACCCGAAACGTTACTCGTTCCTTCTCTCCAGAGATGCTGCATGTCCCACTGAGTTACTCCATCATTTTGTGTCCATCAATCTATTAAGAGCCAGGCTTTGTCATGTGCCTTCTCTCTCCCAGCATTCTCTCCCCCCCCCCCCCCCCCCCCCATCCACCTACAATGTCAGAAGAATGGTCCTTATGCTGCCTGACCCGCTGAGGTGCTCCTGCATGTTGTGCAATTCCTTGTTTTTCCTGCTCATGGCACCTGTTTCCACTCTGCTTTCAGTCATCCACCCCTTCACACCTCGCTGTGTGAACAAATTCTCCTCAATGACTCTCGCCTGGTTTGACAGATCTGAGTTCTCATCTGCTCCTAAACATTTTTTTCTCAAATGTCCATCATCAGAGCCACTTGGGATTTCAAAATATCATCTTAAGGATCTTTTTCACTCTAGTCTCACTGTAACTGAAGGCTAGTGTACATTGCTGGGATCCCTATGACTGATGGGAGTGAAAACTTGGTCCCCTGAGTTTGCTGGTGCTCACTAGAAGGAACTAGAAGCCAACACACACTCTTCCCTCAGCCTTCACCTGTGTATTGTCCAGTCTGTTCCTAAAAAGGGCGAGGTGCAGGCCTTCTATCATGGCCCCAACAGTGATGTCTGAAATCAACACCCTCTCTGCTCAGTGAGGAAACGGTACAGAAACCCCCTGCAGGAACGATGCGATCTTCAGTGGCTCGTGTTCATCAGACCTGGGTCTGTCCATGAAATGGGAGTAGTGTAATTGGCTGACTGGCATGGACATGATGGGCTGAAGGGCCTGTATCTATGCTGTGACTCTGTGACAAGGGGTGTGCCCCTTTACGTGTCTGCCTTGCTCCCGCCACATGGTATGTGCGGGTAGTCCACACATCAGACCACAATGATTAGCATTGAAGCACACCGCCCAAGTCACAATAACTGGAGGACATGAGAATGGGATCTGTGATGTTTCCCAGGCAAGAGACAGATCCGTGTCACAGTCCACAGGACACGTGGGCTCTCCCACTCTACCCGCCACAGCTGTCCGTGCACGAACCATCCCACAGGCCGACCCTCCTCCAGTTACAATGGGGATGCTTGGGAGGCCGTACAAGCTGGGTCTACAGCCAGAGTGCACCTACACACTGGGGGTAGATTCCATGGACGCCTACACACTGGTGGGTAGACTCTATGAGCAGGTGTTGGCTGGATTAGGCCTGGAGAATGCAGGGGTGGAAGGGGGAGCTAGTCTTGGTCGGCAGGTCCGGGGGCAGGAGTGGGATGTCGGTGATGCAGGGAGCGGTGGAGGTGGTTGGAGGCGTCATGTCGCTGAGTGGACCAGTCAGCAGGGCAAGGGTAGAGCTGCCCAATGGTGTGAGGCGTGACGGAGAGATCGGCGCGAGGCCAGGGAGGGGGTTAAAACTGCACCTAAATGTCAGTGTATCCAGTACCCAATGCCCTTATGCCAGGGTGTAAAGTGTATCCTATGCCTAAGGGACACCGTATCATTTGTACCCAATGCCCAAGTGACAGGGTGTAAACTACAACTATGCCCCTGTGCCCAAACAATAGGGGTGAGGGTTCAGTTGATGCCCACTCAGTCCCATGCCCATCAGCAGGATGGAAAGGTTGGATCATTGCCCATCCAATCCCATGCCCAAGTCGCAGGAGGAGCGGGTTGGGTTGATGCCCATTCTATCCCAAGCCCAAATGGCAAGAGGTGAGTGCACAGTCAATGTCCGATCAACACTACACCCGGACAAGGCAGGAGCCTGGGGACGATGGCAGCTAAATGGGAGACCACACGTCCCCCTCACTGCTACCTGCCTCCTACATCCCTTGAGGCCACCATCACTCTCCCACCACCACCCACAGTCCCATCCCCATCCGTAGCCAATGAAACACCATTGTCCGTGGCTGTCAGTGTGAAGGTACCAGGACACCATCTTACCAGGCAACGTAACTTTGAAGGTCACGGCACGAAGTAGGCGCCCATATGCAACATGAGCTCTTCGTGCCTGCCTGCCTTTCACCGTGCAGCTGTTGATTGTAGCTGTGTGGGACCTTATCAAATGCTTTCTGAGGGGTGGGAGGTCAGTTGATCATCTCAGTGTTTATTAGAATGTAGAACTGTACAGCATAGGAACAGGCCCTTCGACCCACAATGTGCTGAACATGGTGCCAAGTTAATCTAATCTCGGCCATGCACTTATCCAGAAGCCTCCCACACACGACTATTCTCCCTGTCTCCATCACCACTCCCGGCACCCAGCACCATCTGTGTATAAACTCCACCTCGCACATCTCATTTAAACTTTGCCCCCCTGCCCTTGCCATTTACACCCTTGTAAAAAAGGTTCTGACTGTCTACTCCATCTACACCCCACAGCCCTCCATCAGGTCTCCCCTCATCCTCTCACAGTCCAGAGGAAATCTGTTTGTCGAAATTCTCCTTACACTAAATACCTTCTAATTCAGGAAGCTTTCTCGTGAAGATAGACTAAAGAGTCTGAAGGGTCTCGACCTGGAAATGTCACCTGTTCCTTTTGGGCAGGGTGCAGAACACCTTCACCAGAGAGCTGTGTAGGAAGGAACTGCAGATGCTGGTTTACACCAAAGAGAGACACAAAATGCTGGAGTCACTCAGCGGGTCAGGCAGCATCTCCGGAGAGACCCCCCTTCCCCCTCCCCGTACTCGGGGTCTGAAGCGCCGAGGATGCGAGGCCATGGAGCTGAGGCTCACTTTGAGGCCGACGGCTGCTGGGCGGCCGTACCCCTCTACTCCCTCCCTTCTCCCCCCCCTTCTCCCCCCCTTCCCTTCCCCCGCCTTCCCCCCCCCTTTTCCCCCCCCCTTTTCCCCCCCTTTTCCCCCCCCCTTTCTCCCCCCCCCCTTTCTCCCCCCCCTTTCTCCCCCCTTCCCCGCCCCCCTTTCCCGCCCGCCCCCTGAAGAGCCTCTGCTGCTTTTGACCGTCCGCCCGCTCGCAGCAGCAGGGTCGCCTGCTCAAAACACCCCGCAAATTGGAAACCCCAGCTCCAAAAGGCAGCGGATACCTGGAAAACCCAGCTCCAAAAGGCAGCAAGCTCCCCTGACTCCCTCTCTGAGTGTCCCTCTCTGTGTGCCTCTGTGTCCCTCTCTGTGTGTCTCCATGTCTCTCTCTGTGCCTCCGTGTGCATCTCTGTGTGTATTGTTGTGTGTGATGTCGCAGGCGGCTCCTCCCCCCGAACTCCAAAGAGCTGCCGACAGCTTTGGTGCATGATAACGCATGCTTGCATTTCGAGAAGGGTTTCATTGAATTGAATTTGGCCCCGCCCCCCATGGATTAAAACATTGTTTATTTCTTTTTTTCCATTGCATTGAATGTTATTGTTGCTCATTTAACTACACTATTATTGTTGATTCCACTGTTATTCATTGAATTGAATGTAATTATTTCTCACTTAATATCACTAATTCTTAACATTAACATTTAATTTCAAAGACAGTTTCAAAAATAAATTCGCTGCCTTCATTGACAGCTTAGATTAGAAAGGACCCGCTGTTTGTGGGAGGGAGGTGGAGGGGGGTTGGTGTTGGTGTTGTGTGTGACGACGCAGGCAGCTCCTCCCCCCCCGAACTCCAGAGAGCTGCCGACAGCTTTGTCTCCAACTTGTTTTAACTTCAAAACCATGGCGTTGGAGACAAAACTTCAAAGCTGTTTGTGTCTTACAGGTAACAGTTCATTTCATAGGATACGAATCTGATTCAATTTCATTCCTTTGTTTTAATTTCAAAACCGTTGCGTTTTTGTGTTCACCAAAGTCTACCAATTCTTACAGTTCACAGACAGCTCTTTTTACTTTTTGAGTTGTTTGTTTTTGTGTAAAACTTCATTTTCAGACAATTGATCATTCTGTCTCCATTGGCTTTATAAATCTTAAAGAGTACATTTCATTTCAAAGATTAAATGTTTAGATTAACATCTGATTGAATTTCATTGTTAAGTTCTTTTTTTCCCATTGCATTGAATTTAATTGTTTCTCATTTACTGCACTAATTATTGATTCCATTGTTTTTCATTGAATTATTTCTCACTTAACATTCACTTATTCTTAACATTAAATTTTAAGTTCAAAGACCGTTTTAAAAAATAAATTTGCTGCCTCTTCATTGACAGCTTAGATTAAAAATCATTGTTTTTTAACTTTGAGAACGTTGAATTTTTTTGCTTTTTTTAAAAGATAGTTTTATTTTAAAAAAATTCTAATGTTACATTTTCCCCATTTGTTACATCTTTACAATTTTGAGATTTTAAAAATCTTAAAGATTATCTTTAATTCTTAAAGACATTTAATTTCAAAGAGCATTTTTTTAATTTTTAATTGACGCTAAAATTTCCCCCTTTGTTTCTTCTTTGCAATTTTAAAAGTTTGCGGTTATTTTAAAAATCCACAGTTGATTTGAAAAGGCTCCATTTTGAACAAATTGACAAAGATTTAAAAGAATAATAATTGTGATTGATTTCATTCTACAGGAAAGGCTCCATTTCAATAAATTGATCTGTTTTCATTGACAAAGATTTAAAAACAATTTCATTGTGATTGATTTCATATGATCTGAAAGATTCAATTTTGAATAAATTAATTTGTCTTGTGTTTGGGCTTTTTAAAAAATCTGAAAGATTCCATTTGTCAATAAATTAATCTATCTTCATTGACAACAGAGATTGTGTTTTAAAATCATGTCATGAAGAGGGAGGAAAAGACCTTCAAGACGGTCATGTGATGAGAAAAAGAGACATCAAGAAGGAATGGGGAGCAGAAGGGAACAAGAGTCGCAACAAGAAAGAACACAACATAATTGAGATAATCCAGAGATAAACCAGGAGAAGTGCACAAGAGACACAGCAAGAAACATCTCAGTGTCTCCAAGATAGTCGGGGAAGACAGCGGGAGAGAAGTGCACAAGAGACGCAGCAAGAAACAACTCAACGTCTCAGAGATAAACGAGAGAGAGAGCAGGAGAGAAGGGCTGAAGAGATGCATCAAGAAACAACTCAACGTCTCTGAGATAAATGAGAGAGAAGGGCTGAAGAGACGCATAAAGAAACAACTGAATGTCTCAGAGATAAACGAGAGAGAGAGAGAGCGGAAGAGAAAGGCTAAAGAGACATATCAAGAAACAACTCATGTCTGAGAGATAAACAAGAGAGGGAGTGGGAGAGATGGACTGAAGAGACGCAGATAGAAACAACTCAAAGTCTCAGAGCTAAATGAGAGAGGGAGCAGAAGTGAAGGGCTGAAGAGACACAGCCAGTAATAACTCAATGTCTCAGGAATAACTAGCAAAGGAGCAGGAGAGAAGGGCTCAAGCTACCCAGCCAGAAAGTACTCAACCGTCTCAGAGATAGGCGAGCAGGAGAGAAGGCTTCAAGAGACACAGCAAGAAAGAACTCAATGTCTCAGAGATAAATGAGAGAGGGAGGCGAAGAGAAGGACTCAAGAGACGCAGCAAGAAACAACTCAATGTCTTGAGAAACATCAAGAAAGGGATGAAGAGATGGGAGATGAAAAAACTAGAAGGCTGGATGAACAGTGAGACAGAGAGACAGGACAACTTACAAGGATAAATCTTTCTGCTGATGTTGGTGAAATGACCAATGTTTGCCTTCATTGTCGAGCATACAGCTTCTCAGCAGAAATGACGAACTTTTGATGCATGAAGGGTAAGGTCAACATTGCTCCTCTGAAGACACTCCCGAATGCACTCATTAATTTGTATACAGGTGACACACCACAATCACATGAGTTCAGAAAGAATATTAGACAATACAATTGCCTTTTCAACTCGCGTAATTCGGTGCCAAGGAAGTGGTGGCACATGGATGGAATCCTTCAGTGATCATTCAAGGCCAGATTCATCATTTCATTGGTTCGTTGATGCCTGACCTTGATCAACAAAGTAAATTCTTACAAATCTATTTCATGGACCCGCAAGATAGCATTGAGTTGCAAATGAGTATACTCCAAGATGCTGGTATTCAACGGGACATTGTTGAAATGCTTGAAAACATAATAAGACTAAACAATCCTTACATTCATTCACTTGTCATGGCGATGCATATTGTTTGTAAAAATCATGTGGGATGTAATGGGTTAATTTCAAGAAGCCTAAAAGTTCATGATACTGGAAGAAGAAAAATCTAGGGCAGCCAGAAGTGAAGACATTTCAGACATTTTTGTAGTTCAGAATTTGCACAAATGAAAAACACAAAGTAGGGAACAAAAGACACCCCCCAAACTGACCAATAGACAGTCAGCATGCTACCTAATCCCTTCCCCGAACCCACCTCTCCCAGTAACAGCGCTCGGCATAGAGAGAATAATATTTAGCCACTCCTAGCCATAACACATTCATTATTATCTCTTTGAGAGAGAAGAAAAAAAAATACAGACTGGCATGAAGTTAACGAGCGAGTGCTGCATATTATTATCCAAGGTCAGGATATGAAAAACAAGAACTGCGTTCTCTTAGTTTGTTTAACGACAGGGGGAACACAAAATTAACAAAGAAATTCTCAAAAGAATATAAATAAAAGATAAACAACTCGTCCAGTTAAATTCTTAATCATTACCAAATGATATATTGTCAAAATAGGAACAGTAAATCTCAAATGGGCAGTTTCCAACATATTACCAATCCACATTTTGAGTGTTGGTATAGTAGCCTTTTTGCAAAATTTAAGTTTGCGTTTTTTTGCTGTTATTAAACCATAATTAAAAAATGAAGTTTGGGATATATTCAATTTGTTTCCATCTGCTGTTATTCCAAATATATTCATTTCCATGTGTTAAAGAAGGAACTGCAGATGCTGGAGAATCGAGGGTTACACAAAAAGCTGGAGAAACTCAGCGGGTGCAGCAGCATCTAAGGAGTGAAGGAGATAGGCGACGTTTCGGGTCGAGACCCTTCTTCAGAAATATTCATTTCCATGCTAGGTTCCATTTTTATCTTAAATAAACTAGTGAATATATCAAATATATCACACCAAAATCCTTGCAGTTTTGTGCAAGGAACGAAAGAATGTGTGATATTGGCATTTTGGGGAAGACATTTATCACAGATGGGAGAAATATTTGAATAAAATTTATTCAACCTAACTTTCTGTGGAATATTTGAAATTGAATTAAATTATGTCTAGCGTTAATCGAACATTTATGTATATATATCAAATACCTCTCCCATGTTTCTTTAGAATTTTTTGTCATTCATTCTTTTTCCCAGTCTACTCTAATTGCCTCTGTTGATGGCAATTCTCTATTAAGAATACTATTATATAAATATGATATTAATTTTTGTGAGTCCGTCTTAATATTCATTGCTTCTTCCAGTGGGTCTTTCATTATGCTCTGTAGTCTTGGTATATATTTTTTTATAAATTCAAATATCTGTAAATATTTAAAGTATTGGTTATTATTCAGATTAAATTTTGATTTTAATTGTCGAGATGATAATAAAGTTCCCATTTCATACATGTCACCCAACTTTTTAATTCCCAATCTTTCCCATTGTCTATATGTTTTATCCATAAAAAATGGTTTAAATACCGGATTATTCACTATTGTGGTAATTATGAAAAGTTTCTTCATTTTAAAGTTAATTTTATTTGTTTCCATATTCGAAATATATTGTGTATAATTGGAATCTTCTTATATATATTATTCAATTTTATCGAGGAGAAGAGGATCACTCGTAAATCGTAAGGAAAACAATCCTCTTTCTCCATTCTTATCCATTCCATCTGTTGAGAAGGACATTCCAACCAATAAATGGTATTCTTAATATGCACTGCCCAATAATAATATAAAAAATTAGGCAGTGCAAGTCCCCCTACATCTTTAGGTTTAAACAAATGATTTATTTTAATTCTATGTGCTTTGTAGTTCCATATAAAATTAATCATATTAGTTTAAAATATATATATTTTGATATATATATTGGTATGGATTGAAATAAATATATTATTTGTGGTAGCACTATCATTTTTATAGCATTTATTCTGCCAATTAATGATAGTGGGAGCGTTTTCCAAAATTTAATCCGAGCATTCAATTATTTAACAAAGGACTAAAATTAGCATAAATAATGATTTATATCTTCTAGTAACTTGAATACCTAAATACTTACATTTTTCCATTGCAATTTTAAATGGAAATTTTAATAGATGATAGGCACGGACTGGAAGGGCCGAGAAGGCCTGTTTCCGTGCTGTAATTGTTATATGGTTATATGATTCGCTTTCTGGGGCTGTAAGGACATAATTTCACTTTTATTTAAAAGGCACGGACTGGAAGGGCCGAGAAGGCCTGTCTCCGTGCTGTAATTGTTATATGGTTATGATTCGCTTTCTGGGGCTGTAATGACATAATTTCACTTTTATTCCAATTTATTCTATATCCAGAAAAAGAGCCAAATTCCTCTATTACGTTTAGTAAATTTGGGATACTCGTTTCTGAATTTCTAATATATAAAATTATATCATCCGCATATAATGACATTTTGTTATTACAGTCCTTAGTATTATATCCCTGAATATTCGGATGCGTTCTTATCCTTTCAGCCAGAGGCTCTCTCATAAGGGCAAATAGCAGGGGTGATAAAACACATCCCTGCCTATTGTCCCGTGATAATTGGAATTTTGGAGACAACATATTATTAGTTAATATTCTTGCCATTGGTTTATCATATAATAATTTTACCCATCTAATAAAATTAGCTCCCATATTAAATTTTTGGAGTACTATGTATAAATACTGCCACGCTACCTGATCAAATGCTTTCTCTGCATCCAAAGATATAACTGATAAGTCTTCCTTTTCCCCTTGATGTGAATACAGTATTTTAAAAAGTCGTCTCAAATTGTTAAATGATTGTCTTTTAGGTATAAACCCCATTTGGTCCTGGTTTATCAATTTATTAATATATTTATTCAATCTTCTTGCTAAAACCTTTGCTAAAATTTTTTGATCTGTGTTTAAAAGTGATATAGCTCTATATGAGCCTGGATCTAGATCTTTATCTTTTTTTGGTATAAGCATAATTGTAGATTCTGCTAAAGTTTCGGGTAATTTCTTTTCGGTAAAAGCATAGCTATATAATTTAAGTAATCGTGGGACCATTAACTCCTGAAATCTTTTATAGAATTCATTATTAAAACCATCAGGCCTTGATGTCTTCCCATTTTTCAGTTATTTTATTGTTTCTCTTATTTCTTCACTTGTAATCTGAGCTCCTAATTCCTCTTGTTCTAAGATATCCACCTTTGGCAAATTACAATTATCTAGAAAATGTATACTTTTATTGTCTTCAATGTTAGTTTTAGATGTATATAATTTTTGATAAAATTGAGCGAACCTTTTGTTAATGACCTTAGGTAAAGTTAATAGTTTCCCATTCTCTGATTTAATTTTAATAATTGTTTTTCCCTTTTCTTGCTTCTCCAATTGCTGTCCTAGAAGTTTATGTGGTTTATCCCCACATTCAAACAGTACTTGTTTTATGGTCTGAAATAATCTTATTACTCTTGCCGATAATATTCGATTAAGTTTAAATGTCAATAATGTGATCTTATTATGTTTATCTATAGTTGGGTCTTTTGCGTTACCTAATTCTAATAATTTAACTTCCGTTTCGAACGTCCTTTGTTCTGTCCTGTTTTTTTTATTGAGAAAACTTTGATACGAAATTATAACTCCACGGATGAATGCCTTAAAATATTCCCATAATAGAGATGGTGAAATACCTGGTGTCTCGTTTGTTTAAAAAAAATCATTTGTAGTTTTAAATACTCGTAACTTTGTGAGTCATTAGCTATTTGTGTGAAAAACCTCCAAAATAATTTTATACTTGGCATTCCCTCAAGTTTTAAAGTGAAAGTCAACGGGGAGTGATCAGAAATAATACTATTGTGGTATTTAGGATTAATCGTATATGGTATTAATTTTGTATCCACTAAGAAATAATCAATTGTTGAATAGGTTTTGTGTTCTGATGAGTAAAACGAATATTCCCTTACAGTTGGATTAACTATTCTCCATACATCTGTTATATTAGTGTTTTTTATATATGTGTTTAAGAATTCACTAGACTTGGATTTGACACTACCCTTCCTTAATTTTAATGATTTGTCTAAGTATGAATCTATAACACAGTTAAAGTTCCCCCCCCCCCCCCCCGCCCAGTATTACATTTTGAAAATTATACTCATCTATTTTATCCATAATTTTCTTTAAAAATTGGGGATTATCAAAATTTTGTGCATAAATATTTATCAGAGTCAGTGGAGTAGAATAAATTTCTCCCGCCACTATCGTTTATCTTCCTTCCAATAATAATAATAATATATCTTATTGTCATTACACATAAGTGCAACGAGATTTGGTTTGCAACTTCGAGATTTCGGTTAGCAACCCCCGAGAACAAGGTTTGTAAAAACAAACATTTGACCAGTACCATCAACACAGATTAAAGTGTGAGGCCAGGGGAGACAGTCCGTGGGGGGGGGGGGGGGGGGGTGGTACTCAGCAGGACCGGTTCAGAGCCGCTATAGCTCTGGGAATGAAGCTGTTCCTGAGTCTGGTAGTGCGGGCGTAGAAGGCCTTGTAATGTCTGCCAGAAGGGATTAGTTCGAACAGTCCATTACAAGGGTGAGAGGAGTCTTTATGTTTGCTGGCGGCCTTCCTGAGGCTCCATGTGTGGTAGATGCCCTCCAAGGATGGTAGTGGTGTCCCAATAATCTGTTGCACTCTATGGACAACGCGCTGAAGACCTCTCCTCTCCGCCTCCGTGCAGCTGAGATACCACACAGAGATGCCATACATTAGTATGCTCTCTGTGGTGCAGCGGTAGAAGGTCATCAGCAGCTGTTGGGGCAGACCAGTCCGTTTCAATGTTCTTAGGAAGAACAGTTGTTGCTGTGCCTTTTTGACCAGCGCAGCGGTGTTGGTGGACCATGTTAGATCCTCTGAGATGTGAGTGCCCAGAAACTTGAAGCTGGACACTCTCTCCACACTTTCTCCATGGATGGAGATTGGGGCGTATTCCCCATTCTGTGACCTCCTGAAGTCGACAATCAGCTCCTTGGTCTTGGAGGTGTTTAGCGACAAGTTGTTCCATGAGCACCAGTCCGCCAGGTTCTGCACCTCCGCTCTATAGTTTGTTTCATCCCCGTTGGTGATCAGCCCGATCACCGTTGTGTCATCTGCAAACTTGACAATGGTGTTGTTGTCAAATGCAGGGACACAGTCGTGGGTGAAGAGGTAGAGCATGGTGCTCAGTACACAACCCTGTGGTGTGTCGGTGCTCAGGGTGATAGTGGAAGACAGGTGTGGCCCCAGTCTCACTGCCTGCGGTCGCTCCTTCAGAAAATTTAGGATCCAATCGCATGTCAGTGAGCTGATATTCTTCATCAGATATTGTATTCTTTAATATAAATGGTATACCTTTCCGAATAATAATAGCCGTTCCTCTAGCTTTACCAGTAAATGACGAGTGATACGTTTGGCCTGTGCAGTTTGCCCTTAGTCTCATCTGTGTTTGTAGTTTCGTATGCATTTCTTGCAAAAAAGCTATGTCCACATTTAAAGATTTTAACTGGGCCATAATCTTGCCCCTTTTAATTGGATCATTCGCACCCCTAATATTCCAACTACAGAATGTGAATCCTCCATTCTTTTTTTCCTTATTATCCTGCATTGTAAATAGGTTTTGGTGATTTTGAAATAAGAGTTTCAACAATAGAAAGTCATCATCATCTTTACTGTTTCAAATATTCTCTTATCTACCCCAATTTATAACCTTCTATGTTACTTGCTCAGTATCACAGAGTCGTGGAATTGTAAAACATGAGAACACATGCCCTGTCCCTGTCCGAATATATTCATCTGTCCCTTAATTACCAGCCTGTTTCAAGGGTTAAATTTCTTATCTGAAATACAACCGTCTTCCAGCCCAAACCTCTGGAACTTTTCCAAATCATTAACGCCTCTTTCTTCCCACAGGTTAATGATGTTATAATATTCCTATACCCCTTTTCATTAATTGTAGTGTGTTAGTGTACATCCTAAATTATATTTCATTTATTTTCAGCCATATTAACATTATATATCTGTTAATAATAATCATCTCTATATGCCCCTTATCCCCCTAAATCAATTAGATTAATACATTGGTTAATCATATTAGTATAAAATTAATATAATAGCATAACCATTAATCAGTAATATTAAGTTTATATAGTTAGTTAATTCTTTACATTACATATATACTGTATTAATTAAAACATTTCTTAAGTCCATAATTTCCTTTGATTTTCTTTCAAATCTGATCGCGTTACTTCAAAATGTCCTCCTTTCAATTATTTCTCTTCCCCTTATCCATTCAAGGTTGAAACCAGGGCTTGTTCATTGAATACACATTCCTGACAGATAAGCCTGTCTGGTTAATGTCTAGAGCAGTTCCACCATCTTAATTACAACACAGTTTCCCATTAAAAAGTTTAATCGTCAACCTACACTTGTCTTTTTTCTATTTTCTTTACAATTTCTTGTGCGTAATTAAATGCCGAATCCGGGTCCGCGAAGGCGCGTTGAATAGTAAGTAAGTAATCTTCATCTTCGCTGGAAACACAACCCCATATTTCACCTCTGATTTACCTTGCAAAATGCTGCTTGCTCTTTTAAGCTTATTCCTTTTCTCCAATATTTCGCGTGGATAGTCCCTGTAGAATCTGACAGTCTCTCCATCAAATGTGAGCCTCTCCCCATGTGGTATCATCTTCATACGTTTTTCCAGATTTGAAATGTCCAAAAATTTCACAATAATCTGGCTTGGGGGAGCATTTGTTTCTCTTCTGAAGTGACCTACCCGATGTGCCACATCAATCCTCGGGTTTTCCTTCAACTTAAAGACATCTTTGAGTATTTTAGTAACAAGTTCAGTCATTAGAATTCCTAGCTCTTGTCCCTCCTTTACTCCTACAATCCTCAAGTTCTGTCTCCTTGACCTAGCTTCCAAATCTAGTTTTTTTTATTCCGTCAATTTATTCAGTTGCTCCCGATTAACCCCTTGTTCTTCTTTCAGGGTCAATATTTCCCGAGACATCTCACGTATTTCAACCTTCATATCTTCTATTGACTTATCGACTCCTTCAGTCAGTTAATCAAATTTCTTATTATAATCATATTCCATTTTCACAAATTCCCGAGTTGTCCTCTGATCCAGGTCCAACAGCTGCTGCTTCAAAAAGTCAAACTGTTCCTTTGATTCATCATGCGCAGTATCTATTTTCTTGGCTCCTAGACTCTTCCTAATAGAAAAAAAGACCAATTCTTAACGAGTTGCAATAGTATCATAAAAGTAAAAATTCTGGGTTTGGCGAAAAATGATTAAGAATATTAAAAAAAGCATCGACTTGTGGCGAGGGAGAATCACCTTTCTGCTTCACTTTCTCACTTATTTATTTTCTTTACACCACACTCACTAGACTTTCCTTTACTCTTGACTACTTATTTCTTTCTCATTTCTTTCTAAAAAATAAAAAGGAAGTTGTACAAAGAATGTTTTAATAATTCTGGGAACCTGTGAAAAGGTACCATCAAAATGTAACGTACTTCTAATTTAAAAAAAATAAAAATAAAATAAAATTAAATTTAAAAAAGGAACAGTAAATCTCCAGTTATAACTTCATCAGCTATGGATTACTCCCATAACTCTCCAGAAAGCTGGAGGCGTCTTGAGGATTGTTAAAAAATCGAAAATTACGTTGACAAGACGAATACGCAATCTAGTTGGATATAATAAAGCTGGGCACAGCTTTTTCTTATACAAATCAGACATTACATTATAAAAAACCCTTTCTTATTTCCAAAAGCTCATATCTATAATCAGGAACAAACCAAAACTTGCATCCTTCATATTCAACCACGCCCAACATTTTTGCTGCCTGGAGAATATTCTCCTTCATTTGCCAAAAATGAAAGTCAATAATCAAGTGTCTCGATTTATTACCAGATTTCTTCCCAATCATGTGAGGCCCCTTCCCCGAGCCCCCCAAACCACACGATGGGGGAACAGACCCAACGGGTCTGCACTTGGTCTGGTACACTTTTAAAACTCTATGCGTGTGTGTAGGGGTGTGGGTGTGTGTGTGTGTCATTTTGCATGTGAAACGTATCTCCTCGAAAACCAGATGCTGAAACAGGAAAACTTTTACATATTTTTAGTAGAGATTTTCCTTGTGGTTTTCGAAATCGACTGTACATTTGGTACATTCTTTTCCCGACTTTTTAATTAAAAATTGTTGACCAATCTGACCTTTTTTTAAAATCTGACCGCTGCCCAGCAGCTGACGTTACAATAGCAGTGACATTTTTACATCTTCTGGTAGAAAATGTCCTTATGATTTAAAAACTCCAAATCCTCTATAAATTTGGTCCATTATTTCCCAAGATATTTACTAAAATTTATCACCAAACTCACATTTATTTTTAAGTATGTCCAGCTGCTGACCTCACAATGCCTTTCCTTGTGGCCCACCTCTCGTGGCCCTGCTCCCCGCCTGCCTCCTCATTTAACTCCACTAATTATTGTTGATTCCATTGTTTTTCATTGAATTGAATTTGCCCCCCCTGTGGATTAAAGCATTGTTTCTTTTTTTTTCATTGCATTGAATTTTATTGTTTCTCATTTAACCTCACTATTATTGTTGATTCCACTGTTTTTCATTGAATTGAATGTAATTATGTGAGGGATGAAGTGATTAAACCCCACTATTGTAAGGATTCAGGAGAAGATTCTAACTTGTAAACAGGATTCTAACCGATAGACGCCAGGCAGGGAGAAGATGTTGACATAGCTGGGAGTGGGTTTATCAGAACTGTCCTTGAGTGAGGATGGATAGCATAGTGTAGCGTAGAAGGAGGGTGATAGATGGGACCCTTGTCAGTAGGGACTAGGGATGAAAGGGACCCTTGTCAGTAGAAACTAGCTTTAGTTCAGATATAAAAAAAACTGAGATGGGTCAGTTGGAGGTGAGAAAACTAGGCCAGGTCAATTGCAACTGGGCATGCTTAATGATATAAATGAATATTGGTTATACGCCCCTAGTCAAGAAATTGCTCATTATCATGAACATGCTATGTATGATGTGGGAGGTACTGGGGGATGTACCCATAGACTGTGCACCTCAGTGCTCTGATTGGGGAGAGCCAGAAGGGGAGGTTAAGTCAGCAGAATTGTGTGTATAAAGGGGCTTTACTTTTCTGACTTTGGTGTGTCTCAATTTGGAGAGGCACCCGAATTCTGCAGATTCGCAAATAAATAAAAAGCATTTCTTGTTTCGATGATTTAGTCTCTGAGCAGTGATTGTGAGCACAAACTACATCTCACAAAGTGGGGGCTCGTCCGGGATCGCCACTCCGGCTGCTCGGCGGAAGCATGGAAGGAAGGGATGGTGCACCCCTGCTGAGTTCAGCGGTCTCTAATCTCCCTGCTTGCCATCAGCGGTTTGAGCGAGTGATATCCGGACAAGAGACTCGGGAAACAAGGGGGAGTGTTGGAAAAATAAACAAGGGACGGTCGAGCGATTCTTGTGCACAGGACCCGGGTAAGAAAACTGACTATTAATTATTGCCCGGGCGACCGAGGGTCTGTCGGACGGGAATAGTCTGATAAGACAACAGATAACCGGAACGGGAAAAGTAAGAGTCCGGGGGGGAAATTAAAAAGGCTCAATGGTGAAGAGCCACACATTCTGCCTGATAGTCCGTTGGGGCGAATGTGGCAATCTTGGGGAGAAGGAAGCCCCGGGGTAAAGTTAAAAAAGGAAGGAGCAACACAGAAAGACATAGAAGTGGCAACTTTCAAATTTTTTTTAAATAAAGCTACAGAAACCTATAAATTATATGTGGAAAAACAGATTTTGAACAAAAAATTGACAGAAACCTCAAAGAAATTTCAGGAAATAGAAGAAACTCATATACAGATTGGTCAGGTACATGAGGAGTTCGTGCAAAATATTATAGAAAGCAGAAGGAAGAGTAGCAATAAAAATTATATAAATGTTAATTTTGAAACTTTAATCTGTGCAGGAAATTGCATAATTTCATTGAAGTAAGGATGGAACGAATATGATTTGTGTGTAAAAACCGGTTTTGAATGAATGAGAAAGTTCATATATGTGACAAGTTTGTTTGTTGCAGGCCACATGCTGTAAGGGTAGGTGTGTGTGTTCCTTTAAGAAATTCTAAGCAATGGGGGAGGTTACGAGCAGCTGTAAGCTAACGAACAACGCTTTGTAACATTGCAACTTAAAAGGGGAAAGTTGGAAAATGTAGGTGGCTTGGTTTTGCTGATGTTTCTATAGATTTCTTTTCAGTAAAGTTATTTTGGAAAATTGTTACTAGTACTAAATAGTGGTGAAAATGGGTTGAAATAATTGGAAATAAGTTAATTGCTGAAACAAAACCAGCTTTGGTGGTTTGTTTAGATAAGCATTCAGGCAGGAGCTAACGACGGGTGTGAAAGTAATAAATCAGGAGGAGTCAGTGGAAGATTTAAAAAAAAGGTGAATACATTTGCAAAGTAGGATGAACTATTTGAGAAGTAAGAAATTCTGTACTCCAATTCTGGAGTATGGTGTACAATTTTGGTCGCCATATTATAGGAAAGATGTCAACAACATAGAGAGTGTACAGAGGAGATTTACTAGAATGTTGCCTGGGTTCCAGCAACTAAGTTACAGAGAAAGGTTGAACAAGTTAGGTCTTTATTCTTTGGAGCGCAGAAGGTTAAGGGGGACTTGATAGAGGTCTTTAAAATTATGAGAGGGATAGAGTTGACATGGATAAACTTTTCCCATTGAGAGTAGGGAAGATTCAAACACGAGGACATGATTTGAGAATTAAGGGACAGAGGTTTAGGGGTAACATGAGGAGGAACTTCTTCACTCAGAGAGTGGTGGCTGTGTGGAATGAGCTTCCAGTGGAAGTGGAGGCAGGATCGATTTTAACATTTAAAAATAAATTGGATAGGTATATGAACGGGAAAGGAATAGAGGGGTATGGTCTGAATGTAGGTAGATGGGACTAGGAAGTAAATGTTCGGCATAGACTGGAAGGGCCGAGAGGGCCTGTTTCCGTGGTGTAATTGTTATATGGTTATATGGTTATATGGGTCAAACAGCTTTTGTGGAGGCAAATGGTGTATGTGAACAAATTGCGGTTAGAATGAGAAAGAAGGCATATCAGAAAGGATTAAAGTGGGAAGCAGAGGGATAAATTGATGAGACTGTTTTAAAACGATAACAGCAAGCCAGACACAGATTATCCTTTGGGGCACTCATAAACTGAGAGGGTTAAAAAATACCTTACCCAATATTCCTGATGGGGCAGGAAATGGATTATGGCTTTGGAGGAGGAGAACGTGGGACGATTATTGGCTATGGGGGATTTGAAGGCACTGTTGGTGGAAGTGATAGGAACCACTAAACTGACAGAACTCCTGAAGATGGCTGGTATAAAATGCTGTGAACAATGCATTAAACAATGGCATGCTGTTTGGCACAGGCAGGCAGAGGGTATGGCAGGCCCTCAGACAATAATCCAGCAGCCTATCTGGAGAACAAGCTGAAAAGGTGGAGACTGGAAACTTAACATGATTCAGTGATCATTTGGTCAATGAGGTTGAGAAATATCGCAAATATATGAAAAAGACTTGCAGCCCAGCAGGAAGAGGTGCAGAGAAAAGTGATGCAAATGTAACTTAAAGAGCTGAAAAAGAAAGAGCGTAAAAAAGGAAAGACAATATTGTCAGTAACAACAGACCTGGTTGAAAAGTCTGAAATGAGTGATGCACTGACACACAGTGAGTCCTATGAATTAGCCAAACAGGGTCTAGAGAATTCCATGCCAATAATAAATGTAATTGGAAGAGTGTTTCCTCAAATGCCCTATCACGAGTGACATAAATCTGGATATAAGCCCAGACAGGCTGGGGTCACCAAGGGAAGGAGGGATCTCAGGGAAGAGGTCAAGGAAGGCTAGTAAGGAGACAGGTAGTGGATAAGATGTGTTGAGGATGTGGACAGGTATGGTAATCAGGAAATAAGAATAATAATAAAGATAATGGTGAACATAAAGAAGAGGTATTAAATACACCTAGGCTAGGATGCTGCAGGGTTTTAAATACTAGCCCCGTGTTTTTAATCAGAGGATAAAGGCAGATTTGGAAGGTGTTGATATAGTATGTGGATGATTTGTTGGTTTGTTCCACAAGTGAGAAGCAATGTGAGAGAGACATTGTAAGCATCTTGGAAAAGATGGCACAGGAGGTCATAAAGTATCAAGGAAGAAGTTGTTATTTTGTCAGCAGCAGGTAGAATATTTTGGATGAGTAATATATAAAGAAGTAAAAGCTAAAGCGCAGGATCAAATTGAAGGGATGATTGAAGTTCCCAAACCTCAGACAGTAGGACAGATGATGATGATATTGGGAATGGCAGAATATAGTTCAGACTAGATTGGAAAGTATGTTGAAATTGTGATGCCGTTAAGGAAAATAATGAAGGAAGAAGGACACAAGTCTGAGAAATGTTTTACAGTCAGTGCCTTTGAATGAAGGGGACAAAAAGGTTTTGCTTGTGGATGTTTCTTGTTAAAGGGATCATAATAGCAAGTATGTAGGGTTTGAAGTGATGCATCAGGATGAATTAGACTTTAAGGTAATCAAATTGGAAGCTTGCCTGCAATCTTGCTTAGCTCAGTTGGCAGAAATTAAGGTTTTAAGAGTAGCATATGTACATGGAGTCTGGCACATGTTTGGAGCAGTAGGGAAACAGAAAGGCTTTGGGAGAAACAACGGAGACTCCATGCAAAGTTAGCAGTATCCCCCTATGAAATGTTGTTTGGGTTACCTTATTTGGGAAAGATAGAAGGAATACCCACCATAGAGGGCAGTGATGTATTCTTAAGGAACTATTTACTGGCAGTATCTCGTTCTCTTACAGAATTAAAAGCTAAAGGATTATTGGCTCAAAGCCCACCACTCGACTTTCCAATACATGCTGTAAAGGCCGGCGACTGGGTACTGGTCAAGAATTGAAAGGAGGAGAAACTCCAGCCCAGGTGGACCGGCCAATACCTAGTATTACTGACAACCGAGACAGCAGTACGAACAAAAGAAAAAGGGTGGACCCACGCGACCCGAGTTAGAGGGCCCGTTGACCCACCCGCTCCTGATAAAGAGGAACAGTGGATGGTGAAGCCGGGGAATAAGCCCCTAACATTAACTTTTAGAAAAAATGTATAACTAGCAGTATGAAAGGAGCAGTCGTGGTATTGTTTGCTCTGCATGTGATCATGGCAAAAAGTATTAATAACTGTGATAAATGTTATCCTATCAGATACGGAGGGCAGACAACCAGATCATTTACCCATCATTCCCATGTGAATGTTGCTTGCTATAGCCTGAGGACTAGAACTATTTGTGAGGACGGGGGAAATAAGTATTATATGTTAGAGAATAGGGGATATGTAGGGAGGTTTGGGCACGTTACCTGCCAAAAGGGTAAGAGATGGGTTTGTATGACTAGGATAGGACAGTTAGGTCTCCCTTTTCATGCCTTAAGATGGACATTAGACAAAGTGAAGGAGGAAGTAATACAAAGGTTAACGGATGTAGTAGTCACCAAGCCTCCCCCTCCCCTACCTACTCAGCCTCAATTGCACCAGACAATGTATGAAGAAATAAAGAGGCAGATTGAGATCCCTGAAGGAGGGAGAAACTTGTTTGTGGACTTGACCCACCGGATAGCTGGAACCCTGAATGTGACTAACTGTTGGGTCTGTGGCGGACCACTGATGAGCTCACGTTGGCCCGGGGAGAGGATCCATTGTTGAAGTATGGGACCTGATGGAGTGGAACCTGACAGTTGGACAAGACGGAGATCTGCAGGCATGGGTCCTGACAGACGCTAGGCCCTGGGTAAAGGATGCCGTCCTAGTAGGCAGCAGCCCCTGCCAGCGCATCGTCACCCAGTGGCCAAATCAGTCCCGAGTGTGGTGGCCAGAGGAGCCTAGATGGTATCCGACTAAGAAAGACAGAGAAACTGCACTATTTGGATGAAGACTGATGGAATGGAATCGACTGGACTATGGAACGGCACCGGGAACAACCCTTATCAAGGAATTCCGGTGTTGCGAGATATATGGAACAAGGTTACCTCTAGTGGACCGGCCCCTGAAGGACTGTTATGGATATGCGGGTCACAAGGCATACTCGATGTTGACAACAAATTGGAGTGGGACTTGCTTCATTGGACTGGTACAACCGGGATTTTTCCTGTTAAACACTGAGGAAGGGCGGTCGCTAGGAACACCTGTATTTGATGACCTATATCGGAAGAAGAGGAAAATAGACATTGGAGAATGGGAAGATGATGAATGGCCACCTGCAAGAGTCATCTCATACTATGGACCAGCCACTTGGGCACAGGATGGATCCTGGGTCTACCGAACCCCGGTATACATGTTAAACCAGATCATAAGACTTCAGGCAGTACTGGAAGTAATTACCTACCAAACTGCGGTGGCACTGGATATGCTGGCAAAGCAGCAGACACAGATGAGAGCAGCAATATACCAGAACCGGTTGGCCCTAGATTACCTCCTGGCAGAAGAAGGAGGGGTATGCGGGAAATTCAACCTCTCTAATTGCTGTCTAAACATCGATGACAATGGACAGGCTGTAATGGACATATCAGAGGGAATCCGGAAATTGGCACGTTCCAGTACAGAAGTGGAATTCGATTATGGGAACCCAATGGTGGGATTCCATCCTCGGAGGAACATGGTGGAGAACAGCGGGACTCGTGTTTCTATGTGCATTGGCTGGGCTGATCTTTCAGATGCATTCTGTAGTAGTGCCTATGGGAGAGAGAGGGGCAATACCGAAAATAATGATAATGCGACCAGGGAAGGTCCAGGATCCACAGGAAGAGGAGATTAGGAGGATGCTACTTCAATTCGAATTGAAGGAGCTTGAAATTGAGGTTTAATCAATAGATGCGTAGCAAAAGAAAAAGGGAGGATTGTGAGGGATGAAGTGATTAAACCCCACTATTGTAAGGATTCAGGAGAAGATTCTAACTTGTAAACAGGATTCTAACCGATAGAGGCCAGGCAGGGAGAAGATGTTGACATAGCTGGGAGTGGGTTTATCAGAACTGTCCTTGAGTGAGGATGGATAGCATAGTGTAGCGTAGAAGGAGGGTGATAGATGGGACCCTTGTCAGTAGGGACTAGGGATGAACGGGACCCTTGTCAGTAGAAACTAGCTTTAGTTCAGATATTAAAAAAACTGAGATGGGTCAGTTGGAGGTGAGAAAACTAGGCCAGGTCAATTGCAACTGGGCATGCTTAATGATATAAATGAATATTGGTTATACGCCCCTAGTCAAGAAATTGCTCATTATCATGAACATGCTATGTATGATGGGGGATGTACCCATAGACTGTGCACCTCAGTGCTCTGATTGGGGAGAGCCAGAAGGGGAGGTTATGCCAGCAGAATTGTGTGTATAAAGGGGCTTTACTTTTCTGACTTTGGTGTGTCTCAATTTGGAGAGGCACCTGAATTCTGCAGATTCGCAAATAAATAAAAAGCATTTCTTGTTTCGATGATTTAGTCTCTGAGCAGTGATTGTGAGCACAAGCTATATCTCACAATTATTTCTCACTTAACATCACTAATTCTTAACATTATCATTTAATTTCAAAGACAGTTTTTAAAATAAATTTGCTGTCTTCATTGATAGCTTAGATTAGAAAGAACCCGCTGTTTGTGGGATGGAGGGTGGGTGGGGGGGGGGGGGGGGGGTGGTTGGTGTTGTGTGTGTTGATGCAGGCGGCTCCTCCCCCTGAAATCCAGAGAGCTGCCGACAGCTTTGGTGCATGATAACACATGCTTGCATTTCGAGAACAGTTTCAATGAATTGAACTTGCCCCCCTCCCCCCCGTGGATTAAAGCATTGTTTATTAATTTTTTTCATAGCATTGAATTTTATTGTTTCTCATTTAAACGCACTATTATTGTTGATTCCACTGTTTTTCATTGAATTGAATGTACTTATTTCTCACTAATTCTTACCATTTAATTTCAAAGACAGTTTTTAAAATTAATTTCCTGTCTTCATTGACAGCTTAGATTAGAAGGGACCCGCTGTTTGTCGGAGTAGGGGTTGGTCTTGTTTGTGACGACGCAGGCGGCTCCTCCCCCTGAACTCCAGCGAGCTGCCGACAGCTTTGGTGCATGAGACGCGTGCAGCATTTCCAGAACATTCTGGAAGCTTCAGCAGATAATCCGTGCTTGCATTTCCAGAACGTTCCTCGAATTCCTCACCAACCGCCATTCTGACTTTGCTTGTGAAGAGCAACGGCCTGAATTCCATTTCTCACAAGATAAGAATCTGATTCAATTTCATTCAATAGACACAGGAGTAGGCCATTCGGCCCTTCGAGCCAGTACCTTTGTTTTAACTTCAAAAGCGTTGTGTTTTTGTGCCTTACAGTTAACAGTTCATAGGATAAGAATCTGATTCAATTTCATTCCTTTGTTATAACTTCAAAACCGTTGCGTTTTTGTGTTCACCTAAGTCCACCAATTCTTACAGTTAACTTAATTTCACAGACAGCTCTTTTTACTTTCTGAGCTGTTTGTTTTTGTGTAAGACTTCATTTTGAGACAATTGATCTCTCTGTCTGAAGAAGGGTCTCGACCCGAAACGTCGTCTATCTCCTTCGCTCCTTAGATGCTGCTGCACCTGCTGAGTTTCTCCAGCTTTTTGTGTAACCCTCGATCTCTCTGTCTCCATTGACTATAAATCTTAAAGAGTATATTTCATTTGAAATATTACATTTTTAGATTAACATCTGATTGAATTTCATTGTTAATTTCTTTTTTTTCCCATTGCATTGCATTGTTTCTCATTTAACTGCACTAATTAACGATTCCATTGTTTTTCATTGAATTTAATTTAATTATTTCTCACTTAACATCACTAATTCTTAACATTAACTTTTAAGTTCAAAGACCGTTTTTTTAAAATGAATTTGCTGTCTCTTCATTGACAGCTTAGATTAAAAATAAGTTTTTTAACTGTGAACATTGAATTTTTTTGCTTTTTTTAAAAGATAGTTTAATAAAAAACATTTTTCTAACGTTAATTTTTCCCCATTTGTTACATCTTTACAATTTTGAGATTTTTAAAATCTTAAAGATTATCTTTAGTTCTTAAAGACAACATTTAATTTCAGAGACAGCATTTTTTTGATTTTTAATTGACGGTAAAATTTCCCCCTTTGTTTCTTCTTTGCAATTTTAAAAGTTTGCAGTTATTTTAAAAATCCGCAGTTGATTTGAAAAGGCTCCAATTGAAACAAATTGACAAAGATTAAAAAAAATAATTATGATTGATTTCATTCTACTGTAAAGGCTCCATTTTCAAGAAATTGATCTGTTTTCATTGACAAAAACTTCAAAAAACAATTTCATTGTGCTTGATTTCATATGATCTGAAAGATTCAATTTTGAATAAATTAATTTCTTGTGTTTGGGCTTTTTTTAAAACCAGAAAGTTTCAATTTTGAATAAATTAATCTGTCTTCATTGATAACAGAGATTGTGTTTTAAAATCATGCCAAGAAGGGGGAGGAAAAGACCATCAAGACGCTCATGTGATGAGAAAAAGGGACATCGAGAAGGAATGAGGAACAGAGGGAACAAGAGTCGCAGCAAGAAAGAACACAAATCATTGAGATAATCCGGAGAGAAACCAGGAGAGAAGGGCACAAGAGACACAGTAAGAAACATCTCAGTGTCTCCAAGATAGTCGGTGGAGACAGCGGGAGAGAAGTGCACAAGAGACGCAGCAAGAAACAACTCAACATCTCAGATATAAACGAGAGAGAGAGCAGGTGATAAGGGCTGAAGAGACGCATCAAGAAACAACTGAACATCTCAGAGATAAACGAGAGAGAGAGCGGAAGAGAAAGACTGAAGAGACACATCAAGAAACAACTCAACGTCTGAGAGATAAACGAGAGAGGGAGCAGAAATTAAGGGCTGAAGAGACACAGCCAGAAAGAACTCAATGTCTCAGAGATAAACGAGAGAGGGAGGAGGAGAGAAGGACTCAAGAAACGCAGCAAGAAACAACATCATCTTGTGGAACATCAAGAATGAATACAAATGAGAGGGGATGAAGAGATGGGAGATGAAAGAACTAGAAGGCTGGATGAACAGCGAGACAGAGATACAAGGCAATCTCTTGTCCTACGACCTACAAGGATAAATCTTTCTGCTGATGTTGGTGAAATGACCAATGTTTGCCTTCATTGTCAAGCATACAGCTTCTCAGCAGAAACGACCAACTTTTGCTGCATGAAGGGTAAGGTCAACATTGTTCCTCTGAAGATACTCCCGAATGCACTCATTAATTTGTATACAGGTGACACACCACAAGCACATGAGTTCAGAAAGAATATTAGACAATACAATTGTCTCTTTCAACTCGCGTCATTCGGTGCCAATGAAGTGGTGGCACATGGATGGAATCCTTCAGTGATCATTCAAGGCCAGATTCATCATTTCATTGGTTCATTGATGCCTGACCTTGATCAACAAAGTAAATTCTTACAAATCTATTTCATGGATCCGCAAGATAGCTTTGAGTTGTGAATGAGTATATTCCAAGATGCTGGCATTCAAAGGGACATTGTTGAAATGCTTGAAAACATAATAAGACTAAACAATCCTTACATTCATTCACTTGTGATGGCAATGCATATTGCTTGTAAAAATCATGTGGGATGTAATGGGTTAATTTCATGAAGCCTAAAAGTTCATGATATAACCATATAACCATATAACAATTACAGCACGGAAACAGGCCATCTCGGCCCTTCAAGTCCGTGCCGAACAACTTTTTTCCCTTAGGCCCACCTGCCTGCACTCATACCATAACCCTCCATACCCTTCTCATCCATATGCCTATCCAATTTATTTTTAAATGATACCAACGAACCTGCCGCCACCACTTCCACTGGAAGCTCATTCCACACCGCTACCACTCTCTGAGTAAAGAAGTTCCCCCTCATGTTACCCCTAAACCTCTGTCCCTTAATTCTAAAGTCATGTCCTCTTGTTTGAATCTTCCCTATTCTCAAAGGGAAAAGCTTGTCCACATTAACTCTGTCTATCCCTCTCATCATTTTAAAGACCTCTATCAAGTCACCCCTTAACCTTCTGCGCTCCAGAGAATAAAGACCTAACTTATTCAACCTATCTCTGTAACTTAGCTGTTGAAACCCAGGCAACATTCTAGTAAATGTCCTCTGTACCCTCTCTATTTTGTTGACGTCCTTCCTATAATTGGGCGACCAATGATACTGGAAGAAGAAAATCTAGGGCAGAGCCAGAGTTGTGACGACATTTCAGACATTTTTGTAGTTCAGTATTTGCACAAATGAAAAACACTAAATAGGGAACAAAAGACCCCCCCACCCCTGTAAAGCCAGCAGCAGTCAGTCAGCAAGCTACCTAATCCCTTCCCTGAACCCATCTCTCCTAGTAACAGCGCTCGGCATAAGAGAGAATAATATTTAGCAACTCCTAGCCATAACACATTCGTTATTATCTCTTTGAGAGAGAAGAAAAAAAAATACAGACTGGCATGGTTAATGTGCGAGTGCTACATATTATTATCCAAGGTCAGGATATGAAAAACAAGAACTGCGTTCTCTTAGTTTGTCTAGCGACAGGGGAACACGAAAATTAACAAAGAAATTCTTAAAAGAATATATATAAAAGAAAAACAACTCGTCCAGTTGAATTCTTAATCATTACCAAAAGATATATTGTCAAAATAGAAACAGTAAATCTCCAGTTATAACTTAATCAGCTCTCGATTACTCCCCTTCCTCCTCGTAACTCTCAAGAAAGCTGGAGGCGTCTTGAGGATTGTTAAACAATCGAAAATTACCATCGACAAGTCGAATATGCAATCTAGCTGGATATAATAAAGCTGGGTGCAGCTTTTTCTTATACAAATCAGATTTAACATTATAAAATGACTTTCTTATTTCCAAAAGCTCATAACTATAATCAGGATCAAACCAAAACTTGCATCCTTCATATTCAACCACACCCAATTTTTTTGCGGCCTGGAGAATATTCTCCTTCATTTGCATAAAATGAAACCGAATAATCAAGTGTCTCAATTTATTACCGGATTTTTTCCCAATCCTGTGAGCGTTATCCAAAAATGGAAGGCTTTCATTGTGCTCAATGTTAAAAGTTTCCTTTATCATTTTAGAAGCATATTTTATAACGTTATCTCCTTCTTGACCTTCCGGCAAACCAACAATTCGTAAATTCAAACGACGGCTCCTGTTTTCTAGGTCAATGTTTTAAGCCTTGTATTGCTGAAGTGCTCGAATGTTTTCATTCATTCTCCGTTCCATTTTTTCAATCTTCAAATCTCTCTCCCGTCCCAGGGTTCACAAGATATCAATTTCATCCTTTTGTTCATGAAGTTCATCTTGTAACAAAGAGAGATTTCCTTGTACTTCCTTCAGTTTGGTCAAAACTCCTTTCACCATTTCTTCCAAACTGCCAAATCTTGTTTTCATTTCATTTTTCAGCTCATTTTTCAATTCATCGTTCATTTTCGATATTGCTTCTATGATACTGGAGTCAGAAGCCGCAACTGTGGTTGTGGCTTTCCCCTGTTCCTTCCTTGGGGAGCCACCCTTCTTGTCTCCATCCTTCAGACAATTAAAGCGTGTAAAAGATTTGTCAACACTTTATGAAAAGTTAGACTGTGTCTTGAAGTCAAATAGTCACAAGTAACATTGAAAGAGTGGTAAATGGAAGTTAAAAGTTAAGGGAGCAAACAAATTTGCAACCTTACAGCATCCTGCCACTAGGAGAGTCTTAATTTAATGCTACTTTGCTTCAAGACTTAAACTTTATTAATTTTATGAAAGATCAGATTGCTTTTTACTTTTTGACAAACTCTACTGAAGAAATATCCAATGGTGTAGTCTGGGATGCTTTTAAGGCATATATTCATGGACAAATTAGTTAATACTCCGCAGGATTAAAAAACCAAAAAAAAAAAAAAAACATGTACATTGGCTGACGAGATTAAAGAAATTGCTAAAAAAATATTCAAAAGCTCCTAGTTTAGAGCTCTACAAGAATTGAACTTCAATTAAGACATGATTTGTTATTAGTATCACTGATAGAGAACCAGCTACTTAAAGCCTAAAGTCAATTTTATATACATGGCGAAAAATCTGGTAATTTACTCGCTAATCAATTGAAAGCGGTGCCAGTGAAGCGTCAGATTACTAAAGTGAGCAAACGGGATGGTACAGTAACTGTAGACCATGACAAAATTAATAAATCCTTTCAGGAATTTTATACCTCCCTATACCAATCAGATTCTCTCTCTCGCTCTCTCTCGTTCTCTCTCGCTCTCTCTCTCTCGCTCTCTCTCTTGGCCTAGGAAGGAATACCAAAATGATCCCCTGCAGCTGAGAGAGAAACTGTGAGCACATTTGGCCCCCATCTCTGAAGCCGCCATGATCAAAGTAAAGATTCTAGAGCGGAGACAGAAGCCGGTTACGGAAATGGTGCTGAAGATTACTCATGACTACTACAGCTTTCTCGTCGAGTGTACTATCTTGCTCCACTATAGGATCTTTGGTTATCTCTTTCTGAGCTGCACTCCCTTGTTTAGGACAACTTCCTGTCTAATAGGGAATGACACTTGAAGCTGCTTTACCAGAACGTCCAGCAGGTGGCACTAATGCATGTAAACAAAATACAGTCCAGTACAGGTATTCTATGCAATATTCTAGCATCTACAGTTCACTGTGTCTCCTCGTCTATAACTATCCAGATTGTACTCTAGAAATGCATCCTATAACATGAACTTCAAGTTTGGGAGCTGCACGAGTGAGTTTGGTGATTGGCTGAAGTAAACTCTTGGGAGTTTCTTTGCGTTCCCTCTCAGGAGTGGTTAGTATTAAAACGGGGCGTGACGAGGTAAGAAGACATTCCCTCAAGTTTGGGAGCGGCAGGATTGAGTTCGGTGATTGGCTGAAGTAAACTCTTGGGAGTTTCTTTGCGTTCCCTCTCAGGAACGGATAGTATTAAAATTGGGTGTGACCAGCTAAGAACACATTCCTTCAAGTTTGGGAGTGCCGGGAGTGAGTTTGATTATTGCCTGAAAGGTAAGCTCTTGGGAGTTTCTTTGTGTTCCCTCTCAGGAGCGGTTAGTATTAAAACCGGGCGCGACCAGCTAAGAACACATTCCTTCAAGTTTGGGAGCGGCTGGAGTGGGTTTGGTGATTGGCTTAGGAATTCAATTCGCATAATTGGTTAAGTGGCAAATTGGGCAATTTAGCAGCCAATATAAGCAAGGTTTGCAGTTGGGGAGCGACCATTTGGGGAGCGTGTCTTGTGAGAAAAGTGCGAGTCTTTGGTTCGAGGGTCTTCGGTGAGGAGACTGGAGAGAATGGGGTGTGGTGAACACATGACGGGTAAGATGAGTCAGTGTGATGCTTGAAGGGTGTGGGCAGCCAGGGACACCAATGGAGCCTCTGGCTGCTACAACTCGCAGGATAATTTCATTCCAAAAAGGAAGGAAGATTCAAAGGGGAGTAGGAGGCAACCGTGGCTGACAAGAGATGTTAGGGATAGAATAAAACTAAAAGAAATGATGTATAACACAGCAAAGAGTAGCCGGAAGCCAGATGATTGGGAAACTTTCATAGGACAACAGAAGGAAACAAAACGGGCAATTTGGGCTGAAAAAATGAAGTATGAGGGGAAGCTGGCCGGGAATATAAAGAAGGACAGTAAAAGCTTATTTAGATATATTAAGGGAAAAAGAGTAGCAAAGTCAAATATGGGTCCCTTGAAGGCTGTTACGGGTGGAATTATTATGGGGAACAAGAAAATGACAGAGGCGTTGAACAGGTACTTCGGATCTGTCTTCACTAAGGAAGACACAAACAATCTCCCAGAAGTACTGGAGGACAGAGGATCTAAGGAGGTAGAGGAACTTAATTTTTTTTTCATTAGGCGAGAAATAGTATTGGGGACGCTAATGGGACTGAAGGATGATAAATCCCCTGGCCTGATGGTCTGCATCCTAGGGTCCTCAGGGAGGTGGCTCTAGAAATAGTGGATGCATTGGTGATCATTTTCCAATGTTTAATAGATTCAGAATCAGTTCCTGTGGACTGGAGGATAGCTAATGTTACCCCACTTTTCAAGAAAGGAGCGAGAGAGAAACCGGGGAATTACAGACCAGTTAGCCTGACTTCGGTGGTGGGAAAGATGCTGGAGTCAATTATTAAAGAGGTAATAATGGGGCATTTGTATAGCAGTAAAAGGATTAGTCCAAGTCAGCATGGATTTATGGAAGGAAAATCATGCTTGACTAATCTTCTGGAATTTTTTTGAGGATGTGACAAGTAAAATGGATGAAGGGGAACCAGTGGAGGTAGTGTATCTAGACTTTCAGAAAGCCTTTGATAAGGTCCCGCACGGGAGACTGGTGACTAAAATTAGAGCACATGGTATTGGGGGAAGGGTGTTGACATGGATAGAAAATTGGCCTTCATAACAAGAGGATTTCAGTATCGCAGGTTCTTCTGCAGTTGTATAGGGCTCTGGTGAGACCACATCTGGAGTATTGTGTACAGTTTTGGTCCCCTAATTTGAGGAAGGACATCCTTGTGATTGAAGCAGTGCAGCGTAGGTTCACGAGATTGATCCCTGGGATGACTGTCATATGAGGAAAGATTGAAAAGACTAGGCTTATATTCACTTGAGTTGAGAAGGATGAGGGGTTATCTTATAGAAACATATAAAATTATAAAAGGACTGGACAAGCTAAATGCAGGAAAAATGTTCCCAATGTTGGGTGAGTCCAGAACCAGGGGCCACAGTCTTAGAATAAAGGGGAGGCCATTTAAGACTGAGGTGAGAAAAACCTTTTCACCCAGAGAGTTGTGAATTTGTGGAATTCCCTGCCACAGAGGGCAGTGGAGGCCAAGTCACTGGATGGATATAAGAGAGGGTTAGATAGAGCTCTAGGGGCTAGTGGAATCAAGGGATGTGGGGAGAAGGCAGGCACGGGTTATTGATTGGGGACGATCAGCCATGATCACAATGAATGGCAGTGCTGGTTCGAAGGGCTGAATGGCCTCCTCCTGCACCTATTTTCTATGTTTCTGTTTCTAACTGTGGTAAGTGTGTCCAGGTTCAGCTCCTGAAGTACCATGTTGGGGCACTGGTGAAGCAGCTTGATGACCTCGGGGTCATCCGGGATAACGAGAGTTTCCTAGACAGGACCGACAGTGAGGTAGTCACGCCAAGGATACAGGAAGAACCAAGGTGTGTGACGGAGAGAAAGGGGAGCAACCGTTGAGTGCAGGAGACCCAGGTGGCTGTGCCTAATGAAAACGGGTACGCCCTCTTGGGAGCTGTCGGGGGAGGCGACGCTTCCAGTCCGAGTGGCGGACAGGTTGGTGGCTCCAATCCTAGGGATGAGACTCAACCGGCGAGACTGACTTTGGGCAGAGCCATTTTGGTGGGTGACTCCATTGTCCGAGGTGCGGACTGGAGATTGTGTGGTGGCAGGCGAGACTCAAGGATGGTCTGTTGCCTCCCTGGTGCCAGGGTTTGAGATGTCACAAACCAAATTCAGAACATCCTCGAGAAGGAAGGTGAACATCCGGCAGGACTTCTTGGGTGGTTATCTCTGGATTGCTTCCTGCACCTCGTGCTGGTGAGGACAAGAACAGGGAGATAGGGGATCTGAGTGTGTGGCTGAGGGGCCGGTGCAGGGAGCAAGGATTTAGATTTATAGACCACTGGGATCTCTTCTGGGGTTGGGGTGACCTGTACAAAAGGGACGGGTTACACCTTAACTGGAGGGCGACCGACGTTCTGGCAGGCAGGTTTGCTAGGGTTACACGTGTGGGTTTAAACTAAATAGTGGGGGTTAGGGATTGACAATTTGGGAGTATAAAGATGGTGTTAAAGGGGAAGTGAGTACAGGAATAGTTACAAAAGATTCCTGAATTAATGGGAAGGAAAGTTCGAGAAGGGTTAAGAGAGTAAGGTCAGGGCTAATTGTGAGCGGTGTGAGAGGGGAGGTGAGTACTGATGTCAAAGTGCGGTATATGAATGCGCGAAGTATAAGAAATAAAGTGGACACTCGGGCTCAGTTGAAAATTGGCAAGTACGATGTTGTGGGAATTAGAGACATGGCTGCAAGAGGGCCAGGGCTGGGAACTGAATATTTAAGGGTATGCCTCCTATCGAAAAGACAGACAGGTGGGCAGAGGAGGTGGGGTAGCTCTGTTGGTGAGAAATGGAATTCAGTCCCTTGCAAGGGGTGACATTGCAACAGGAGATGCGGAGTCAGTATGGATAGAACTAAGGAATTATACGGGTAGAAAGAACCTAATGGGACTTATCTACAGGCCCCCAAACAGTAGCCTGGACATAGGGTGCAAGTTGAATCAAGAGTTAAAATTGGCATGTCGTAAAGGTAGTGCTATGGTTTTTATGGGAGATTTCAACATGCAGATACACTGGGAAAATCAGGATGGCACTGGACCCCAAGAAAGGGAGTTTGTGGAATGCCTCCGTGATGGATTCTGAGAGTAGCTTATATTGGAGCCTACCAGAGAAAAGGCAATTCTGGATTTAGTGTTGTGTAATGAACCGGATTTGATAAGGGAACTTGAGGTTAAGGAGCCATTGGGAGGTAGTGACCATAATATGGTAAGCTTTAATCTACAATTTGAGAGGGAGAAGGGTAAATCGGAGGTGTCAGTGTTACAGTTGAACAAAGGGGACGATGGAGCCATGAGGGGGGAGCTGGCCAAAGTTGACTGGAAAGATACCCTAGCAGGGATGACAGTGGAACAACAATGGCAGGTATTTCTGGGAATAATACAGAAGGTGCAGGATCAGTTAATTCCAAGGAGGAAGAAAGATTCCAAGGGGAGTAAGGGACGACCATGGCTGACAAAAGACGTCAGGGACAGTATAAAAATAAAAGAGAAGTACAACTGAAGAAGACTGAAGAAGTTGTTATCCCACTTTTTAAGAAAGGCGGGAGAGAGAAAACGGAATTATAGACTAGTTAGCCTGACTTTGGTGGTGGGGAAGATGCTGGAGTCAATTATAAAAGATGAGATAGCCAAACATTTGTATAGCAGTAACAGGATCGGTCCGAATCAGCATGGATTTATGAAAGGGAAATCATGCTTGACTAATCTTCTGGAATATTTTGAAGATGTAACTAGGAAAATGGACAAGGGAGAGCCTGTGGATGTTGTATACCTGGACTTTCAGAAAGCATTTGATAAGGTTCCACATCGGAGATTAGTGGGCAAAATTAGGGCACATGGTATTGGGGATAGAGTGCTGACATGGATAGAGAAGTGGTTGGCAGACAGGAAACAAAGAGAAGGGATTAACGGGTCCTTTTAGAATGGCAGGCAGTGACTAGTGGGGTACCGCAAGGCTCGGTGCTGGGACCGCAGCTATTTACAATATACATCAATGATTTGGATGAAGGGATTCAAAGAAACATTAGCAAATTTGCAGATGACACAAAACTGGGTGGCAGTGTGAACTGTGAGGAGGATGCTATGAGAATGCAGGGTGACTTGGACAGGTTGGGGGTTTGGGCAGGTGCATGGCAGATGAAGTGTAATGTGGATAAATGTGAGGTTATGTAATTTGGTAGCAAAAACAGGAAGACAGATTACTATCTAAATGGTGTCAAGTTGGGAAAAGGGGATGTACAACGGGATCTAGGGGTCCTTGCACATCAGTCTATGAAAGTAAGCATGCAGGTACAGCAGGCAGTGAAGAAAGCGAATGGCATGTTGGCCTTTATAACAAGAGGAATCGAATATAGGAGCAAAGATGTACTTCTGCAGTTATACAGATCCCTAGTGAGACCACACCTTGAGGATTGCGTGCAGTTTTGATCCCCTAATTTGAGGAAGGTCATAGAAACATAGAAAATAGGTGCAGGAGTAGGCCATTCGGTCCTTCGAGCATGCACTGCCATTCAATATGATCATGGCTGATCATCCAACTCAGTATCCTGTACCTGCCTTCTCTCCATACCCCCTGATCCCTTTAGCCACAAGGGCCACATCTAACTCCCTCTTGAAAATAGCCAATGAACTAGCCTCAACTACCTTCTGTGGCAGAGAATTCCACAGATTCACCACACTCTGTGTGAAAAATGATTTTCTCAACTCTGTCCTAAAAGACTTCCCCCTTATCTTTAAACTGTGACCCCTTGTTCTGAGCTTCCCCCAGCATCGGGAACAATCTTCCTGCATCCAGCCTGTCCAATCCCTTAAGAATTTTTAAAGTTTCTATAAGATCCCCCCTCAATCTTCTAAATTCTAGCGAGTACAAGCCGAGTCTATCCAGTCTTTCCAAATATGAAAGTCCTGATATCCCAGGAATCAGTCTGCTGAACCTTCTCTGTACTCCCTCTATGGCAAGAATGTATTTCCTCAGATTAGGAGACCAAAACTGTACGCAATACTCCAGGTGTGGCCTCACCAAGACCCTTAGAACCTCCCTGCTCCTATACTCAAATCCTTTTGTTATGAATGCTAACATACCATTCGCTTTCTTCACTGCCTGCTGCACCTGCATGCCTACTTTCAATGACTGGTGTATCATGACACCCAGGTCTCGTTGCATCTCCCCTTTTCCTAATCGGCCACCAGTCAGATAATAGTCTACCCTCCTGTTTTTGCCACCAAAGTGGATAACCTCACATTTATCCACATTATACTGTATCTGCCATGCATTTGCCCACTCACCCAACCTATCCAAGTCACCTTGCAGCCTCCTAGCATCCTCCTCACAGCTAACACTGCCCCCCAGCTTCGTGTCATCCACAAACTTGGTGATGTTGCATTCAATTCCCTCATCCAGATCATTAATACATTCTTGTATTAATACATTAATACAATAATAAAGAAATTCTTGCTATTGAGGGAATGCAGCATAGGTTTACAAGGTTAATTTCCGGGATGGCATGTTGGCCTTCATAACAAGAGGAGTTGAGTATAGGAGTAAAGAGATCCTTCTGCAGTTGTACAGGGCCTTAGTGAGACCACACCTGGAGTATTGTGTGCAGGTTTGGTCCAATAAATTGAGGAAGGACTTTCTTGCTATTGAGGGAGTGCAGCGTAGGTTTACAAGGTTAATTTCCGGGATGGCGAGACTTATATGCTGATAGAATGGAGCGGTTGGGCTTGTATACTCTGGAATTTGGAAGGATGAGAGGGGATCTTATTGAAACATATAAGATTATTAAGGATTCGGATACGCTAGAGGCAGGAATGTTCCCGCTGTTGGTGGAGTCCAGAACTAGGCGCCATAGTTTAAGAATAAGGAGCAAGCCATTTAGAACGGAGATGAGGAAACACTTTTTCACAAAGATTTGTGAGTCTGTGAATAACACTGTCTAGTAACAATGCATGTCTAGTAAACTGTGAATGGTTTTACTGACTTGTGAGGGCCCTTAATGTGGTTTGAAAATGTAGTTTTAAAATGCAAAAGTGTGTTTTAGTTTGAAAATGCAAAAGTTGCCTTTGCTTTGAAAATGCTAAATCTGCCTTTGGTTTCAAAATGCTAAAACTGCCTTAGCTTTGAAAATGCTAAAGCTGCCTTTGGGTTGAAAATGCTAAAGTTGCCTTTGGTTTGAAAATGCTAAAGTTGCCTTTGGTTTGAATATGCTAAAGTTGCCTTTGGTTTGAATATGCTAAAGTTGCCTTTGGTTTGAATATGCTAAAGCTGTCTTTGCTTTGAAAATGCTAACGCTGCCTTTGGGTTTAAAATGCTAAAGCTGCCTTTGGGTTGAAAATGCTTAAGCTGCCTTTGGGTTGAAACTGCCAACGTGGTGTTGCCTTATTGAAACGTGGTGTTGCCTTATTGAAACATGGTGTTGCCTTCTATATAATTAAAAGTCTAATCTTGACCACTTCCTGTTTGCACTGTATATTGATTTTAGAAAATAATCTACCACATACGGCTGCGATTTTTGGCCATCTTACTCAGTCACCCTCTGCTCATCAGGTGCCGAGGATTTTTCCCAGAAAGACCCCCCCCCCCCCCCCCCCCACTGGCCACCAATATTGGAATTGGTGGAGAGGTGGTATATTGCGTTGGGGGACCGGCCTTCCCGTGTGAAGCTGGGACCCAACGGGTCCCACTTAGTCTAGTAAACCCACAATATGTTTCATTTTGTAATCAGAGGGTGATTCCCTGGAGGAATAAATCACTGAGAGGCTTGTTCCCAGGCCAGGAGCAAGAATCAGGTTAGCTGCCTGTTCCTGTGGAGCATTATTTTCTAATTGCAGGTAAAATAACATAAATTTGGGGAAATTGGGCAGGAACTTTTCTCCAAAATGGAAATAGTGCATTTACAGTCATGTGTGGATCTAATTATATTAGGTACCACACCTACTTCCACCCATGAATGAAGCTTTTGGATACAACCTCCTCCAGAACCAGGAGCACATCATGCTACTGCATTCCATTCATTGCTATTCCCTTGTTGACATCGGGAGACTTAACCAGACAGTTCAGAACTCAATGTATATTGCTCAGACCACTTCCAAAGTCCATGGGGAGGGCTACAGCTGACCTTTCCCCAGCATTCACCCTGGGAGGTGCTCACTCAGTGGGTAACATTCAGTACTAGAGGTGTGCGTGTGGCTGGTCAGGGACTGCTGGGGAGAAGGCGCTGACCCGCCTATCCAGGGAACCTCCTCCCACTGTCATCAGAGACACCATGTCCCACCTGGGCCTCTCCAATGAATGATGTACTGAGAGACTCGGGTTTTCCAAAGCCTCGTCACTGTGATGTGGGACAGATCTTCTGATGCAGAAAGATCTTCATATTTGAACTCATGGCTGGCCTGCTCTCCCCATCATGATCACAGTGACTCTCAACCTGCATATCACGGATCTTTCCAAGGGGTATCAGCACATTGCTGCCATGCTTCCCAATTTGCTGCCATTTGACAGCCAAGGGGAAGGTGTCTAAGGGCAGGCAGACTGATGTGCAGCAAAGTGTCTGAGCCTGGTCCATGTAGGAACTGAGCAGGTCTGGCTTCAATGCAGCTTCAGGTGTAAACGACCCTAATGTTTTAAATGTCTCTTTGACCATTTTTACATGTTTTCCAAAGGGCGAGCAGCACAAAAAGCAATGATGCTTTAGAGCAACAAAAAATGTGAAATCTAATATTTTAATTATTTAGGCTTTATTACAATCTTTCAACCACTCAAACTAGTCCAGGGAATATATCTCTTTGTGGAATTTAACACTCAGTGAACCCATAGATAGACACAAAATGCTGGAGTAACTCAGTCTGTCAGGCAGAATCTCTGGAGAAAAGGAATAGGTGATGTTTCGGGTTGAGACCATTCCAACCAATGTTGCACTCACTCAAATCCACCGTTCTATGTGATGCACATAATTTCTCATGGAACTACAGGAGCAGCCTAACTCTGGCTTTGTTGGTGTAAAGCAAAATAATCCTGAAAAAAAGAAAATTGCCCCAAACGTGTACGAGAGTGGGGAAGAACGTGGGATAACATAGAACTAGTTGGATCGATGGTCGTATGGTCTCGGTGAGCTGAAGGGCCTGTTTACATGCTGTATCTAATTTAAAACTAAGTCCACAATTCTTTACATTCAGGCAAAGAGTCACAAAGCCAGAGACCTTTTTTCTGATTTTCAGATTATGGACAGGTCACAAATGCATCTCCAGGATGCACACTGCCCTGATTCTGAACCTCAGGGGGCTGACTTCACTGATTAAGGCAGCTACGCAAACAGCAGGACAACAGTAAAGAAATATAAATACAAAATGACTCAATGGCCTTGTTTGATCAAGTCCTTGTGCCTTGTTTAATAATGCATACCAAGAGAACCACTTTTCCTGCACATACCTGGGTGACTCAGCAGGTTACTTCACTGTTTGTTCAAGAAGGAATTGCAGATGCTGGAAAATCGAATGTAGACAAAAGTGCTGGTGAAACTCAGCAGGTGCAGCAGCATCTATGGAGCGAAGGAAATAGGCAACGTTTCAGGTCAAAACCCTTTACTGAGCAACGCGTGCATTAAGGCTGAATTTCCGCTGTCAGTCACTCTAACTTCCCCCAAGTAGTAGCCCGGATGTAGGGTGTAAGTTGCAGCAGGAATTAAAACTGGCATGTAACAAAGGTAATACCACTGTGGTGATGGGGGATTTCAATATGCAGGTAGACTGGGAAAATCAGGTTGGTTCAGGACCCCAAGAAAGAGAGTTTATAGAATGCCTCCGAGATGGATTCTTAGAGCAGCTTGTAATGGAGCCGACCAGAGAAAAGGCAATTCTGGATTTAGTGTTGTCCAATGAACCAGATATAATAAGAGAACTCGAGGTAAAGGAACCGCTTGGAGGTAGTGATCATAATATGATTAGTTATAATCTGCAATTTGAGAAAGAGAACGTTAAATCGGAAGTGGCAGTGATGCAGTTGAACAAAGGGGACTATGAAGGCATGAGAGGGAAGCTGGCCAAAGTAGACTGGAAAGGGATCCTAGCAGGAATGACGGTGGAACAGCAATGGCAGGAATTTCTGGGCATAATCCGGAAGAGGCAGGATCATTTCATTCCAAAAAGGAAGAAAGATTGTAAGGGGAGTAGGAGGTAACCGTGGCTGATAAGAGAAGTTAGGGATAGAATAAAACTAAAAGAAAAGATGTATAACACAGCAAAGAGTAGCCGGAAGCCGGAGGATTGGGAAACTTTCATAGGACAACAGAAGGAAACAAAACGGGCAATACGGGCTGAAAAGATGAAGTATGAAGGGAAGCTGGCCAGGAATATAAAGAAGGACAGTAAAAGCTTCTTTAGATATGTTAAGGGAAAAAGAGTAGCAAAGTCAAATGTGGGTCCCTTGAAGTCAGACACGGGTGATATAATTATGGGCAACAAGGAAATGGCAGAAGAGTTGAATAGGTACTTCAGATCTGTCTTCACTAAGGAGAACACAAACAATCTCACACATGTACTGGAGGACAGAGGATCTAAGGGGGTAGAGGAACTGAAAGAAATTTTCATTAGGTGAGAAATAGTATTGGGTAGGCTAATGGGACTGAAGGATGATAAATCCCCTGGGTCTGATGGTCTGCATCCCAGGGTCCTCAGGGAGGTGGCTCTAGAAATAGTGTACGCATTGGTGATCATTTTCCAATGTTCAATAGATTCAGAATCAGTTCCTGTGGATTGGAGGATAGCTAATGTTACCCCACTTTTCAAGAAAGGAGCGAGAGAGAAAACAGGGAATTACAGACCAGTTAGCCTGACTTCGGTGGTGGGAAAGATGCTGGAGTCAATTATTAAAGAGGTAATAATGGGGCATTTGTATAGCAGTAAAAGGATTAGTCCAAGTCAACATGGATTTGTGAAAGGGAAATCATGCTTGACTAATCTTCTGGAGTTTTTTGAGGATGTGACAAGTAAATTGGATGAAGGGGAGCCAGTAGATGTAGTGTATCTAGACTTTCAGAAAACCTTTGATAAGGTCCCGCACGGGAGACTGGTGACTAAAATTAGAGCATGTGGTATTGGGGGTAGGGTGTTGACATGGATAGAAAATTTGTTGGCAGACCGGAAGCAAAGAGTAGGAGTGAACGAGTCCTTTTCAGAATGGCAGACAGTGGCAAGTGGAGTGCCGCAAGGGTCAGTGCTGGGGCCGCAACTATTTACCATATATATATTAATGATTTGGAAGAGCGAATTAGGAGCAACACTAGCAAGTTTGCAGATGACACAAAGCTGGGTGGCAGTGTGAACTGTGAAGAGGATGTTAGGAGGTTGCAGGGGGACCTGGACAGATTGAGTGAGTGGACAGATGCGTGGCAGATGCAATATAATGTAGGTAAATGTGAGGTTATCCACTTTGGCGGCAAAAACAAGGGGGCAGATCATTATCTCAATGGGGTTAGGTTAGGTAAGGGGGAGGTGCAGCGAGACCTGGGTGTCCTTGTACACCGGTCACTGAAAGTTGGCGTGCAGGTACAGGATGCAGTGAAGAAAGCTAATGGAATGTTGGCCTTCATAACAAGAGGATTTCAGTAGAGTAGAGAGGTTCTTCTGCAGTTGTATAGGGCTCTGGTGAGACCACATCTGGAGTATTGTGTACAGTTTTGGTCTCCTAATTTGCGGAAGGACATACTTGTTATTGAGGCAGTGCAGCGTAGGTTCACGAGATCGATCCCTGGGATGACGGAACTGTCATATGAGGTAAGATTTAAAATACTAGGCTTGTATTCACTGGACTTTGGAAGGATGAGGGGTTCTCTTATAGAAACATATAAAATTATAAAAGGACTAGACAAGCTGGATGCAGGAAAAATGTTCCCAATGTTGGGTGAGTCCAGAACCAGGTGCCACAGTCTTAGAATAAAGGGGAGGTAATTTAAGACTGAGCTGAGAAAAAACTTTTTTACCCAGAGAGTTGTGAATTTATGGAATTCCCTGCCACAGAGGGTAGTGGAGGCCAAATCATTGGATGGATTTAAGAGAGAGTTGGATAGAGCTCTAGGGGCTAGTGGAGTCAAGGGATATGGGGAGAAGGCAGGCACGGGTTATTGATAGCGGACGATCAGCCATGATCATATTGAATGGCAGTGCTGCCTCGAAGGGCTGAATGGCCTCCTCCTGCACCTATTTTCTATATTTCTATGTTTCTAATGGTATGATGGTTGAGGAATATTATACACTGGTGCCTTCAGAAGCTGCAAAACAGGGATGTAATGCTGAGGCTCTATAGGGCGCTGGTCAGGCCGCATTTGGTGTACTGTGAGAGAATTTGGGCCCCATCTCTGAGGATGGATGTGCTGGCTCTGGAGAGGGTATGATTCTGAAGAATGATCCCAGGAATGAGTGGGTTAACATATGATGAGCGTTGGATGGCACTGGTCCTGTACTCGCTGGGGTTTAGAGGGATGAGGGGGGAACCTGATTGAAACTTACTGAATAGTGCAAGGCTTGGATAGAGTGGATGTAGAGAGGATGTTTCCACTAGTGGGAGGGTCTAGGACTAGAGGTCATAGCCTCAGAATTAAATGATGTTCCTTTAGGAAGGAGATGAAGAGGAATCTCTTTAGTCAGAGGGTGGTGAATCTGTGGAATTCTTTGCCACAGAAGGCTGTGGAGGCCAAGTATACTTCAAATTGCAGCATTCATTTTGTGAAAAGGAATGCTGCCTTCCCATTGGATAGCATAAAGTTGCTATACTTGGTTGATACAAATTAAACAAGCCACAGGAAGCTTGCCTTGTCCCTTTCAGTCTGTCTTTTAATGAACTAAAGGCAGCTTTAAATCCCTGTCCCACGGTACAAGTTCATTCTAAGAGCTCTCCCGAGTTTGCCCTGATTCGAACTCGGAGATTTATGGTAATGGCCACTCGTTGGTACTCGGGACCCTCGTGGACATTTTTTCAACATGTTGAAAAATCTTCACGAGTCTTCCCGTGCTTACCTGCCAGCAGCGAGTCTTATTGAGTGCCTGTCGTTAGCGTAACGAGCCGCTAAGAGACGTCCCCGAGCTCCGACGTACCCACTACGTTCATTCTCCGTGCTTACCACGAGTTTGATTTTTTTTTTAAACTCGGGAGAGCTCTTGGAATGAATTCGTACCGTGGGACAGGGCTTTTACTGCTTCCAGCAACAATCCTCTGGACTCTACAGTTTAATGCTGCAGTCCCTCTTACCCTCCACAATTCCCTCCAGAGGGTGTGTTGACTTGAGGATGAGCTCTGTCCTCATCGCAAATGTACTGCAGTTGATCACACCGACATCTTGGCCTTTACAAGGAAATGGCTGAAACATAGAAACATAAAAATTAGGTGCAGGAGTAGGCCATTCGGCCATTCAGCCTGCACCGCCATTCAATATGATCATGGCTGATCATCCAACTCAGTATCCCGTACCTGCCTTCTCTCCGTACCCTATGATCCCCTTAGCCACAAGGGCCACATCTAACTCCCTCTTAAATATAGCCAATGAACTGGCCTCAACTACCCTCTGTGGCAGAGAGTTCCAGAGACCCACCACTCTCTGTGTGAAAAAATTTCTTCTCATCTCGGTCATCTTGTCCTGGACCTCCCCAACATCGGGAACAATCTTCCTGCATCTAGCCTGTCCAACCCCTTAAGAATTTTGTAAGTTTCTATAAGATCCCCTCTCAATCTCCTAAATTCTAGAGAGTATAAACCGAGTCTATGCAGTCTTTGTTTATAAGACAGTCCTGACATCCCAGGAATCAGTCTGGTGAACCTTCTCTGCACTCCCTCTATGGCAATAATGTCCTTCCTCAGATTTGGAGACCAGAACTGTACGCAATATTCCAGGTGTGGCCTCACCAAGACCCTATACAACTGAAGTAGAACCTCCCTGCTCCTATACGCAAATCCTTTTGCTATGAAAGCTAACATACCATTCGCTTTCTTCACTGCCTGCTGTACCTGCATGCCTACTTTCAATGACTGGTGTACCATGACACCCAGGTCGCGCTGCATCTCCCCTTTTCCTAATCGGCCTCCATTTAGACAATAGTCTGTTTTCCTATTTTTGCCACCAAAGTGGATAACCTCACATTTATCCACATTATACTGCATCTGCCAAACATTTGCCCACTCACCCAGCCTATCCAAGTCACCTTGCAGTCTCCTAGCATCCTCCTCACAGCTAACACTGCCCCCCAGCTTAGTGTCAACCGCAAACTTGGAGATATTGCCTTCAATTCCCTCATCCAGATCATTTATGTATATTGTAAATAGCTGGGGTCCCAGCACTGAGCCTTGCGGTACCCCACTAGTCACTGCCTGCCATTGTGAAAACGACCCATTTACTCCTACTCTTTACTTCCTGTTTGCCAGCCAGTTCTCTATCCACTTCAATACTGAGCCCCCAATGCCGTATGCTTTAAGTTTATATACTAATCTCTTATGTGGGACCTTGTCGAAAGCCTTCTGGAAGTCCAGATACACCACATCCACTGGTTCTCCCCTATCCACGCTACTAGTTACATACTCGAAAAATTCCACAAGATTCGTCAGACATGATTTACCTTTCGTAAATCCATGCTGACTTTGTCCAATGATTTCACCACTTTCCAAATGTGCTGCTATCCCATCTTTAATAACTGACTCTAGCAGTTTCCCCACTACCGATGTTAGACTAACTGGTCTGTAATTCCCCGTTTTCTCTCTCCCCCCCCCTTCTTAAAAAGAGGGGTTACGTTTGCTACCCACCAATCCTCAGGAACTACTCCAGAATCTAAAGAGTTTTGAAAGATTATCACTAATGCATCCACTATTTCCGGAGCTACTTCCTTAAGTACTCTGGGATGCAGCCTATCTGGCCCTGGGGATTTATCGGCCTTTAATCCATTCAATTTACCCAACACCACTTCCCGACTAACCTGGATTTCACTCAAGTACTCCTTCGACCCGCGGTCCCCTGCTATTTCTGGCAGATTATTTATGTCTTCCTTAGTGAAGACGGAACCAAAGTAGTTATTCAATTGGTCCGCCATATCCTTGTTCCCCATGATCAACTCACCTGTTTCTGACTGCAAGGGACCTACATTTGTTTTAACTAATCTCTTTCTCTTCACATATCTATAAAGACTTTTGCAGTCAGTTTTTATGTTCCCTGCCAGTTTTCTTTCATAATCTATTTTTCCTTTCCTAATCAAGCCCTTTGTCCTTCTCTGCTGGTCTCTGAATTTCTCCCAGTCCTCTGGTATGCTGCTTTTTCTGGCTACTTTGTACGCATCATCCTTTGCTTTGATACTATCCCTGATTTCCCTTGTTATCCACGGATGCACTACCTTCCCTGATCTATTCTTTTGCCAAATTGGGATGAACAATTTTTGTAGTTCATCCATGCAGTCTTTAAATGTCTTCCATTGCGTATCCACCGTCAACCCTTTTAGAATTGATTGCCAGTCAATCTTGCCCAATTCACGTCTCATACCCTCAAAGTTACCTTTCTTTAAGTTCAGAACCATTGTTTCTGAATTAACAATGTCACTCTCCATCCTAATGAAGAACTCGACCATATTATGGTCACTCTTGCCCAAGGGGGCACGCACAATAAGACTGCTAACTAACCCTTCCTCATTACTCAATACCCAGTCTAAAATAGCCTGCTCTCTCGTTGGTTCCTCTACATGTTGATTTAGATAACTATCCCGCATGCTTTCCAAAAAATCCTCTTCCTCAGCGCCCCTGCCAATTTGATTCACCCAATCTATATGTAGATTGAAGTCACCCATTATAACTGTTTTGCCTTTGTCGCACGCATTTCTAATTTCCTGTTTGATACCATCCCCAACTTCACTACTACTGTTAGGTGGCATGTACACAACTTCCACTAGCGTTTTCTGCCCCTTAGTGTTTCGCAGCTCTACCCATACCGATTCCACATGCTCCAAGCTAATGTCCTTCCTTTCCATTGCGTTAATCTCCTCTCTAACCAGCAACGCTACCCCACCTCCTTTTCCTTTCTCTCTATCCCTCCTGAATATTGAATATCCCTGGATGTTCAGCTCCCAGCCTTGGTCACCCTGGAGCCATGCCTCCATGATCCCAACTATATCATACTCATTAATAGCTATCTGCACGTTCAACTCATCCACCTTATTACGAATACTCCTTGCATTGAGACACAAAGCCTTCAGGCTTGTTTTTATAACGCTCTTACCCCTTATACAATTTTGTTGAGAAGTGGCCCTTTTTGATTTTTGCCCTGGTTTTGTCTGCCTGCCACTTTTACTTTTCACCTTGCTCCCTATTGCTTCCACCCTCGTTTTACACCCACCTGCCTCTCTGCTCTTGTACCCATCCCCCTGCCACATTAGTTTAAATCCTCCCCGACAGCACTAGCAAACACTCCCCCAAGGACATTGGTTCCATTCCAGATGTCCTTGACAAATAACTCGTATCATCCCATTCACAGATGCTGCCCTGACATGTTCCTCCAACACTTTAGTGTTTTGCTCCAGATTCCTTGTGTTGTTGAGGATAGACACAAAAAGCAGGAGTAACTCAGTGGGACAGGCAGCATTTCAGGACGGAAGGAATAGGTGAAGTTTCAGGCCAAGACCCCTCTTCAAACTAATCAAGGAAAAAGGGAAATGAGAGATTTAGACGATGATGTAGAGAGATAAAGATATGCAAAAAAAGTTACGATAAAGGAAACAGCCATTTTTAGCTGCTGTGTGAAAACCAAAAGCTGGTGAAACTTTGGTGGGGGACCGATAGAGAGAGAGAAAGGGAATGCCGGTGTCACTTGAAGTCAGAGAAATCAATATTCATACCACTGGGCTGTAAGCTGCCCAAGCAAAATATGAGATGTTGTTACTCCAATTTGCGTTTAGCCTCACTCTGACAATGGAGGGGACCTTGGACAGAAAGGTCAGAGGGAATGGAAAGGAGAATGAAAGTACTTAGCAACCGGGAGATCAGGTTGGTTCAGGCAGACTGTGCAACTTGTGTTACTGCTGGATTATGTCCGCCAGCAGCAGGAGCATTGCAAAGTTGTCAAATTATGAACATTTTACTTAGCCAGGAGATTGCACCATGACATGATGCCCGTGCTTCACCCCGTGGTTAGCCCTCTCCCCAAGGCGAACGGCCCATCACTCCCGCCTCACACATACACCCGTCCCACCACCATCGGGCCTAGACCCATAGCTGCGTATCACCCCAACTACATTCCCCTCACCCCCCAGCACTGGGTCCACATCCGTCCCTGCGCCTCACACTCCCCACACTCCACCCACCCCCCTCACTCAACCCCCTCCCTCATCACCCCTCTCATCCCCTTCATCGCTCTCATCCTCCTCACTCACCACCCCCTCCCTCATCCCCGTTCTGCCCTCACATCACCCCTCCCTCGTCCCCCTCCCTCTTTCCCTCGGCCCTGCTTGCATTGCTTCGCTCTGTCTCTGGCGGGGGGGGGGGGGGGGGGGGGGAGAACACCTTCCTCCGCTGTAAACTGGAGGAAAGCGAAAGTAAAGCGCTAGGCATCGAGGAAACGTAAATGGAAGTGGGACTGGTTGCTGACTGGGCCGGGAGGCTCAGGCTGCGGGCAGTGCGGCGGTGGAGGGAGTAGACGGTACCGTGTTGTACCGGCGGCACTGTGTTGTACCGGTGAATGGGCCGGTCACCATGTAACCATTTACAGCGACCTGTGTTTGTAAACATACCTAGGGGGCTCTGTCCAGTTAGGTATGGCTGCCCTGCCTGCAGCTGTCTCAGGGCTCAGAATTAACAGTTGCCCGGGTGCCAATGACCACCCAAAGTGCTGCCGGGCAACCTAAGCGGCGAGTCATTTTGCCCGGCTTGGCACTGCATCTGGTTTATGCCGAAAACAGACACAAAAAACTGGAGTAACTCAGTGGGTCAGGCAGCATCTCTGGAGAAAAGGAACGTGACGTTTCGTGTCAGCGGCGGCAACAGCTGTAGTGCGGGGCAAAGATAATAGATGCGGGGTGACGAAGGGTCGGAGCGAATGACGGGGCCCCGCACAGCAGCCGCGACAGCGGCTCCATCTCCTCCTCCTCCCGCACCCCGCCTGCCCTGATAGCGGCTGCTGCTTGCAAACCGCTATCAAAACAAACCCTCTCGCATGCCGAGTCCGGGAGGAGGGAGGGAGGGGGAGGTCTCCTTCCGCCATCTGAAGCAGCTGCACCAAAGATCCCATAGCTATAGGATCTTTGAGCTGCGCCTCTCGGCCCCGCACCTTTCTGTTAGCTGGTGGGGGAGGGGAGGCGGTGGCGAGGAGATCCCAACCACCTCCCCCTTTGGCGGTGGCTCTTGGCAGTGGGCAGGGATATCCAAGGCAGCGGGGCGATGTTGTCCGAGGAGCGCGGACCTTCCTTCCTCCCCACCTCCTCTGCCCCTTCCCCTCTCTCTCTGTATCTCCCTCTTGTACGCCCCCTCCACCCCCCCCCCCTTATCCTGAGATCCTGCACTGATCGCCATTCCCGCCCCTATTCAGTCCTCACTGACATCCCCTGTGCTCCCCTCCCCATCTACCCCCCCCCCATCTATTCATCCTGCGTTGATCACCCTATCCACCTCACATTGATTCTCCTGCCACCCCCCCCCCCATGCATCCTACACTCGTCCCACAATTCATCTTGTACTTACACCCCCTCCCATCCATCCTGCATTTCTCCTTCGTTCATTCTGCACTGCACCCCCCATTCATCCCGTACTGATCCACCCTCCATTTAACCTGCACCGATCCCCCCTATCCATCCTATAGTGATCTCCCCATTCATCTTTTACTTATACCTCTCATTCATCCTGTACTGAACCCCTCATTCATCCTGTACGGATATCCCATTCATCCTGTACTGATCCCCATTCATCCTATACTGAACCCCTCATTCATCCTATACTGAACACCTCATTCATCCTATACTGAACCCCTCATTCATCTTTTACTGATACTTCCATTCATCATGTACTGATCCACCCATTCATCCTATACTGATCCCCACATTCATCCTGTACTGATCCCCCATTCATTGTTTACTGAACCCCCCCATTCATCCTGTACTGAACCCCTCATTCATCCTGTAGTGATCCCCCATTCATTTTGTACTGATCCTACCATTCATCCTGCATTGATTCCCCACCCCCCCCCCCCCCCCCATCCATCCATCCTGTACTGATACCAGTCTGAAGAAGGGTCTCGACCCAAAACGCTACCTCAGCCACAATGATGAAGTAACAGTATTCAACATTGCTGAACATGACAATAACTCATTGAACTTGAAACTCGCTACAGTAGTGTGGTCGGCTGAATTCAGTTATTACAAACTGATGCTTAGGACTCTAAGATGAGGAGTTCCAAATACCTTCACCTACTTGGAGGTATTGGAGATGGCATGAGTTACCAATTCTTCAATTGTTGGTATCAACTAAATATATACACTAAATGCACCCATGGGTAAGGGGTTATTGAGCGAATATACATATTCTTCATGCTCAAATTCAAGTTGCTACTCCACGATGGTGACATATGTTAGTCACATGGTAATCAAGTAAAAGTATCCTGTAATTAATCTCTTTGCCACTGGTGTATCATCCAGTTCAGATCAATGATAACACAGAATAAGTGTTGGATCTCAAAGTATGATGAAAGTATGGTTCAATACTACATCGAATATCGACATGTTGGTGCATGTTTATTCGCTGATTGCAAAAATATGTTGCACAACAATGCGGAGAAATACATTCTCGCTTCAATAGGAGCAATGGTCTTTTATGTCTTCCTCATTTTTGCCTCATTAGCCGGGTCTTAAAACAGTCAGCAAGACCTCGCTTGGGTTCCTACTGTCGGACTGGCCAAGTGTCCATGTTGCCTGCTTCATCAGGCATTATGGTACAACGGTATACAGTTATTCCAAAAAACAAGAACTTGCTGTTTCAAATTGTCCTTCGGGAGACAGGCCTTTGCACAGTAAAACAATTATTGACTTACACATTTTGAATGGATTGACTTATGCCTCAGGTTGTCACATCAAGCCATGAAGGTGCTCACTGCAGTGTGCAGGGATAGCACCCAAAAAAGCAGTACATAGAAACATAGATGCAGGAGTAGGCCATTCGGCCCTTCGAGCCTGCACCGCCATTCAATATGATCATGGCTGATCATCCAATTCAGTATCCTGTACCTGCCTTCTCTCCATACCCCCTGATCCCTTTCGCCACAAGGGCCACATCTAACTCCCTCTTAAATATAGCCAATGACCTGGCTTCAACTACCTTCTGTGGCAGAGAATTCCAGAGATTCACCACTCTCTGTGTGAAAAATGTTTTCCTCATTTCGGCCCTAAAGGAATTCCCCTTATCCTTAGACTATGACCCTTTGTTCTGGACCTCCCCAACATCGGGAACAATCTTCCTGCATCTAACCTGTCCAACCCCTTAAGAATTTTGTACGTTTCTATAAGATCCCCCCTCAGTCTTCTAAATTCTAGCGAGTACAAGCCGAGTCTATCCAGTCTTTCCTCATATGAAAGTCCTGACATCCCAGGAATCGGTCTGGTGATCCTTCTCTGTACCCCCTCTATGGCAAGAATGTCTTTCCTCAGATTTGGAGACCAAAACTGCACGCAATACTCCAGGTGTGGTCTCACCAAGACCCTGTACAACTGCAGTAGAACCTCCCTGCTCCTATAACTCCTATACTCAAATCCTTTTGCTATGAATGCTAACATACCATTTGCTTTCTTCATTGCCTGCTGCACCTGCATGCCTACTTTCAATGATTGGTGTACCATGACACCCAGGTCTCGTTGCATCTCCCCTTTTCCTAATCTGCCAAGATTCAGATAATAGTCGACCCTCCTGTTTTTGCCACCAAATGGATAACCTCACATTTATCCACGTTATACTGCATCTGCCATGCATTTGCCCACTCGCCAAACCTATCCAAGTCAACTTGCAGCCTCCTAGCATTCTCCTCACACCTAACGCTACCCCCCAGTACATTTCTATTGAGGGGATCAGAAGTGTTTTTTGTTAAGTGTTCATGTTATATTTAATACGGTACAGATTACTGACGTTTTCCAGTTCATTTTAAATGGTATTTGACAATAATTCAGTTATAGAGACACTACAGCTGCAACATAAGGGAACTACGCTGTCAAGTCAAAGTCAAACAAACTTTATTGTCATTTAGAAATACATCGATATATGCAGCTCCAAACGAAATTCCGTTGCATTCAACCCGGGTTCAACCCGGATATTGAGGTGTTAAAAGATCTTGACACAAGTTCTCCCACTACAAGATTATGCAGTTGGTTATTGTAAATGTGTGAACATTACTTCACCAATGGGTTCCATCTACATCCTTAGTTATGACACTTATATCAGCACAACGATGGCAAACATTACAAACGCTGTGGCTAGATAAGTTGGAATTGGCTGCAGGTGCCATTACATTTTACATTCTGGTCTACACAAGCAGAGTAGACTAGGGGTGGCATGATTTAAGATCATTTTGGATACCCCACAGTGTCACGTCTATGTTATCAAGGCCACCAGAATCCTAAGAAGTATGGAATCAGCATTGTTTTTTAGTAAACAAACAACTACACAAAGGAAGGTTGGTTCAGACTTTTTTCAAGGTGGCTGCAGCAGGTTCCGGGTTATACAGGTATTAACACTGACGATTGTATATCTCATTCCACCAGGTGAGCATCAACGTCAGCGTATCATTTAGATAGTGTGTTTACATCTCATTCCACTAGGGCAGCAGCTACGTCAGCGGCCAAGGCGGGGACGTGCCCGTAGACCATATTTTGGCGGCTGCCGGATGGGCAAATGAGCTGATATTTCAGAATTTCTATCATCGGCCGATTGCCGATCCAGGGTTGTTTGCGAATGCTATTTTAAGTTCTGTTTAAAGTGCCCTGGGATAGAGGGGTACTGGTGTTTGTTTATATTTTTTTAATAAACTTTATTACTGCATTAAATGCAATGTTACTACTAATGCATTAATTTCTCATTCAAGTCAATCACTGCAGTGGGATGCCGAGATTTGTAATCTGCGGCATGAAATCACAAAGCTCTGAACTCTTCACGGAATCACTCACGTGACTCCGAAGTAAAATAGTAAGATTAAACGTGAACTTACCAGTTTGAAGTTTGATCTTGATTTTATGAGGATTTACGTTGGTGATTACGTGCCCGCCACGCCCAACCCGCTCTCATAAAGGATCATCTGGTAGTTCTCAAGTCACGCATCTTACTATGTCACTTCGGTGTTGTTATTTGTGATTTCATACCACTGCTTTGAAGATTGGTGCGCATGAGGCCTGGCGGGTCTTCTTCACGTAACCACCAACGTAACTCCTCATAAAATCAAGATCAAACTTCAAACTGGTAAGTTCTCGTTTAATCTTACAACTATACATTGGATTTATCCATGTTTTACTTCTACAGTCGGTCATATACATCACAAATTTGGTTGGGAGATATTTCAGTTAAAATTTTAACGTTAATACTGAAGTGGGAATGATGGAAACAGCGTTTATCAATAAAAAAATTTAAATCTGAAGCGTACAAACTGGGTATCTTCATTGCTGTTCACAACATGTACATCTAATCTGAATGTCCGGTAATGTGGCTTTTTGACACCTTTAAACATATTACCAAAAGAACATTTGCTGCAGATATGCCCTTTGGCCATCTCTTGTCAGTTAGTGTAATGTTTAACCTGTCAGATGGGTATAGTTGGTTTTAACAGCTATCATCATAAAATGCCTTTAAAAATTTCCTTGCAACCTGTATATTTTGTGTGGGAAACGAGAGTGTTTCTGTACCAATAGCAATAACGAACCATGCTATGGCCATGTCATGGTAATTTTTGGTCCTTCACAGAAAACATGCTTGCATCAATCTGTAGTGTGCATGGTTAACTTATATGTGACCATGGTCCAGGATTTATTGACACAGGTTGATCATATGCTGAATAATCCAACCACATTTTTGTTTGGAAGTGGAAAGAACAAATAGAAATTGCATTCATTGTAATGCGTAAAAAGAGTTGAGATACTGTATTATAATTTTGCTGCATGTCATTGTGGTATATATCATGTCTTGATTGGTGAATATGTTTAGTTTGTGACTTTATTTGAAGCAGAAATAATATGTGAATGCTTCATTGCGCATAATTCGGACTGGTAACTACGCACTTCGTCCGAGCACATTATCGCACACGTCATGCAAACCGTTTTAAATGACCACCTAAACTGTCATTTGGCAACCTAAAAAGCTGCCAAGTTTGCCCGGCTGGCAACAGGGAAATGAAGTGAAGTGAGAGCCCTGCTGTTTGTCTTTTCACTTCTTTAAAAAAATTTTTTTTAAGTGTTTTGTTTGGAGGTCTGGTCTTTTTATGGGCGGGATGGGGGGGGGGGGAGGGAAGGGGGAAACTGCTTTTCCTAGTCCCTACCTGGTCGGAGAGGCGGCTTTTCTCCAGGCAGAATCTTCGATCCGTTCTCGTGGCCTACCATCGGGTCTGGAGCGGTGTTTCCTGAGGGGACCGGCCAGAACCACCGCTTCGGCGGCGGCACAGCGCTGGAGCGATATCGCGAAGTGGGCGATGCCTTGCCCGGGTTTCAGCGCTGGTGCTCCGGTGTGCTGGGTCCACCGATGAAACATCGCGGAGCTGCAGGTCTGTGGAGCGGCCAGCAGGTGGCGGCGCTGACTTTAACATCGGGAGCCTGGGATCTCTCGCTGAGATCGCCAGTGGAGGAGCTCCATCCAGTGCAACCTGTTGGCTTCGGAAGCCGCGGTCTCCGGTGAGGAAGCGGCCGTTCCAGGTGGCCCAAGCTGCTGAGAGGGTTCTCCCGAAGCCGGAGCACCATCACCCGGTGAGAAGGGCCTGGAACATCGGGCCTCCGTAGCGGCGACTGCAGAGGCCTCAATAGGCCCGACTATGGGTGGACAAGGACTTTGTGCCTTCCCTCACAGAGGGAACCATTGTGGGGAGATGTTTTTATGTTTATTGTTAAATTCCTTTATAATGTTATGTTGTGTTCTTATTAAGGTGCTGCAATGGCAACTTGAATTTCACTGCAGCAATTGGTGTATGTGACAATAAATGAACCTTTCAACCTTTGAACCTACCTCCTGGAGGAGAGAGAGGGATGGATGCAGGGAGTGATGAAGGAGGGGGAGATGGAGGGGGAGAGACCGTGGAGGAAGGGAGATGGAGAGGGGGAGGGAGGGAGATGGAGGGGGGAGTGGGAGAAGGAGGTGAGTAGCCAGGGAGAAAGAGATGGAGAGGGAGAGGAGGGGGAAAGGGGCCCCAGGGAGGGAGAGAGGAAGGTAGAAGGAATGAAAGAGGGGACGGGAAGATGTGGGGAGGGGGAGAGTGATAGTGGGGAGGGTGGAGCGGGTGAGAAAGTGTGGGGGGTGGTGGAGAGGGTGGACGGAGGGAGAGGGAAGGTGGAGGGGGAAGGGAGATGGAGTGAGAGAGGGAGATGGAGGGGGGGGAGTTGCAGTGGGAGCAGGAGGGCAGTAGACAGGAAGAAAGAGACTGAGAGGAAGGGGTGTGTGGAGAGGGGTGGAGAAACTGTAATTTCTGGATTTTTTTTGGGCAAAACCATCAATCAGATCCCAGCCATGATATTAATAAGCTGGGTTGCTTGGCAAGAGTGAAACTGAATTTTAAAACAAGGAAATATTCTCAACCTTCCCATCTACCTCATCACAGCCCTTGCACTTTTTAATGTGCACTTGGTTTTCTCTGCAGGTGTAACATTATAGTTTGTACTCTTGCATTCATTCTCTTTTTGCAATACCTCTGTTACCCAACCACCCCTCCCTCCCCCCCCGACACCCCCACACACAATCAATCTGAAGGGTCTCAACCCAAAACGTCACCTATTCATGTTCTCCACAGATGCTGCTTGACCCGCTGAGTTACTCGAGCACTTGTCCTTTTTTGTAAACCAGCATCTTCAGTTTATTGTTTCTAGATAAACACAACAGGAGCCAGGACACCAAATATCAATGTACCTGAACATCGTTTTTTTTAGTTACCGTACTCACAAATAAAAGCTGCTCAAGCAATCTGAACCAAAGCCAAAAATGGCAACACTGAAGCCATGGTTACAATTTAAATAGTTCATGAGTGGGGGTGAGCCAGTTTCAGCTGCCTGCGTATTTAAATTGAATTCTCATTGGTTTATAAAGTAGCCCAAAGTTTTCACTAGGGACTTCCTGATCTTTTGAAATATAGTTTGGGCAGCAGATAGGTTTTGTAGTGCATGTAATGTAAGCATCTGGAACTTTCAGCCTAGGTTTAAGCTGTATGTTTAGTGTTTACTTTGTTCTGGAGTATGGTCAGATCAAAGCAATAATTCATATGAATGCTTCATTTTTGGTTAAAGGGAACTGAAGATTATCCCACAAGTGATATATTCTGTTTAGAGTTCAAATTGTCCCCCTATATGTTTCCCTGTGCTAAGCCTTAGGATCTGCTTCTGCATATACATTCCATGAGCCATATCTAGCCTTGTCATTTAATACGTCCATGTTCTCCGTAAGGGCAGCACAGTGGCGCAGCTGGTAGAGCCGATGCCTCACAAAGAGGTGCAGGTTTTTAGGTCCGTAGGTCTCTCTAAATTGCCCCTAGTATGTCGGGAGTGGATGCAAAAGTGGGGTATCATAGAGCTAATGTGAACTGGTGATCTATGCTCAGCGTTGTCTTGGTGGGCCAAAGGGCTTGTTTCCAGGTTGTATCTCTAAACCTAAACTAAACGCTCTATGATTTCCTGCAACTGTACTCGCCACATTGCTATCAAATCCACCATAATTTTACATCTCACCTACACATGGGGAAATTTACAGCAAACATGCACCTGAGGAAACAGGGAGAATGTGCACACTCCACACAGACAGCAATGGAGGTCAGTATCAAACTCGGGCCAGTGGAGCAGTGAGGCTGTTGCTTTACTAGCTGTGCTACGGAACCATCCTGTTTTCAATGTTGGTTGCCACTAATGAAGTGTATTGGTCTGATATTGGTCAATAATGTAATATCAGATATTTGAGCAATAAGGCAATATCAGATATCGTCTCACCAGCTATTCCCAAAGAGGTTGGTAAAGGGCCTTTGTTTATTGTAAACATTTGGCAATTAAACTTCTGCAAATATCCAGCAAATAAAAGTGAAACTAAATGAGAGATAGGGACGCTATTGGGCCTGTCCCACAGGCGATTTTTCAGACGACTGCCGGCAACTGTGAAGTCGTAGCAGGTTGTTGAGAAACCGGCGACTGGAATGGAGACTGTCAGAGTGGAACACACACACACACACATCGCTTCCTTCACCAGCCAGTTATGCAGGCGAGGGACAGGGCAAGCCGGGGGAGTGTTGCCTAAGTGAAATTCACATGGTGCAAAGCCAATGTGACACAGACACACACCACGATGAACAGGAATGTTGATGCTGTAATTAAGATGGTGAAAGCACAGTGTACGGGAAGGTTCACTTAAGCCCTTTAAAAGAGGGGGAGAGGGAAGAAGGGGGAGGCGGGGTGGGGAGAAGGAGTGGAGACAACTTTTAAGAAGCCAGAGATACACGGCTGTGAAGCTCGGTGGACTTTAACATTACCGGTCGGTTATCCTTGGTTCTGAAAACTACTGTTTACGTTTATTTTCCTCAATGAGCCAATGAAATTCACCAGTCAACACCGGTGACAACCTACGACAACCTACGACTTCCTGGCGACCCACTACCACTGCACCTACGGCACGAGAAATCTCGCTACTCTCCATGCTATCAAACGTCCAGAGTGAAGCCGTTCAGAATGCGAGAACTACTGACGACCATGAAGGCGACTCCCCGGCAACCATCCCCGAACATGTGGCGACCGCATAGTCTCATGTAGTCGCCTAAAAAGCCGCCTGAGAGGGACAGTCCCATATACCTTCTCAGACAGCAATAATAACTCAGGATACTTAGTGTTATCCTCAACCCAGTTAATAGAACTCTTAATCTTTGAGTTCAGAAGTCATGAAATGAAGCTGGACTCAAACCAGTGTGATACTGGGAAGTGTCTCTTTGTTGCAAGTAAAAGGCTAAAATGCGATTTCACGCAGGTGGATATGTTTCTGTCTATATTGACACTATCACAAGCAGGGTAGGTGACACCCATTTCATGGCTGTTTGTGGGACTTGCTATGCACAGATTGGCTGCAGATGGACTGAACATCAAAATGCACCTTATTGATTAAGAATCCAGGCAAGGCCATCAGCATAATCAAGAACGAGTCCCATCCTGCCTCTTCGCCCCTCTCCCATCAGGTAAGAGGTGCAGAAGTGTGAAAATGCACACCTCCAGATTCAGGATCAGTTTCTTCCCAGCTGTTATCAGGCAACTGAACCATCCTATCAACAACTAGAGAGCGGTCCTGAGCTACTATATACGTCATTGGAGAGCATGAGACTAACTTCGATCGGACTTTACAGGACTTTATCTTGCACTAAATGTTATTCACATTATTCCTTTCATCACATATTTGTACCATGCGGACGGCTCGATTGTAATCATGTATTGTTTTTTAGCTGACTGGTTAGCACACAACAAAAGCTTTTCACTGTACCTCGGTACACGTGTCAATAAACTAAACTCAGCCCATCCTGAGAACAAGACAAAGGTCCTCCTTCCTTCAAACACATGCTTGATGTAATGTTCTTCTGAAATATTAATTGGGGAGACCGGAATATTGAAACTGGTATCCGTTTCCAATTCAATTAGATAATGTATTGTTAGTATATTTACTACACCTGCCCACTTTGTTTCTGTACCTATTAAATACCCTCTCCTAAAAAATAAATTCCAAGTTTGAAATTTTCAATGGAGCCCTGGTTTGCCCAGTTTTGTGGGGAGAGAGAGGTCCAGAATTGCTCTGGCCTCCTTGTGTGTCTGACATTACTATTGATCCACATATTCTAACTTTATTCCTCATTATCTGGACCCCCTACACCAAATCCATAAATGTCCTTCTCCTACCCCATCAACCTTGGATCACAACCTCAATTAGATATAATGTTGACCTTCAGCGTTAAAGGATGACAAAGTCTAGCCCCATCCTCGTAATTTTAACTCTTTTAGATCTGCTGAATCTGTGGTGCTTTGCTACTTAACGTGTTGCTCAATACCTCAGGATATAAATCTGAATGGGGTTTTCATTTTATTTCAGCTACTGAATGAAAATGGCGACCACTGAATCGGGAGGGTCCGATGCTTCATACAAATATGTGGAGCAACTCCAGCTTCATGCCGGGAAAATCAAAGAGATCTTGGTCTGGGACAAGTTGCAAAGTGGACCACCGCATGACATTGTGTAAGCTGTCAAGGAACATGTTTCTGATCTTGTCATTCACAATTACAAAATACAACACTGAATACCTCCATGGCCACAACCCCTCCCCTTCATTTTAATTTCCTCCTGCTCCACAAGAACCATAACACATAGAGGCAGAATTAGGCCATTTAGTCCATTGAGTCCCCCCTGCCATTTGATCACAGCAGATCAATTGTTCCCTCTCAACCTCATTTTCTTGCCTTCTCCCCATAACCCTTACTCATCAAGAACCTATCAATCTCTGCTTTAAAAGTACCTGAAGATCTAGCCTCCACTGTTGTCTGTGACAATGAATTCCACAGTGTAGTGGGTCCAGATAGTGAGGATGGCCTCCCCGGTCATCCTTTGACCGGGACTTGCGACGCTTGGCCCGCTGACCCGGACTCCACTCCCCGCGAGACTCCACCAGTGACTCTACCAACCCTCGCCACTCCACCAGCAGGCCGCAGCCGTCGTTTTACCTGAGTCCTAGGCTCAGCACTGGGCCTGACGTTTCCACACTGCAGACTCTCACACCACGTGGTTTGACTGTGCTGGGTCCTAATGCTTCCCCCCCTCACACAGGGAACCTCAGTGGGGGTTCCACTGGTTCTTCCCCTTCCCCCTTGTACCATGTGACCCCAGCTCTTCTCCTCCCACACTATAGTCCTCACCCCCTCCTCCTCCCTGACCACCCACCACCCCCCCACCAGACATCGCCTCGGCCTCAGTCCACTAGGCCTTCCTCCAACCCCCAACCCCATCCTTGCCATGTGTTCACCATCCCTCCTGACCTCCCCCTTTCTGATACCGAACGGTCTGTCCTCAGCAGAGGCCTCACCTTTGTTCCCCTCCATCCCCACCTCAATGAGTTCCTTGTCCGCCATGATGAGGAGCTCTTCTTCCGTCGCCTCCGAATCCACGGGAAGGAGTCCTCACCCCCCAGTGATGACCCCTTCTCCTGTCTCCAACGCACACCCTCCTCTTGGACTCCCCCTCATGGCCATCTACCTGCTTTAGGCCTTTTTATTTTAAATTGCCGGCGGGATATCAACTGCCTCAACTTTTCCACTCCCCTGTCTCACTCTAACCTATTCCCCCGCTGAACGTACAGCCCTCTGCTCACTCTGCAACAACCCCGACAGGGTGATCAAACCTGCGGACATGCCAAGGGAGGTGCCATGGTAGTCTGGAGCGCTGACCTCTACCAGGCGCCAACTCTCAGACACCTCCTCCTACTTATCCTTGGACCATGACCCCACAGACGAGCACCAGGCCATTATCACATACACTATCACTAGCTTCTTCGCTTCCGGCTCCCTGCCCTCACAAGCCTCCAACCTCATTGTTCTCCAGCCCCGCACGGTACGATTTTATCTTCTCTCCAAAATCCACAAACCCGACTGTCCTGGCAGACCCATTGTTTCTGCTTGTTCTTGTCCCACCTAACCTATTTCCACATACCTCGACTTCATCCTATCCCTTCTGGTCAAATCCCTCCCCACCTATGTCCAAGACACCTCTCACGCTCTTCGTCTCCTCCATGACTTCCGTTTTCCAGGCCCCCATTCCCTCATCTTCACCATGGACGTCCAGTCACTCTACACCTCCATCCCCCACCAGGAGAGTCTTAAAGCCCTCCGTTTCGTCCTCGCCCGCAGAACCAACCAATCCCCGTCTACTAATACCCTCCTCCGCAAAGCGGAGCAGGTCCTTACCCTCAACAACTTATCCTTTGACTCCTCGCATGTCCTCCAAATCCAAGACGTGCGCAAGGGCCCCAGCTATGCTTGCCTCTCTGTACGGTATGTCAAACAATCCTTGTTCTTTTTATTTATTTCATTTTTTTTTAAAAACATACATACACATACACATTACCATTCTTGTACAACTTCTTATTTTTAATTTAATAATTAAAGAGCAGTGAAAGAAAACGGGAAATAAAGGGTGTCGAGATAGATAGACAAGCGAGTAGAAACCGATAGCAAAAGAGACAGAGAGCAGAGATAAAAAGTTAAGGAGATTGAAAGAAAAAGAGAAAGTAGAAAGAAAAGAAATTAGGAGATATATACCTATTTTGTATCTTTACCCATCCGTCACCTGGTTCTGAACCATTTAATTTCTAAGGTTATGTTATGTTACACCATGTGCTTGTAAGAAGTTGATAAAAGGAGACCAAATCTTTAAGAATTGGTCTACTTTGCCTAGTAGGAGGAATCTCATTTCTTCAAGATGTAGCATTTCCAACATATTTGAAATCCACATTTTGAACGTTGGCGTGATTGCGTTTTTCCAGAATTTGAGTGTGAGTTTTTGCTGTTATTAAACCATAATTAAAGAGAGCTTCTTGGAACGTAGTTAATTTACGTCCCTCTTCCATTGATCCAAAGATAATCAGTTCTATATTAGTGTTCAATTTTGTGTTGAATAGTTTTGTAAAAGTTCCAAAGATTTCATTCCAAAATTTATGAAGTTTTGTGCAAGAGACAAAGGAATGTGCTATAGTGGCATTTTGAGTTAGACATTTATCACAATTGGGGGAGACATTTGGAAATATTTTATTCAATCTGGTTTTCGAGTAATATAATCTGTGTAAAATGTTTAATTGAATTAGGTTATGTCTTACATTAATCAAACATTTATGTACATATAATAGATTTTTTTCCCATCTGTCGTTCGGAATCTTTATCAATAACTCTTGTTCCCAGTCCCTTCTAATTGCCTCTGTTGTTGGTGTTTCTACATTTAAAATTATATTATATAAATATGATATTAAATTGCTTGATTCTGCCTTTCTATTCATTCCTTCTTCTAATAAATCAGAGTTTGATATCCTTGTATATATTTTTTCAAATAATCTTTAATTTGAACATATGTGAAATATTGGTTACTTTTCAAGTAATATAGAGGGTACAGAGGAGATTTACTAGAATGTTGCCTGGGTTTCAACAGCTAAGTTACAGAGATAGGTTGAATAAGTTAGGTCTTTATTCTCTGGAGCGCAGAAGGTTAAGGGGGGACTTGATAGAGGTCTTTAAAATGATGAGAGGGATAGACAGAGTTGATGTGGACAAGCTTTTCCCTATGAGAATAGGGAAGATTCAAACAAGAGGACATGACTTTAGAATTAAGGGACAGAGGTTTAGGGGTAACATGAGGGGGAACTTCTTTACTCAGAGAGTGGTAGCGGTGTGGAATGAGCTTCCAGTGGAAGTGGTGGCGGCAGGTTCGTTGGTATCATTTAAAAATAAATTGGATAGGCATATGGATGAGAAGGGTATGGAGGGTTATGGTATGAGTGCAGGCAGGTGGGACTAAGGGAAAAAAGTTGTTCGGCATGGACTTGAAGGGCCGAGATGGCCTGTTTCCGTGCTGTAATTGTTATATGGTTATATGGTTAATATTTTAGTTGTAATTGTTGGAATGATAACAGTTTTCGCATTTCATACATATCTCCAATTATTTTAATTCCTATTCTTTCCCAATGGATAAACGTTTTATCAATAATAGATGGTTTGAATGAGGGATTGTTAGCTTTTGGGAAAATAAGCGATAAATTTCTTAATTTTAAAGTTAATTTTATTTGTTTCCAAATTCGTATTATGCTGTGAATAATTGGATTCTTCTTATATATTATATTGTTCAGTTTCATCGGGGAAAGAAGAATCGCTCCGATATTATAAGGGGAACAATCCTTTTTCTCCATTCTTATCCAATCTACTTGTTGGGCAGAACTGTCCAACCAATAGATTATATTTTTAACATTCACTGCCCAATAGTAGTACAACAAGTTAGGGAGTGTCAGTCCCCCTGATTCTTTAGATTTACACAAATGTTTTCTTTGAATTCTGTGTGATTTATAGTCCCATATGAAGTTTGTAATATCAAGTCTAGTTTTTTAAATATATTTTTTGGTAAATATATTGGTATTGACTGAAATAAGTACAGTATTTGTGGGAAGAAGATCATTTTTATATCATTTATTCTGCCTATTAAGGACATCGGCAGTGTTTTCCAGAATTTAATCAACCCATTTAATTTAGTTAATAAAGGCATATAGTTTGCGTTGAGTAATGATTTATATTTCCTAATAATTTGGATACCCAAATACTTGAATTTTTCTGTTGCAATTCTAAAAGGGAATTTCAACAGATGTGTCGGCTCTTGAGGTTTTATCGTCATAATTTCGCTTTTGTTCCAGTTTATTCTATAACCTGAGAAAGAACCAAATTCCTCTATTAAATTTAGTATATTTGGTATGCTGATTTGCGAATTTGTAATATATAATAATATGTCGTCTGCATATAATGACATTTTATTATTTGAGTGTTTGGTATTATATCCATGAATATTCGGATGACTTCTTATACTTTCTGCTAGGCTCTATCACTAGTGCAAATAGCAGGGGTGATAATGCACACCCCTGTCTATTGCCCCTTGATAATTGGAATTTCGGGGATAATATATTATTAGTCAGTATTCTTGCTGTCGGCTTATCGTATAATAATTTTACCCATGAGATAGAATTATCTCCCATATTACATTTTTGCAATACTTTGAATATATATTGCCATGCTACTTGATCAAAAGCTTTTTCTGCATCCAATGAAATAATTGCTAAGTCTTCCTCTTCAGTTTTATGTGAATGCATTATATTAAACAGCCGTCTCAAATTGTTGAATGAATATCTCTTGGGTATAAACCCCGTTTGGTCCAGGTTTATTAGTTTGCTAACATATTTACTCAATCTTCTCGCTAGGGTCTTTGCTAATATTTTTTTATCTGTATTTAGGAGTGCTATGGCTCTATATGAGACTGGGTCTTCTAGATCTTTATCCTTTTTAGGTATAAGTGTAATAGTTGACACGGTTAGTGTTTCTGGTAGTATATTTTCTTTAAAAGCATGTATATATAAATTTTGTAAGCGTGGAGAAATTATCTCATAGAATCGTTTATAGAATTCATTACTAAAAAGTGCTTCCTGGACATATCAGGAGTATAATCGATCCAATAACGATATTTACTTTAGAAACCTGGTTCACTCTTACCAGACTACTTAAACTGAATAAACGACAAAAAGTTTTAAGATGGATAGCTTTGGATAATGAATTTAAACCAGGGATGTATGACTCAACATTTAAAGAGTGGATGAAGAAAGCAATGACTGCATTTTGTACTGTTATTGAAAATGGAGACCTAAGAAGTTTTCAAGATTTGAAGGATAGATTTGCACTTCAGAACCAAGACTTGTTTAGATATCTCCAAGTGAGAGATTATTACAATAAAAAGGTAAAAAGGGAGGCACTAGAAGAAAAGAATCCAGTGATAGAAGTGATAGTCAGTGCGTATCATCAAAAAACATTAAGGATTATTTCTAAACTTTATCATAGTTTAATGGAATGTCAAGCTAAAACTACATTTTATGTAAAATTTAAGTGGGAAAAGGAATTGAACATCACAATCTCAGAAGAAGAATGGCATCATATGTGTGTAACACTACAGACGTCCACTAATTCACAAAATTGGGGAGAATTTAATTGGAAAAATTTGATTTGTTTCTTTATTTTGCCTAACATAAAAAGCAAGCAAATTCAAAGGCAGCAAACATGCTGGAGGCAATGTGGTCAAACAGATGCACATATCTTCTGGAGTTGCCCAAAAATAGATCCATTTTGGGACAGAGTGAATTCAGAATTAACTGAGGTATTAGGATATACAGTCTGCAAGAAGTGTTCCATTTTATACCTGGGTAATATAAATACAGTGGTGCAGAAGGAAGACCATTACTTGGTTAAAATCCTACTCACAGCTGGCAGAAAGGCCATTACAAGAAACTGGCTTGGAGAGGATACACCCAGACTTAGACAATGGTTAGACATAGTACAGGAAATATTTGTCAGTGAGAAAATGATATATTCTCTAAGAGTGAAATAAGACGAGTTTAATAGAAAATGGGAAAAATGGATTAGGTATAGAAAAGAAGACATCAACTGTATAATTTTATAGACAATAATGTAAGTTATTGGAAAATGTTTTAATATGAAAATAGTTCTGTATACTGCATCATTAATTGTAAACTGAACCCCCCGCTGCACTGTTTTACATTTCACCGTAATGTTGTATGTTTCGTTGTTATATTTGTGTTTTATTTGTGTATACATAAAAGCAATAAAAACTAAAGTGGAAAAAAAGAATTAATTACTAAAGCCACCTGGTCCTGGCGTTTTACCATTCTTCAATACATTTATTGTTTCTTCTATTTCCTGAAGTGTAATCTGAGCTCCTAATTCCTCTTGTTCCACCGTATTGAGTTTTGGAAGATTACAATTGTCTAAGAAGTTTGTAATTTTAGCATTGCAGAAGTTTTGGATGTATATAAATTTTGGTAAAATTGAGCAAATCTTTTATTAATGTCTTTAGGTAATGTTAGTAATTCACCTTCATCTGATTTAATTTTAGTGATTGTATTTTTTGTTTCCCGTTTTTTCAGTTGACGTGCTAAGAGTTTATGTAGTTTATCACCGAATTTGAAATTTTCTTGTTTTGTAATTTGAAATAATCTTATTATTCTTGCCGATAAAATTGTATTTAATTTATATTTTAGTATTGTTATCTTATTATGTTTATCTATGGTTGGTTCTTTGGCATTTTCTAAATCTAATTGTCTAATTTCTTGTTCTCACTGCAATTGTTCAGTGTTATTCTTTTTATTTTGGAAAGCTTGATATGAAATTATAGTTCCTCTAATAAATGCCTTAAAAGTTTCCCATAATAAAGAGGGTGAAATATCTGGTGTATCATTTGTCTCAAAGAAGAATATCATCTGCTCTTTTAAATATGTACAACCTTGTGAGTTGTTTAAGTTTGGGGATTAAACCTCCAGAACGATTTTTTTATCAGACATTCCTTCTAATTTAAAAAAAAGTTTACGGAGAGTGATCAGAAATAATACTATTATGATATTTAGAATTATATGTATAGGGAATTAATTTCATGTCCACTAAAAAATAATCAATACGTGAATATATTTTATGTACCGTTGAATAAAATGAATATTCCCTACCTACTGGATTAGTGATTCTCCATACATCTGTTATGTTTGTGTTTTTTATGTATTTAGGAGTTCACTAGTTTTAGATTTTATGTTAATCCTTTTTTGTTTTGCTGATTTATCCAGATATGGATCTAGAACGCAATCGAAATCTCCCCCTATTATCACATTTTGATAGTTAAATTTTGAAATTATATCCAGAATTTTACTAAAGAATTGGGGGCTATCAAAGTTGGGAGCATAAATATTTATCAAAGGAAGTGGAGTAGAGTGAATTTCTCCCGTAACTATGACGTACCTTCCCTCTTTATCTGCTATGATATTCTTTAATTTGAATGGTATACCTTTACTAATAATAATAGCCGTGCCTCTAGATTTAGAAGTAAAAGAAGAGTAGTATGTTTGCCCGATCCAATTTGCCTTCAATCTTATCTGTGTTTGATGTTTCGGATGTGTTTCTTGTAAGAAGATTATGTCACTGTTGAGTGCTTTTAATTGGGCAAAGGTCTTACCCATTTTAATTGGTTTATTAGTGCCCCTTATATTCCAGCTACAGAACGTGATTCCTCAAGTTTTCTTTTGTTTATCGTCTTGCATTGTAAATCATGTTAATACCTATATTTCGTATGGTGCAACCAGGTACCTCAGAACTCTAGGTGATGGGTGGTCATCCCCAGCTGTTAAGTTTTGTTGGCATCTCCCCTTCAAAATAGACCATAGAAAAGACTAGAAGATGTAAAGTGGTGAAAAGATAATTAAAAATTAAAAAGTGATATTATAATATCTAAAAATAAGGATATTATAATTTTTTTTAAAACACCAAAAGGTGGTAGAAAAATTCTTGTTGACTTCCGTAGCTGTTGTTATACATTTTGCTCTGCCCCCTTGACCAATTATAATTAAAAGGAAGAGAGACCGGTTCAAAATTAAAAACTATATATAAAATAAAACACATTTCAAATCTAACTATTGGAATGTATCTTCAAAAAAATATTCCAACATTAAGTATATACTTAAATATAGCAGTAATTATGTTAGTTATATACCCATATCTGCTAATATGCCAAAAATTATTACATTTCACTCCCCAATTAAGTCTCATTCTTTTGTATTAGACAGCTGCAGGTTCGAAGGAGTTAACCAGATTCAGACCCCTGGATAACTTCCAAGTATCTGAATCTCCTTCCCCCCCCCTTTACGCACAATTTAAACTAGATCTACTATATCCATAAAATTTGTTAGTATATTATTAATACTTATCAATCATATTTAACTCATTATTCTTATACTTAGCAATTAACATCATGTGATAAAAATCAGTCATTATTACACTGTGCTTTAATATTACACAATAGTGGGTTATTGTTATTGAATTAGTTCTATTAGTTAAATGTTTTATGTTGGTATATAATTGTATGTTTCTTAAGTCATAAATTTCTGTGTACAAGTCCATTAATATTGTTTTTCCGTATTCCCAAATTCCGTTTTTTTCCACCACAGTTTTTCTTGTTTTTCAAGTCCTTTGTTCAGAGTGAAACATAAAGTTCGACCTTGAGTTAACATTCCAAAGAAAAGGTGTTAAAGAAGGAACTGCAGATGCTGGAGAATCGAGGGTTACACAAAAAGTTGGGAAACTCAGCTGTTCATCCTTTGAAGTCATTTCTGTAGGAGGACTTCAACGGGGTTTTAGTCTCTCCCTTCGGGGGGATGCGACTTTTCTTGTCGTGTCCCCTGACACCGTCTCCGTCTGTGCTGAGGCCCTAATGGCGGAGCTGGCGGCCTCCAGCTTCCAGCGGCGGCGGCACGACTTTCGGTGCTCCAGCGGTGGCCTGGTTTTCGGGGCTGCGGTGCTCCAGCGACAGCCTGGCTTCGGGGCTGCGGTGCTCCAGCGACGTTCTGGCGGCGACCTGGCTTCCAGGGCTGTGGTGCTCCAGCGACGTTCCAGCGGCGACCTGGCTTTCGGGGCTGTGGTGCTCCAGCGGCGACCTGGCTTCGGGGATGCAGTGCTCCAGTGACGTTCCGGCGGCGGGCCCTGTGGCGGTGTTCCAGCGTTCCGGCGATGGCGACAGCGGCGGCTCGGTTTCGGAGGCTCGGCCGCGGGCCTGGTGGATGGCAGCATCGGAGGCCTGGATCTCCTCAGCGCAGAGGGAGAATAAGGAGGGAAGAAAACAGAGACTCTAAGACTTTTGCCTTCCACCACAGTGAGGAGGTGTTTGGTGAACTCACTGTGGTGGATGTTAATTTTGTGTTTATTGTGTGGTTTTGTTATTTTTATATATGTATGACTGCAGGCACGAAATTTCGTTCAGACCGAAAGGTCTGAATGACAATAAAGGCTATTCATTCATTCATTCATTCGAGAGTCAGCTTCTTCTTCTGAGCTTTCAGCTGACGTTTGAGAGGTTTGAGGAGACTTACCAAGTTTTTTCAGGTGAAGTCTTGTAGCAGGTCTTGCAGCAGATTTTGCAGGCTTCTGGTGAGGTTTTGCCTCTTTTCATTTAAAACTGCCGGTAATCTCCATTTTTTTGCGGCGATTTCTGATGACGTCTCTTACGCAACGTCAAACAGCTCTGGTGAGTATTTTTAGATCGGTCCCGTCCTTGAAACCGGCTTTTTCCAAGATTTAGCGGGAGCAGAGCTCGATGCTGCGCCCTTGTTATTTCATGGCGCCACCGGAAGTCGGCCAAACAATCCTTGTTCGAGGCATACCGTGGCCCTATCCCTGAACTCTACCTCCGCTGCACTGCATTGGTGCTACCTCCTGCACCCGTATACAACTCACTGACTTCATGCATTTCACTACTAACTTATATCTGGCACTCAAATTCACCTGGACCATTTCCGACATTTCCCTACCGGTTATAGGCCTCACCATCTCCATCGCAGGTAACAGACTACTGACCGACATCTTCTACAAACCCACTGACTTCCATGGCTACCTGGACTTCTTCCCACCCTACTCCAAATTCCTCCGTCAATGCCGCATCTGCACCCAGGATGAGGCGTTTCAAACCAGGGCATCGGAGATGTCATCATTCTTTAGGGAATGGGGGTTCCCCTCTTCGACTATCGATGAGGCTCTCACCAGGGTCTGCTCCATATCCCGTAGCTGCGCTTTCACTCCCCATCCCCGTACTCGTAACAAGGACAGAATCCCCCTCCAGAAGGTCAGTAGAGCTAATAGGACTTGATGTTTCAATCCCTGCAATAAGTCGGCTATTTGCAGTGGGATTGGAGTGGTGAAAGGTAGGGTAGGTGCGTCATCAGGGTCATCAGGTGGGCACCCTCTTTCTTTGACATTTCATTGATGAACCCACAACATCTCCATAGGGCTCAACGGTGATACCTGGTGTCCCAGTTACACCCCCCTCAATTCCATACCCACCTGTCTTTATCTTGCAGCCCAATTGTTGTCTCTCCTTTTGATCCAAATCCAATTGCTGCTTTTTTTCTGCAGAATTTGATAATGATTTGATTGCTTGTTGGAAGGAGTGATCCCTCACTCCCATTTTCTTTAATAGCCTGGTCATAGATGTAGCAACAAATCCCCTGCATCCCACTTCGACAGGGAAAATCTTGGTCTTCCAGCCATTCTGGGAAGCTTCAGTTGCCAGTTCAGAGTACTTGGTCTTTTTCCTCTCATAAGCTTTTTCAACACCATCTTCCCATGGAACTGTCAATTCCACAACGTATGCCAACTTGGCTGTTGTGGACCACAGGACCATGTCTGGCCAGAGTGTCGTATCCACAATGTCTGGGGGAAACACAAGCCTTTTTGCTAAGTCCACTTCCATTTTCCAATCCTGAGCAGGCTGCAGAATGCTTGCATCCATTGATGTTATCTGGTCCTCTAGAGGTTGGCCTGCTGGTACAAATGTTGTGAAGTGGACATTTCCTGCTGATGTTGGTGGGAAGCATTTGTGATCGTTCGCCTCTGTTCAAGGATTCATGCCAGCTGTCTGAGAACTTGGTTATGCCGCCCTTGGCCGAGGCTCATAGTGCACCCTGTTAAAATGTGCCTTAGTGAAGGTGCTTGGCGAAGGGAGCAAGTGGGGTCTTCTCTGAACCACTGCTTCAGGCTCTGGGGTGATGGTAGAACATCATAAGTGGCTCTGATGACAAAACTTAGCCGAGATCCTTCCATTTGTCAGATGTCACGCCAGCTGAGTTTCCTCTTTTCCAGGCTCTCCCAGTTAGTCCATTGGCCCTGCATAGCCATTAAGACGGCCTTGGCGTGTCGCTCTGCCTCCTCCCGTCTTCTCACCTCCTCCACCACGAGCTGTCTTTTCTGTACTGATGTTGCCTTGTGCCATTGAGGAGCCTTTGTGACAAGCCCGAGCCCGGCTCTCCCGTGTTGCACTTGGACACACTAGAGGCAAGCAACATGTTCCCGATGTTGGGGGAGTCCAGAACTAGGGGCCACAGTTTAAGAATAAGGAGTAAGCCTTTTAGAATGGAGACGAGGAAACACTTTTTCTCACAGAGAGTGGTGAGTCTGTGGAATTGTCTGCCTCAGAGGGCGGTGGAGGCAGGTTCTCTGGATGCTTTCAAGAGAGAGCTAGATAGGGCTCTTAAAAACAATGGAGTCGGGGGATGTGGGGAGAAGGCAGGAACGGGGTACTGATTGGGGATGATCAGCCATGGTCACATTGAATGGCGCTGCTGGCTTGAAGGGCCAAATGGCCTACTCCTGCATCTATTGTCTATTGTCTATTGTCATCCCGGAAATGAAGAGCAGACTTAGCACTCTGAACAGCTTCAGATGGGGCCCATTTCCTCCCCGTTGCCACACGGGGGGCCGCTGTTCGAATAACAGTATCTTCAGATTCAGTGAGGGTCATGACCAACCTTGCTTTAGTTCATTTGAACTCTTCCACAAGTCCTGCAATGGGCAATTCCAATTTGCCACTCACGTACAGTCTGACAGCACTTGAGCATCGTGGAAGCAGATAAAGAGGGTAGGTACGTCATAGTATCTCGAGAGATATATTAGGTATGTTACAAAACTTACCTTGAGCAGCGCTGCAGTTCTGCCGCTCCCCGTGTGCACGACTTTGGCGCCTTTCAGAGGGGGGCGGGCTTAAAGTGCCGATTTTCCACAGACAGGGAAAACCGGTCAATGTCGGGCGATTTCGTTGCGGAAGAAAAATGGTATTTTTAAATTACTCTAAATTATTTGTTAACTAGAGTAATTTAAAAATCACCTTCAAAAGACGTGAGAACCGACAACCGGAAGGATTTTCCGTAGGGGAGAAAAAAAGGTAAATAGTTTATTTTTATATTAAAAGTTGGTTTTTCGGGAGGCTTTAATAATATTTTCATGTTGCGAAATGGGGTCCAAAAAAATGTATGAACAAACAGTATTTTTCCTCCCGACTTGACCGCTATCCACAACGTTCCAATCCACCGCATTCCACTAAAACCCACTCGCTAGTTCATTTAAATGGCCATTAATTTACAGGAATCAAACACTAAATTCCTTCTATTTGTCCAGAAATTCATGAAAATGAGATTTAAAAATTATGTTATATTGTGGATTATTGTGTGAATGTTATTTGGACACTTAGGCAATTTAAAAGTTTATCTTTTCTTAAGAAATGGATAGATGTTTAGATCTACTCATTGAATTTTGTAATTAGCTACAATTAGATAACTAACTAATTATATGCTTTAATTTCAGGTCATCCAAGTAAGATTGTTTCATATTTATTTCAGAATGCTTCAATCTATAATAAGTGAAAATTTCATTGAGTTCTATTAATTTTTAAGAAAGTTATGGGCTTTTAACTGATCCAGATCACAGCTTTTGAGTTATGTCAATTGAAAGGCAATGGGGAACAAGATGCTAATTTCCGAGTATGAAAATGGCCATAACTTTCTTAATACTGAAGATATGAAAGTGAATTAGGTGTCAAATTAAACTTCTTTTTATGCTTTATCTGATGGGATAAATTGCAGACTTGATTTTTTAAATCTCAAAATTTTGTAACATTGCTGGATATATTCTACCCCACTTACTATGGTGAATATCTATGCTCCCAATTATGAAAATCCCCAATTTTTAAATAAAATTTTGAATATAATCTCAGATTCCACCCAGCAAAACCTGATTATCGGGGGAGATTTCAACTGTGTTTTGGATCAATATTTGGATAAATCCTCAGAACAAAAGAGATATAACACAAAATCAAAATCCAGCGAACCCCTAAATGCATATATAAAAAATACAAATATAACAGACTCATGGAGGATTGCAAATCCATCCGGAAGAGGATATTCCTTTTATTCATCCGTACATAAAACTTATACAAGTTTTGACTATTTTCTGGTGGACACAAAATTAATACCTTTTACAACTAATCCCAAATATCATAATAGTAGTATTTCCGATCATTCCATGCTAACCTCCCCAAAACTAGAAGGAATGTACAATTAAAAATCGTTCTGGAGGTTTAATCCCCAAATACTAACTAACCCAGTTTGCTGTGAATATTTAAAACAACAGATGGAATTCTTTTTCAAGACCAATGATACTCTAGGTATTTCGGCTTTGTTATTATTGGAATCTTTTAAGGCCTTTATTGAAGGCTCTATCATTTCATATCAAGCATATCAAAACAAAAAGAACAGGATGGAACAATTGCAATTGGAAGAACAGATCAGACAGCTGGATTCAGAAAATGCGACTGATCCGTCTATGGATAAACATAATAAGATAGCAGTATTAAAATTCAAGCTAAATCGAATTCTCTCTGCAAGAGTTATCAGGCTATTTCAAATTAGTGAACAGGAAAACTTTGAATTCAGTGACAAACGTCAACTGAGTAAATTGGAAAAGGATCATATTATTCAAAAAATCAGATCAGAAAAATGTGAACTGTTCACACTTCCAAAAGATATTAACGAAAGATTTGCCCAATTCTATCAAAATTTACACATACATCCAAAACATCAACAGAAACGAGAAAAATTACAAACTTCCTTGATAACTGTAATCTTCCGTCACTTAACGTGGCGGAACGTGATGAATTAGGAGCACAGATTACAATTAAAGAAATCGAAAAGTCTATCTATTCATTGAAGAATGGCAAAACACCAGGCCCAGACAGGTTTAGTAATGAATTTTATTAAAAAATTTATGACGTAATCTCCCCGTGTTTACATAACCTTTATATACACGCATTTAAAGAACAGACGCTACCACAAACCTTAGCCGAATCAACTATCACACTGATACCCAAAAAAGATAAAGATCTGGAAGACCCAGGATCATACGAAGCAATTGGGCTGTTAAATACAGATCAGAAAATATTAGCTAAAACCCTGGCAAGAAAATTAGGTAAATACGTTAATAAATTAATCCATTCTGATCAAACTGGATTTATTCCCAAGAGACACTTGTTTAACAATTTGAGACGCATGTTTAATATAATGTACTCACATAGAACGATAAAGGAAGACACCAATTATTTCATTAGACACAGAAAAAGCATTTGACCAAGTAAAATGGAAATATCTTTTTACAGTATTGCAAAAATTCCAGTTGGGAGAAAATTTTATTTCATGGATAAAATTGCTATATGACAAGCCGATTGCCAGAATACTGACTAATCATATACTCTCACCTAAATTTCAACTATCCAGGGGCAATAGATAGGGATGTGCATTATCACTCCTGTTATTTGTCCTTGCGATTGAACCTTTAGCAGAAAGTATAAGAATACATCCAAATATTCACAGCTATAATACTAAATATTCCAATAATAAAATATCATTATATGCAGATGATGTATTACTTAATATTACCAATTCTCAAGTTAGCATTCCAAATATACTAAATATAATAGAGGAATTCGGTTCCTTTTCAGGATACAGAATACATTTGAACAAAAGCGAAATCATGTCAATAAAACCTCACGATCTGACACGCCTTCTAAAATTCCCTTTTAGAAATGCTACGGAAAAATTTAAATATCTTGGAGTTCACATAACTAGAAAACACACTTCTCTATTCTCTAAGGCAGAATAAATGCCATAAAGATGATCTTCCTTCCACAAATCCTGTACTTATTTCAATCAATACCGATTTATCTTCCTAAAATTTTTATTTTTAAACTTGACTCTCTGATCACAAACTTTATTTGGGATTATAAAACACACAGAATCCATAAACGACATCTATGTAAACCATTGGCTCTCCCCAATTTTTTATACTATTACTGGGCAACGAATATCAAAAAAGTAATCTATTGGATGGACAACACCTGCCAACAGGTAAAATGGTTAATAATGGAGAGAGAGGATTGTTCACCTTTTAATATGGGTGCGATTTTTCTCTCTCCAATAAATTTGAAGAAAACACTATATGAGAAAAATCCGATTATCCACAGTACCCTACGAATCTGGAAACAAGTGAAGTCAACCCTTAAACTGAGAAATGTATCTCTTCTTTCACAAATTGCCAACCACCCTTTGTTTAAGCCGATTATTTTAGAAAAAACGTTCATACATTGGGAAGGATTAGGAATTAAAATATTGGGAGATCTTTATGAGATGGGAACTCTTCTCTCATTTCAAGAATTACAGTTGAAATATAATCTGAAAGGTAGCCAATACTTTAGATACCTTCAAATATGAGACTATCTGAAATCATATATCCAAGACTATCAATATATGTTGCCAGACACACTAGACGAATGTGTGAATAGAAACTCGGATTCAAACAAGGTAATATCATATCTGTATAATACCCTTTTAAATATACAAACCCCATCATCAGAAGTAATTAGAAGAGCTTGGGAAGATGAACTGGGCCTAAAAATCTTAAAAGACAGATGGGAGGAAAGCCTTCTATACATACACAACTGTTCCCTTAATGTTAGGCATTCGTTAATATAATTTAAAAAAACTGCACAGACTCTATTATCCAAAGTCTAAACTGAATAAGATCTTTGCAAATGTTTCTCCTATTTGTGATAAATGTCTCCTTCAGGAAGCAACTATAACCCATTCCTTTGCCTCTTGTATAAAGTTACATAATTTCTGGAGAGGAATTTTTGATTTTGTTTCTAAAACACTAAAAATAAGATTGGATCCCGACACGGAACTGATCACTCTAGGTACTTCAGAAGCCTGTTCTGAGCTATCACTATTTCAAAGACGTTTCCTTAATTATGGCCTGATAACGGCGAAAAAACGAATACTTAAATTTTGGAAACATACTTCAGTCCCTACTGTTAAGATGTGGATTACAAACATGTCCGAGACACTACATCTATAAAATATTAGACTTGTCTTGGCAGAAAAACCAGATCATTTTTCCAAGACATAGACACCCTTCGCCGATTTCTTACAAGGATAGTATGGCGCAACTCAACTTTGGATTTAAATCTAGTTATGGGTTGGGTGAGGTGGGTGGGGAGGGACGAGAGGCAGGTATACCACCACTTTTCTCTCTCTTTTTCTTTTTGTCCTTTTTTCCCCTTTTTTTCATTCCTCTTTTCTTTCTTTCTTTTACTCACACTTTGGCTACACTACATTGGTAGTCTAGGGGTCCTATCTTTGCACATCTCACTTTTTCTCTTTCTTGCTCTTTTTTCTTTTCTAATTCAAGCTAAAAAGTCAAAATTGAAGCTGTACAATAACTGTATAATTTTATATGCCGTTTGTTCTACTTTTGTACATTTGCTTCTAATAAATTACAAAAAAATAAAAATAAAAATTACAATTTTTGTTAAAATAGGATACAATTTCTTCACTGGCATTTCTGAAACAGTTGGAACAGGTATTCCATCAATATGAAATCTTTGATCCTGAACTTGACCTTTGACAATGGAGACGCTTCTGCACTTGCTGAGTTTAATCTTCATCCTTGCCCATGTGATGTTTTGATGAAGTTTTTCCAGAAGTCTCTTGGTGCAGGGGATAGTTGTTGTAAATGTTGTTATATCATCCATATAGGCTCGTATCGATGGCAATCGCTGACCACACTGTAGCTGTTTTCCTCCCACAACCCATTTTGATGCTCTGATAATGATCTCCATTGCCATAGTGAAGGTCAATGGGGAGATGGTGCACCCCGCCATGATGCCTATTTCCAGTGGTTGCCACAGTAAAGTCTGATATTGTGAGACAAAATTGCAGATTCTGGAAGTAGTTTTTTTACCAGATTTGGTATTATTGCAGGCACCTGAAAGAATTCAAAAGCAGTCCACAGTAGCGAATGAGGAACTGATCCATAGGCGTTGGCCAGATCGAGGAACAAGACATACAGATTCTTTAGTTCTTTCTTAGCAGTCTGGATTTAATGCCACATGATGCTGGTATGTTCAAGGCATCCCGAGAAGCCTGCTATGCCAGCCTTTTGGATTAATGTATCAATGAAATGGTTTTGTTTCAGATACTTTGTAAGTCTTTTTGCCACCACACTGAAGAAAGATCTTGCCCTCTATGTTAAGAAGGTTTATTTGTTGAAACTGTTTGATGGTGGAAGAATTTTTTTCTTTTGGGATCAGCACTCCCCCTGCTCTTCGCCAGGCTTTGGGGATGACTTTGTTTTCCCACGCAACCTTCATGTTCCTCCAGAGGAATTTCAGAATATCTGGGGCATTCTTGTAGGCACAATACGGAACACCATTAGGGCCTCGTGCAGAGGCCGTTCTTGCCTTCCTCAGTACTTCTTTTACTTCACTCAGCTTGGGAGGGCTGATGTCAAATTGATGTTGTGGGGGTGAGATTGGTGGGATGTCAGTGGGGACAAAAATCGGTTAATCTTTTAACTCATCAGTGTGGATGGTTCTGCTGTGTCCTTCAACCTCCTTTTTTGACGCTTTCAGGGATCCTCTTTTTTCTTTTGTGAAATTGCCTTTTTCCTTATTTTTCCGTCGTTTCCTTAAATTCTCCGCTCTGCGCTGCTTCGAGAGCCTCTGTTTTAGGTACATCCTTTTATTCTGAGGTAGTGCTTTCTGGTCCTAGATTCTCTCACTAGTGGAAACTCCTGTAACCTTTCCAGATGTATTGTCCATCACAATCTTGGTGCTCTCCCATAACTGTGAGAATTTGAAACGGGAGTTAGCTATTTGGCCCCTCATGCCTTCTTTACCGTTCAATGAGGTCATTTCCCTCAGGGCTATTTTTCTGTACGAACCATATCCCTCGATTTTCTCAATTCCCTTAATTTCAAAGGAACTTAACCTCCATCATAAATATCCTCAGCCAGAGTGTCCAAGAGTCTTGTTGGGTGGAGAATTCTGAGTCTGAGTGAGGAAATTATTATTATTTCATTTGTGAATAAGCAAACGTTTGCCTTGAGATTATGAGAGGTTCATTCTTGTTATATCCAATTTGCGATGTGTTGTGTATAGGAAGGAACTGCAGATGCTGGTTTAAACCGAAGGCAGACACAAGAAGCTGGGGTAACTCAGCGGGACAGGCAGCATCTCTGGAGAGAAGGAACTCTGCAGCAGAGGACAATTCTCAGTACTGGACAGCTGTGGAACTACAGGTCTAATAATGGCCCTTCCTTCCAGGCATATCATAGTTACCTGGGGTTACATATCAATTAACTTGTGCAATCTAAATTTCAAATGAAAAATAAATTCATTGCCAGACGTAGACATATCAAACCAGAAGAAATTGACAACTAATCTTTGGTGGAAAGGATTCATTGTTATGGTCATTGCCCTGTATCGGTTCTCACTTTCCATGGGAAAAGCCCAGTCTTTTAGTTTCCGAATTGCTAGTTCTATTTATAGAACATAGAACGGTACAGCGCTGGAACAAGCCCACAATGTCTATGCCGAAGATGATACCGTGATAGATAATGTAATCTGCCGCACATGATCCATATCCCTCCATTTCCTGCATAACCACATGTCTATCTAAAAGCCTCTGAAATGCCGCGTTTGGAAAGCACATGCACGAATGAGCCAAGTCAAGCAAGTCCACAGGAGCCTTGAGGTGTTTCTTTGATCAGGAAACACGCAGGCGGAAAAATCAACTGTTCCTTTGCTAATCTTAAGCCAATGCTCTGTTTCCTTCACTTTAGGTTCACAACTAATGCAAAGATTGGGGAAAGAATATTTCCCCAAGCCCAGGGCAAAACAAAGAAAAAAGCTAAACAGAATGCAGCTAAAATTGCCTGTGAGGAATTGGGTCTTCAAAATGCAAGATCCGATCTGGTGAGTGGCGTGTGTTGTATTTCAGTCTTTAACTACCACTTTAAAACTGCTCCGATACGATTAAACTGTGGTTTTTACGCTGGGGGTCATTTGGGGCTTTACCGGGGGACATGAAGGGGTCAGAAATAACATATCCATTTGTTAAGCCCATTTTTAGGAAACTAACAAAGGTACATACCACATACAGTATTTTGTTCATGTATGCCAAAATGGTGAAGAACCGCTGGATTAGAAGCACATGGGCATTATTATAGTCTATAATATTAAAGGGAAGGTGACAGACACAGAGAACTACACATCTATGTTGGCCTTAACTCCTCTTCTATCCTCCTCTTCCTCCATAACCCCTAATTTCCTGTGTAAAACACAAACTGCTGGAGCATCTCAGCAGATCAGGCAGATCTCTGGAGGACATGGATAGGTAATATTTATGGGGGTCGGGACCCTTCTCCACAGGGAAGGTGAGGTTGGGACTGTTGGTGAGTGTGGAATTGGGTTCATTAGTATTGAGGATACTTGGCAGTCAGCCTTGATATGGTGTGCCATAATGCCTGTTGCTGTCTTGTTGAGTATGCAGCACTATCGGATTCATTGGTCACTGTCAGTTCAATGAGATGAGGTACAGAATGGATTGCTCTTCCCATCCCACCGGCCTCCTCCTCTTTCTACTCACAAGAGGGCTGTTTTACTCTTTGAGTCTCTTCTACAGTTTATTGAGAGCATGGCTAATCTGTGATATTTTCCTCAAATTCCAACAACGTATAAATCAAGTCTGGCGTGACTCTGGCCTTGTTTCTGAGTCAGTGTGAGAAATTACTTTCTGCTCCTCTCAAAATGTATGCAGATTGCCTCTTCTTAACTTCCAATAGATAGTCCTGTTAAGTGAATGATATTAGAATGGTGTAAATTTCCATTGGAGGTTACTGCCATCCCGAGGAGTTAGAGAGATAGAAACAGCTACAGCACAGAAATAGGACCTTCAGCCCATTGAGTCCGTGCCGACCAGCGATCCTGACCAGAAAAGCAAAATCCAAAACAAGTGAATTATTAAACACATATATTAATACCACCAATATCAAGGATGTTTGGAGAATTGAAAATCCATCCGGAAGGGAATACTCATTTTACTCTTCAGTACATAAAACTTATTCAAGGATAGACTACTTTTTAGTAGATTCTAAACTCATCCCATTTACTTATAATTCGAAATATCATAATATTATAATTTCGGACCATGCTCCTTTTATGATCAAACTAAGTGGTATGACTGACAAGCAGATACAATGGAGACTCAATCCTCAAATTTTAAATGATAAAGCATGTTATGAATATCTTATCAAATAGATAAATATGTTTTTTGAGACAAATGACTGCCCTGAAATTTCTGCCTCCCTTCTTTGGGAAACATTTAAAGCATTTATACGAGGAGCGTTAATCTCCGCACAAGCCTTTCGTAATAAAGAGAACCGCGCCAAACAACTGGTATTGGAAATGGAAATAAGGCAATTAGATATGGAAAACGCAATCGCGCCTTCGATAATAATACATAATAAAATTGCTGTACTCAAATATGTTAAACCAAATATACTCAGACCAATTCATAAAATTTTATCAAAAGACTAAACAGTTACACTTTGAATTTGGTGATAAACCACAAAAATTGCCACACGCCAACTCCGGAAACAGGAAGGGGAAAAAACATTTTATATAAAATTAAATCAGATACGGGAGAAATATTAACACTACCCAAGGATATTAATGATAGATTCTCTCAATACTATCAAAAACTTTATTCAACCAAAACAGCAGGGGGTTCTGTAGGAATAGAATTATTCTTACAGAATTGTAACCTTACTGGTTTAGATTTGAAAGAGAGGGAATTATTAGGGGCCGAAATATCAGTAAAAGATATTGAGGAATCAATTAACTCTTTAAAAAATGGAAAGGCCGCTGGACCAGATGGTTTAAATAGTGAATTTTATTAAAAAAATCATGACTTGATCTCGCCACGCCTACAGACATTATATACTCATTCATGCAACAGAAACTCCCAGAAACTTTAAATGAATCAACTATAATACTTATTCCAAAAACGGATAAGGACCTTGGAGATCCAGGTTCATATAGAACAATTGCTCTATTAAACATCGATCAGAAAATTTTAACCAAAATTTTAGCACACAGATTAAGCTTAGTGATTTATAAATTAATACACCCTGATCAAACTGGCTTTATTCCAAAACGTTATTCATATTATAATCTGAGACGATTATTCAACAATATATACTCAAATCGAATAGCTAATGAAGACTTAGCAGTCATCTCGCTAGACACTGAGAAAGCATTCAATCAAATTGAATGGCCCTATTTATTTTCGGTGATGGAAAAATTTCAATTAGGTGAGAAGTTTTGTACATGGGTTAAGCTTTTATATACCAATCCAACAGCCAGAATAATGACAAATCAAATGTTATAAAAAAAAATTGATTTATCTAAAGGTTGTAGACAAGGATGCCTGTTATCACTGTTACTATTCGCCCTTGTTATAGAACCACTAGCAGAAAGAATTCGAGCTCATCCAGAAATATATGGGTATAATACTAAAAATACAGTTAATAAAATTTCTCTATATGCAGATGATGTATTACTATATATTACAAATCCAGAAATTAGCATCCCTAATCTGTTAAATCTTATAACTCAATTTGGTTTATTCTCGGGATATAGAATCAACTGGAAGAAGAGTGAGATTATGCCAATAATGGAACCTAATTTATATATATTGCAACAATCACCTTTTAAAATAGTGAATGAAAAATTTAAATACTTAGGAATCTATGTGACCAAGAAATATACTTCTTTATTTAAATCAAATTTTGTGCCTTTACTTAATAAATTGCATAAGAGTATTCAATATTGGAAAACGCTTCCTATTTCAATGTTCGGTAAAATTAATGCAATTAAAATGATTTTCCTTCCTCAACTTTTATACCTCTTCCAATCAATTCCAATATACCTCCCTAAAAATGTCTTTTAAAAAATTGACTCTATTGTAACAAGTTTTATTTGGAATTATAAGAATCACAGAATAAGTAAAAAACACTTATGTAAATCTAAGACGAATGGAGGATTAGTCCTACCAAATTTCTTATTTTATTTCTGGGCAGTCAATGTCAAAAACTTAAAATTCTGGTTGGAAGATATGAATCAACAACCAGTCTGGCTAAAGATGGAAAAGGAGGATTGTCTGCCATTTGAAATTGGCCCGATTTTCCTAACCCCTACAAAATTGAATAAAAAGATCTATAGTGAAAATCCAATAATACATAGAGGTATTCGAATTTGGAAACAAATAAAAAAGACATTAAAATTGGATAATTTATCACTTTCGCTCCCTACTGCAAATAACCCTTCATTTAAGCCTTCGGTATTGGATAAATGGAAAAACTATGGAATCAAAAAGTTGGGACATCTTTATAGAAAAGGTGTGTTCCCCTCGTTTCTGGAGGTACAACAGAATTATGGATTACATTCAAATAATTTTTTTAGATATTTACAACTGAAAGATTATGTTAAATCACATACACAAGAATACAGAATTAGAGAGTCAGAGATTCTAGATGAATGTTTGAATAAACATCCCAACACAGACAAATTAATATCATATATTTATAATATTCTGTTGGATAGCGAGAACCCGTCGACGGAAACACATAGACAAGCATGGGAAAATGAATTAGTTCAACCCATAACGAAAGATATTTGGGATGAAAGTCTACAACATATACATCAATGTTCGTTAAACGTCAGACATTCTTTAATACAATTTTAAATATTACACAGATTGCATTATTCTAAAACAAAATTAAATAGAATTTTTCCTACTATCTCTCCTATCTGCGGTGAGATAAATGTCAATACTCTGAGGCTAATTTAACCCATACCTTTGTAAATTGCATAAAAATTAAAACATTTTGGGTGGATATTTTTAAAATTATTTCCGTAGTGGTTAATATTCAACTGGATCCCGATCCTAAATTAATAATATTGGGCATATCTGAACAATACCTAAAACTGACAATAAACCAAAGGAATTTCCTGGATTATAGTATAATAAATTTTGGAAAAACCCTGCATCCCCTCCAATTAAAATGTGGATTATGGAGATGTTGGAGACCTTAAATCTGGAAAAAATTAGATTTGTCTTAATTGACAAACCAGAATTATTTATTAGAATATGGTCGCCGTTCATAGATTATTTGAAGGGGTAGAATGGGCCAGCGCTGAGGCTTGACGGAAGCTTGAACCCAGGACTAGACGAACAGTTTTGTTTTCTTACCTACGGACCTATCTCCTAAGTTGTATTATTTATAGTTTATTTTATGTTTCTAAGTTTTTTTTTTCCTTTTTCTTAATTTTTTCTATCTATAAAAAAAAAATTAATTAGAGTCAATGTTAATATGTAACTGATAAATGTAGACTCCTGCTACATTGGTAGTGGAGTCCTTGGAATCCTGAATATTTAATATGTAACCGTTTAACTAAGTTTGTAATGGTTTGGACTAGGATATGTACATGCCTCTAATAAAAGTTAACTATGGTATTAGAATAGTGTAAATTTCCATTGGAGGTTACTGCCGTTCCGAGGAGTTAGAGAGATAGAAATAGAGCTACAGCACAGAAATAGGCCCTTCAGCCCATTGAGTCCGTGCCGACCAGCGATCCCCTTATACTAGCACAATCCTGCACAGCAGGGACAATTTATAATCTTTACCAAAGGGATTTAACCTACAAACCTGGAGGTTTTGGGGATGTGGGAGAAAATCGGAGCACTTGGAGAACACCTAAGCATCACAGAGAGAACATGCAATCCCCGGATCAGAATCGAACCTGAATCTCTGGTGCTGGAAGACAGCAGGTCTACCGCTGTGCCACCGTGCCGCCCTTCAAGCTGTACTCAATGCCTTGCTCACCACACAAGATGATGCTTTGGGCACCTTCAGTGTGAGCTGATGGCTGAAACAGGCAGTGGTTGCTAACTTTGTCTTGGATGTAGTCTTTTAACAGCACTTCCCGAACACCAAGTCCCGCCACAACGGAAAATTACATCAGCAAGCTCAATGAATACAGGCAGAAGAAAAATGTGCGCGTCAAATACTTTTTTGATCAGATCAAGACTGGGATGGATCACGTACAGAAGTAAGTGTAGCTTTCAAAAAATAAATTAATATATCTTTTGTTTCTCAGCCTCGCCAAGCAACCCACCACGCTTTGTTATTGAGCCTCCTTGAAGAATACAAAACAGTACAGCACAATATATCTCTGGCTGCCATGGTGCCAAATAAACTAATCCCAAATGCCTGCACATGACCTGTACCCCTCCATACCCTGCTTGCTTATGTGCTTGTCTGAATGCCTCTTAAAATTGCTAGCATGTCTGATACCACCACTTCCCCTGGCAGGCCTGATACCACCACTTCCCAAGCATCAACCATACTCCTATCATCCCCCCCTCTCCACCCTCCCCTCTCCTCCATTCCCTACTCTTCTCCCCCTCCACTTCTCGCCTTTCTCTTCCCTCCCCCTTCCACCTCCTCTTTTCCCCGCCTCTTCTCTCCCCCCTCCACCTCCCCTCCTCTTCTCTCCCCCCTCCACCTCCCCTCCTCTTCTCTCCCCCCACCACCTCCCCTCCTCTTCTCTCCCCCTCCAACTCCCGCTCTTCTCTCTCCCTTGCCTCTCCTCCCTCCCTCTCACTCACCCCCTCCTCCCCCTCCCTCCCCCCACCCTCTCCCCCCTCCACTCTCTCCCCTCCACTTTCTCCCTCTCCTCTCTCTCCCCCTCCAATCTCTCTCCACCTCTCCCCCCACTCTCCCCCTCCTCTCCCCTCACCCTCTTCCCCTCACCCTCTTCCCCTCACCCTCTTCCCCTCCCCACTCTCTCCCCTCCCCCCATTCCCTCCCCCACCATCTCCCCTCCCCCTCTTTCCCTCTCCTCCCCGCCCTCCCCCCCCCCACCTCCCCCTTCCCAGTCTCCCCCCCTCTCCATCTCCCCCTCTCCTCCTCCCTCCCTCCCTCCCTCCCTCTCCCCTCTCTCCGCCCCACCCATCTCCCCTCCTTCCCCCTCGCCCCATCCCATCTCCTCCTTCCCCCCCCTCCCCCCTCTAAGCCTCTAAGACTCTTGGTGACCTCAATATTGACGTAGGTGCGTAACTACAAATAGTCACCGGTCAATGGGGTATGCGCAAAAGCTCATTTTTGTCCTGGACATCCCTGGCCTGCTTTGTGCAATTTAGATCATATACATAAATCATAATATTTACAGAAAATGCATGCTGTCCAGTCGTAACTTTTGCAATGTCTGGACCCGTTGCGCTGAAACGAACGCCATGAGCATGACCAGTTTAAGTGTTAGTTTTTTGGGAAACAGAGATGTAATTGGAGCCTATTGACGAAGCAGTGTGAACTATGCTCACATCCCAAATTCACGTATATCTAGGTCTAGGAGGGTTGTTATTAAATACCTCTCATGAATCAGGACATCAATGGCTGAGATCCGACAGAATGTTGTACCGACCCCTGCCATAAATAGGAGGACAATGCACTCCTAGCATTATTAATGGCACTATAACTCCATTGCTCGTCACAGTGAAATGTAACAAGGAACTCCAATACATCAGGTATGCCTGCAGTGTGATAAGGTATATTTGACTGTAAGCAGAGCATCCATTTTTATATATGAGATACATATTGTTTTTTAGTATTATCCCTTCAGGCCGTAGTATCACATCCACGGTTCGCCTTAATAGTCCGAGCCTCTGGAAATGTTTCGTCAGAATCTGCAATCAACAGATTAACACGATCATGGAAAGGGTGACTCTTTCCTGTCACAGGGTGAAGCAACAAGTTGCTGCATTTTGGGATAACCATGAATGGCTGTGTCATTAGTCTCAAAACGACTGGTAACCTGGTTGTGTGGCCTAGTCGGGGTCTCATAGGCCAGCGCTGTCACACATAATGCAGCCCTGTCAATAGGCGCTGCTGGCACGGCTCTCCAGTAGGCCAGCACTGTGACAAGTTCGGTGTCAGCAAACCATTGACCCAAACTGGTCTTCCCCTTGCTACAGGGAGACCTTGAGCAGCCCTGTCAATAGGCACTGCTGGCACAGCCTTTCTTATAGGCCGACGCTGTCACCCATGAAGCAGCCCTGTCAACAGATGCTGCTGGCACAGCTCTCCCGTAGGCCGGCGCTTTCACACATGAAGCAGCCCTATCCCAGGTACTGCTGGCGCAGCTCTCCCGTAGGCCAGCGCTGTGTCAGATTCAGCATCAGTAGTACATTGACCCGTCCTGGTCTCCCCCTCCAGCAGGGAGACCTTGAGCAACCCTGTCCCAGGCGTTGCCGGCGCCGCCTCTCGTGGAGGCCGGTGCTTTTTCACATGAAGCAGCCCTGTGCTAGACGCTACTGGCGCGGCTCTCCATTAAAGTCGTATCTTCATTAGTAACCCGGGGAGCCCCTGTGTGTAAAACATGGCCGCATTATTGCAGCGTTGAAGTGTCAGTGACTAAAGCACCTGTCCTTGTGTTGCAGGGTTAGGGGCCGTTATTTCAATAACAATATCTTTGGTGCCAAGCGGGTAGCAGCAAAACATACCTATGATGAAATTCAGGAACAGCAACCGCCTTTCAAGGTATTTACAAATTTCTTTACAAAGATCCTTCTGAACATCATAATAGTTGTGGATCTGAATTTATGGTCTTGAGCTTATGAGTAAAACACTCTTCCCCTTTCTACAGAAGCAACAGAAATGATTTTAATAACATTTGATTCATTTTATAGAACATAGAATGGCACAGCACAAGAACAGGCCCTTCGGCTGACAATTTATGTGCCAAACATGATGCCAAGACCATTTCTAAGCTATCTGCGCATAATCCGTATCCCTCCATTCCCTGTGTATCCATATATCTATCCAAAAGGCAAATACACCATTGTAACTCTTAAAGGCCACTATTGTATCTTAAATGTCACTAATATATCTTGTAAATGCCACACTGGTATCTCTTTAATGCCACTAATATCTCTATACTTATAAAACTCTGATCTTAGATGTTGATGTGTGTGTGTTTGTGTGTAATCACATCTTCGTGAAAAAAAAATGACAAGGCAATGGTACCATTTTTACATATTTCAGTAGACATGTTTCCCCTGGAGTTCAAAATCACCTTCTCTGAAAATTTCATGCTCTATTTCTCAAATTATTAATGAAAATGTTAAAAAATCTGACAACTTTGAATTTTAAAACGACTGTTTTTCGCTGATGAAGTCACAATGGGTCTGCGTGCCTTCTTCCTTGCGCTGCGTGATGTCACCCCCCCCACCCCTTCATCCTACCCACCACCCCTCCATCGACTGAAGACCAAAGACCAAAAAGCTGAAGACTGCGGCGGCCCAACTCGCGGCCCTTTGGTCAAATATTGCATAATTTTGCTCAATTGTGTAATTTTGATGCAGTCGCCTGATTGAGTGTGAATGCTCGTTTTGGGTCAAAACAACTTCTTCGGACTTTTCAGAATGGGAGTCTGAAGAAAGATCCCAACCCAGAACGTTATCTGTCCATTTCCCTCCTCAGATGCTGCCTGACCTGCTGAGTTCCTCCAGCAGTCTGTTTATCTCAAATAACAGTGAGCGCCTGTTCCTAAGCAAGGGTTTTGTCAGGGTCTGGGATTGCGGATTCCATGCACACAAAGTGTTTGTTTTAAAGAGTAAATTACATTTAGGAGATCAGTTTTCAAGTTTGATTACTCGCATAATAATTTTGTTTTTTGTTCTTGTTTCATCTATTTGATAGACCAAGACCTATAGTGATACGTCTTGGACATCAGGGAACATGTCAAACAGTTCTTCACAAGATGGGATTGTATTCAAGTAAGTATGTGAAAGTGCGCACAGGTAATTTGTACTTTAATAATAGAAGCATGTAAAATTCTGAACTATTCACTTTGCTCATAGTGTTAATAACAGTCGTGTTGGTGATGTTACGGGTAATGCTTTTATTAGTTTGTTATTTCATAATTAACCTCAAGAGAATATTCATAGAGGTCATAGAATATTACAGCGTGGAAACAGGCCCTTTAGCCCAATTTATTAACAATTTATTTAAATGGATAGAATTCATCCCTGACTTGTTTGTAACGGCGGATGATATGCCTGGGAGAGTTATATCTACTTCAAGTGGGAGTTCTTTGTTTCAATCAGAATGGCAATGAATTAATTCAGTTGCCTTTTTCTCGTTCTGCTAGGGATAGTTCCACTCCTGGGGATACGCCCAATCCCACATCATCTGAACCTTCTACATCCAGCATGGTAAGCTACTAATTCAGCCTGTCGTTAAGCTGGAAAGGGTGCAGAGAGATTTACAAACATGTTGCCAGGACTCAAGGGGCTGAGCAATAGGAAGAGGTTGAACAGGCTAGGACTCTATTCCACGGAGGATGATGGATGATCTTTTAGAGGTGTATAAAATCATGAGGGGGATTGATAGGGTGAATGCACAGAGTATTTTGCACACAATCAAACCCCGCACATTAACACTATCTTACACACACTAGTGACAATTTTATTTTAACATTTACCAAGCCAATTTACCTACATACCTGTATGTCTTTGGAGTGTGGGAGGAAACCGAAGATCTCGGAGAAAGCCCACACGGTCACGGTGGGGGTGTACAAATTCCGTACAGACAGCACCCATAGTCAGGATCGAACCCGGGTCTCTGGTGCTGCAAGTGCTGTAAGGCAGCAACTCTACCGCTGCGCCACGGTGCCGCCCTAGTTCTATGGAATTTCCTGGACTGAGTTTGGGGACAGGCACCACCTCATGATTCAGCTGCATACACGCAATGTTGTTGTGAAATTAAAGAGATGGATCAGTCAGGGTCTTAACAATGATGGGCGGGTTTAATCGAGTGCACAGAGGAAACACTTTCTCACTGGTTAGTGAGGCAATAAGCAAAGAACATGTCTTTCAAGAAGATCTAAAAGGGGGAGGAAGAGGCAATTAAATATAAATTAGATTGTTGGTACCTTTCTTTAATCCGCAAATAATGCATAAAAGTGTATTTCTCTGATCATGGCAAGTATTGTTTCAGGGCCAGGTGCTACCCAATGGGAAATTGAATTGGGTACAATACGGGGGAAGGATTTAAACGTGGGTAAGATGACACATCCTCATGATTTTTGTACTAAGATTTTGCTCAATTGTGTAATTTTGTTGGAGTCGCCTGATTGGGTGTGAATGCTCGTTTTGGGTCAAGACACCTTCTTCGGACTCTTCAGAACGGGAGTCTGAAGAAAGATCCCAACCCAGAACGTTATCTGTCCATTTCCCTCCTCAGATGCTGCCTGACCTGCTGCGTTCCTCCAGCAGTCTGTTTATCTCAAGTAACAGTGAGCGCCTGTTGCTAAGCAAGTGTTTTGTCAGGGTCTGGGATTGCGGATTTCATATTTCATATTTCGCTTGGGCAGTTTGCACCCCAGGGGTATGAACATTGACCTCTAATAGTAAGATTAAACGAGAACTTACCAGTTTGAAGTTTGATCTTTATTTTATGAGGAGTTACGATGAGGGATTACGTGAAGACCCCGCCAGCACGCATGCGCGACATTCTTCAAAGCAGTGGTGTGAAATCACAGAACAAACAGTCACAATGACTAATATAGTAAGATAAAAAAGAGAACTTTCATACCAGGTGATCTTTATAATAGAGGGTTGGGAGCGGAGGGCACGTAATCCCTCATCGTAACTCCTCATAAAATAAAGATCAAACTTCAAACTGGTAAGTTCTCGTTTAATCTTACTATTTTACTTCGGAGTCACGTGAGTGACTACGTGAAGATTTCAAAGCTCTGTGATTTCATGCCCTGGAAGCTCCATGCTCACACACCGCTAAAGTTGGGATAAGAGGATGAATGTAATTCAGACAAGACACTGGCTGAAAAACAAAGAAGGTATTTAGTCATACCTAAAATGATATGCCCCACATTGGGTAAATCATGTAACAGAAACCCAACATATTCCCCGCAACGTCTCAGGAGCGGCCACGGGTTATAAAAGAAGTGCTGAAAATCCGTTCACTCTCCAACCCGCTGTAGCAAAGGATGTGGTCCATAGGAACTCCCATCATCCTAGCTGCTGACGTGGATGCAGCCTTAGCTATAAGACTGGACCCGTTGTGCTGTTACAAGTGCCATAAGCATAACCATATAATATGTAGTTATCCAGAGAGTGCCCCAATATTGGTGTCCATCCTCGAAGCATAGTAAATTTTATGCCTAGGTCCCATGTATGAGTGGATCTGGTCTAGGGGAAAATATTAATACCCCTCATCAGATTGATACCAGAGGGTGTGATCCTATACGCAGGTGATCACCCCCTCGGTCCAGGTTGGTAGGTAGGGCACTCCTGCAATTTTAATGGCATTATAGCTCAAACCTTCATGGAAAGAAGGGTGGCCAGAACTCCTGCAATCCAGTGATGGTGGCCGAGTCATATGAAGTGTTTGTTCTGAAGAAGAAACACTCCCATCTGCTGACATATGTCAGTGCTGTCCCTGGTGGACTCCCTCACGACGAGTGATGACATTGATCGTCCTGTTGGAGTATCCGAAGTCCAGAATGGCCTGTTCAGAAACAGCATCAATAGGTTAATGCGATCATGGCACGGATAACTTACCCGTCACAGGGTGTGCCAACAGGCCCGGCCGTTTGAGGATCCGGAAGCAGTGTTCTGCGGCCATCTTTGTACTGCTGGGGACCATGGTTGGGTAGGCCAATCGGGAACCCGAAATACCAGTTGCGGAGTCTATTAAATTTTTGTAAGACCCGACTGATGAGGCAGAAGGGGGGAAATGCTTAGCAAACAATCCCCCCAATGCAGCGAGAAACATCCATCGCTGCTGGCCCCGGTCCCGATCCAACATCCATTCATTGTTGTCGTTGAATTGCGTGACCTGGTGTTCGCCACCGTATTTAGTTTACCTGAAAGGTAAGTGGCTGAGATCCAAATCTCTCTATCCAGACACCAGTGCTAGTTGTAAAAAAGGCAATTCATCACATGATATCGATTTTATTCCACACAAAAGATTAATATAGGCCACCACTGTGGTATTATAATTTGTAACCATACATGCAACTGGTGCATATCTAAGCAGTAGGCCCCCGGGTTCCACGAATGCTTCCAGTATTTCTAGATAATTAATCCCTAGTGCTCCCAACAGGGTTAAATCTTGTGCATTCCATCTGCCACCACAACAGTGGTGGTATTAGCTGCTCCCCACCTTTAACACTGGCATCAGTCTGTAATGTAACCGAGGGATTTATGATAGTGATGGATTTGGAACAGAATTGAGCATTTCCCATCCACCAATTTAATTCAACTCTTGCCTTTTCTAATAACTTCATAGGCCTGTTGAAATGGTATGACTTTTGAGAGCTATAATTTTAGCTCTTTGTAGGTTTTGATAATGTAGTGGTCCGAATTGCACTGCGGGAAAGCAGCCACTATCTTCCCAATACCATGGCCACCTACCGTATGGATGGATCCCTGATGCCAGTAAGGCTTCTGCAAGCTTCTACCAAGTCCACCACCTTGTTCGGTGGTAAGGTGGTAGACATTTGCACCGAGTCAATGGTGAACCCCAAGTAATCCATGGTAGTAGAGAGTTCCAACTTTGATTTATCTGGATGTATGATGAACCCCAGCTTTTGAAAGAGATGTTTTATGGCTAGAAACTGCCAATGTAGCCGTTTCCAATTATCCCCGACAATGAGGATATCATCAAGATAGGCCATAACAGTATGATTTTGTTTCCTTAAATAGGCCAAAGCTGGTAATTTGTTGAACAGCCTGGGTGCTGATGATAACCCATTGGGTAAGGCTATATATTGCCATAATTGTCCCATCCAGATAAATTTAAGGTATTCACCTATGATCCTTGTGTATTAGTACTGAATAGTATGCATCTTGAGGTTAATGCATGCCATGTAGTACCCATAGCTATAAGCTGGCTACTGTGTCCATTTTGAAATGAACATACTGAACAGAAGTATTCAGTTCGGTCAGGTCTATGATTATGTGGCATCCGCCATCTTTTATTTTTGGTAAATATATTAGATACGAACTCCTGTGATTCTCTCAATAACCCCTCTTAATAGTTCAGCATGGCCCGCCGTTCTTTCTTTGTGAAAATATAACTTTCGGCTAGGCGAATGCTGGACCGGGGCAGGGAGTTCGTAAATGAATTAATTTTATAGCCCTGAATACTTCCGAATATGTAAGGATCAGAGGTAAAAGTGCAACCGGTCTCCCCCATAAGATGAATTTTAGACATATGATGTTCCTGGGGGAGGCAGACCCACCTACCTCCAAGGTATTGCCGGCGTAGTGTCCAATACCACCGTTATTTCTTCTGTTTGAGTTGATGCGTTGTAGGGGTGGCGCATTTTCCAAGAAGGCCGGGCTGGGCCATGGCCTAAAAAGGCTGTTGTGCAGGTGGGCCGGCCTTCGAGCTTTGGGTGTGTAGGGGTGCTGTAGCTGTTGGCAGTGCGCTTGGAGGTACTGGGTACCTTATCAGCCCTATGGCCTCTTTGTCCAGGTCTTTCACCTGTTTTGGGAGCTCCGCACAGCAGATATGGTGGTTGAGCGTACCTGGTTTGCATAACCCCGCAATTTGGGGTGAATTGCTCTTCCTGTAGTTATTTTCAAACTGTGTTCACAGTAAGGCCAGAGCATCCTTTTCCTACCGGTAGCTCTATACCCACCGCAGTACTGGCACTGCCGAAATACCGGCGGTCAAAAGCTTCAGGATCCTCTGAAGTTTGATTCCTTGCCCTCTAATCGTAGGGCTCATGATCCCCCAAATAGGGTATTTACCGCGGGAACAATAGCGAGTACAATTATCAGGAGCAAAGTACTTATCAGCTATAGCATAGATGGCTGCTCCTGAAGCTGGTTTGTAGTCATATAATTAAACTAGCTGCCAGCTTAGGGTGGATAGGTAACCTTTTTAGAAGGAACTGCATGTTACTTACCATATCCAGAACTGTTCACTGCACCCCTGACACTGTTGGTTTGTTCAGCCAACTCCCCCTCTTCGGGTCAGCCCAGTTCTGACCCCCAATGCTCCCCTCCGAAGAGGGTGAGACATTTAGGCAGTCCATAATAGGATCCTGCCATGGGCCTGCGAAGAGGCCCACTGTGACCCTGCCCCTGCTAAAGCAGGTCACGCTGGAGCAATTGCTCCACCATCCGCTCCATGCGGGTAAGACGACCTCCGTTGCTGCAGCGAATGGGGTGTCCTCGGGACTGGACCCAGCTGAGTCGACAGTCCCGATCGGCTTCTGGGTGGATTTACCGCCTGTCCGTGGCGAACCAGTCCCGGTGGATTTACCGCCTGTCCGTGGCGAACCAACCGCCCTCCCGGGCGGAAGTCGGGAGCTGCAGGTAACACCTGCAGCTCGGGGAAAGATTCGGGTGGATTTACCGCCTGTCCATGGCGAACCAGCAGCCCTCCCGGGCGGAATTCGGGAGCTGCAGGTAGCACCTGCAGCTCGAGAAACGAACGGGTGGTTTTACCGCCCGTCCGTGGCGAACCAGCAGTCCTCCCGGGCTGAATTCGGGAGCTGCAGGTAGCACCTGCAGCTCGAGAAACGAACGGGTGGTTTTACCGCCCGTCCGTGGCGAACCAGCAGTCCTCCCGGGCTGAATTCGGGAGCTGCAGGTAGCACCTGCAGCTCGGAGAAAAAACGGCACGCTGCTGGCTGCGCTCTATAGCAGCAGCTCTTGCCGTTACTCTCGCCGCGCTCACCACTCTGGTGAGTCTTACCGTTCCATCGCTGGAGGAGCCCCGCTCCTCCCGACTGTCGCTTCCGCATGCAAACGACGATATGTCGCGCATGCGTGCTGGCGGGGTCTTCACGTAGTCACTCACGTGACTCCGAAGTAAAATTTCAGGTAGTCCCTGCTTTCTCCTCCCCTTCTCAGCTCTCCCTCAGCCCACTGTCTCCGCCTCTTCCTTTCTGCTTCCCGCCCACCCCCACCCTCACATCAATCTGAAGAAGGGTCTCGACCCGAAACCATGCCTATTTCCTTCGCACCATAGTTCCTGCCTCACCCGCTGAGTTTCTCCAGCATGTTTGTCTACATCCTAAATTTAATTTACTCTTTAAACCAAACACTTTATAGGCATGGAATCCGCAATCCCAGACCCTGAGAAAAATCTTGCTTAGGAACAGGCGCTCACTGTTACGAGATAAACAAGGCATAAAATCAAGGAATGCTTACCTAACAAACTAGAGAAAATTAATAATGTATGCATATTTCTGATTTACAGGACAATGGAGCAGATAAAAAGAGGGGGGTGATGAGGTAAGAGACTATATATTTGCACTTCAATATCAGAATCACAGTTCTGCCAACTGGGTTCAATCCTGACCTCTGGTACTGTGTGTGTGGAATTTGCCTGATCCTGTGTGACCGTCCCACGTGCCCGGTTTCCACCCACATCCCAAAGACGTGCGGATGAATAGGTCAATTGGCCTCCGTAAATTGCCCCTGAATGTGTGTAGAGTGTATAGAGAGAGATAGCACAGAACTCATTTGAATGGGTGATCGATGGCTGGGGTGGACTTGGGCTAAAAAGCCTATTTCCATGCTGTACGTCTCCAAACTGTAAACTCTCTAAACATCGGGGGGTTGTGGAATCTGAGGAGGATTTGATGGGAATATGGGGAAAGTAAGATGGCACCACTGTAAATGTTTGTGGCAGACTCACTGGGCAAGGACCTGATTGACTTCATGCCACTATATGTTCCTCAAAGTGCAACAGAAATTCATTAGTGCTGGGAGCAGAATTGGGTCCTTCAAGTCTACAACACCATTCAATCATGGCTGATCTATCTTTCCCTCTCAACCCCATTCTCCTGCTTTCTCCCCATAACCCCTTACACCCATACTAATCAAGAATCTCTCAACCTCCCCTTTAAAAATATCCTCTGACTTGGCCTCCACAGCCTTCTGTGGCAATGTATTCCACAGATTCACCACCCTCTGACTAAAGAAATTCCAAATAAATTCCTCCTCATCTCCTTTCTGAAGATTTCCTTTTATTCTGAGGCTATGCCGTCTAGTCCGAGACTCTCCCACTAGTGGGAACATCCTCTCCACATTCACTCTTCCCAGTCTTTTAAACGTTGAAATGTACATTCAATGAAATCTCCCTTGGCACAGAGTTCAATGAAAAGGGTTGGGTCACATGATGCTTTCTCTGTCAGCATCCTCGGCCTGTGTAATAGATGAAGGCCAGCAGGGTGTAGGAGGTGAACAGGGCCACAGCTATGGTCCTGGTGTGCTTACGGGCTCTCGGGTATTCTGATCCCTTTTGGCCACGTGCTCTCAAACTCATTCTTAAATGTCGCCGTCTCTCCATTTTGAAATCGTAGACTCATCGAGTCATACAGCACAGAAACAGGCCCTTCAGCACAACGTGCCCACACCCACTTGAATGCCCCAACTACACGTCCCACCTGTCTGCGTTTGGCCCACATCCCTCTGAACCTTTCCTAGCGATGTACCCGTCCGAATTCCTTTTAAATGTTACTATAATACCTCCTCTGGCAGCTCATTCCGCATACCCGCCACCCTCCGTGTGAAAAATTTGCCTCCCAGGTTCTTATGAAATCTTTCCTCTCTCATCTTAATCTTTCAAGAGTTAAGAGAGTTTTATTGTTATGTGTTCCAGATAGGACAATGAAATTCTTGCTTGCTGCAGCACAACAGAATATGTAAATATAATACAGAACAGGATATAATAGTTCAGTGTGTCTATATACCATAGACCATATATATACACAATAAATAAACAGATAAAGTGCTGTTATTGTTCAGAGCTTATTTGAAGTTGTATTTAGTAGCCTGATGGCTGTGGGGAAGAAGCTGTTCTTGAACGTGGATGTTCCAGATTTCAAGCTCCTCTACCTTCTTCCTGATGGCAACAGAGAGATGAGTGTGTGGCCAGGATGGTGTACATCTTTGATGCTGGCTGCCTTTTTGAGGCAGTGACTACGATAGATCCCTTCGATGGTGGGGAGGTCAGAGCCGATGATGGACTGGGCAGTGGTCACAACTTTCTACATTCTTTTCCGCTCCTGGACATTCAAGTTGCCGAACCAAGCCATGATGCAGCCAGTCAGAATACTCTTTACTGTGCACCTGTAGAAGCTCGAGACAGCCCTCCTTCACATACCGACTCTCCGTAATGTTCTCAGGAAGTAGAGGCGCAGCTGTGCCTTCTTTATAATTGCATCAGTGTGCTGGGACCAGGAAAGATCTTTGGAAATATGCACGCCCAGGAATTTGAAATTCTTGACTCTTTCCACCATCATCCCGTTGATATAAACGGGATTGTGGGTCCCCAACCTACCTCTTCCAAAGTCCACAATCAGTTCCTTGGTTTTGCTGGCGTTGAGAGCCAGGTTATTGTGCTGGCGCCATTTGGTCAATCAGTCGATCTCACTTCTATACTCATCGCCATCAGTGATTCGTCCCACAACAGTGGTGTCGTTGGCGAACTTGATGATGGAGTTCGTGTTATGACCGGCTACACAGTCATAAGTATAGAGTGAGTACATCAGGGGGCTGAGCACGCAGCCTTGAGGTGCTCCCGTGCTGATTGTTATCGAGGATGACACATTTCCACTAATAATCCCAATAACTTATCTTGGCCAAATTTTTGATCACTTATTAAGTCTGAAGATGGATCCCGACCTGAAATGTCACCTCTCCATGTTTTCCAGAGATGCTGCCTGACCCACCGAGTTGTTCCAGCATTTGGTCCTACTAAAGTATGACTGGGTGCCTTGATGCTTTAACTGTACGGGTGATGTTTCTGTAAAATGCCTTGCAAGGTTACTTACTGATTTCATTTTGTGTGTGTTTTTTTTCCCGAATGCCCTGATGGATTACCTGAAACATCTGCAGCTTTGATAACTTTACAGATAAAAGAATAATTGGTGAAGGTGGATTTGGCTGTGTTTACAAAGCAAAGTATATCCTCGATGAAAATTACTATGCTGTAAAGGAGGTTCTTTTCCAGAATGAGTGAGTATATTTTCATTTCTCTTCCTCCCGGTTTAATCCTGATCCAAAAGCTTTTCACTGTACCTCAGTACACTTGACAGTAAACTAAACTAAAACTAATATAAAGCTAAATCTCCCCTGCTGTCCGTGCGGAGTCTGCATGCTCTCCCTCTGACCACGCGGGCTTCATCTGGGTGCTCCAGCTTCCACATCCTAAACGCATGATGCTCAGTAGGTTAAATGTCCACAGTAAATTATCTCAAGAGAGTTGGTGTGTGGTGGTATCTGGGGCAAACTGATGGGGATGAGAGGAGAGAATAAAGAGGGATTAGTATAAACGCTTGGTTGATAGTAGATGAGTCCAAGGGTGTGTTTACATGTTGCACCATTCTCCGATTGTAAATGGCCACATAATTCTCTCAAATGTATACTGAGATACAATGAAACACTTTGTTTTCTTCTCAGCATTGCAGGGCATCAGTGCCAAAGCAGTCCAATGTCCAATATGGGGTAGAGGTGAATCAGACTGTGCCCTAGTTTATGGTAGGACCATTAGATAGAAGCCTGATAACAGAGGGGAAACATCTGTTCCCGAGTCTGGTGGTGCATGCTTTATATTTCTGTATCTCCTGCCCGATGGGAGTGGGGAGAAGAGGGATTGGCCGGGATGAGACAAATCTTTGATAATGTTGGCTGCTTTTCCGTGGCATTGTGAAGTGTAGATGGGAGTCAATGGTGAAGAGTGTGGTCTGTGAGGTGGACTGGGTTATATCTAAATTTCTCTGCAATGACTAGTCGACTTGTGCTTTCTGCCATTGACTAGATGGAAGATAGATGCAAAATGCTGCAGTAACTCAGCGGGACAGACAGCATCCCTGGAGAGAAGGAATTGGTGACGAAATTCAGGAAATTCTGGTTGTGTTCGGGTAATTTTAGGGAAAGAAAATAATTTCCTGAAATTTCCCGGCCCGGTAAGCCTTCCCCAACTGCGCATGAGCGACTGCCGCCCCAACTGCGCACTCGCGGATACCGGGCCCACTGCGCATGCGTGGGGAGACGCGAAGGGGTCCAATCAGGCCCGCGGGATAATTTGCGAAAAAAAAGTATGTACCTGTATATTTACGACCATATTTACGACCGTCTGCTGGGAAATACCATCAAATTCCAGATAATTTGGAAATATTTCAGGAAAAAAAAATTGAGCTGTACAAGCACTACGCTGAGTTACTCTAGCATTATGTGTCTATCTTTGGTTTAAACCAGCATCTGCAGTTCCTTCCTACACATTGACTAGATGGACTTATATTCTCGTTGATTTCTAATTAGCCGTGCAAGACGTGAAGTCACCTCATTGGCAAAGCTGGAACATCCCAACATTGTCCGATACCATACTTGCTGGACTGAAGAAAGGTAGTGGAAGTCAATGGGTTTGTTACTATGTGAAGATAATTAAATGTCTTTAAGAGAAGGCCTTCTGTTTGAACAGCACTCTTACCTCTGAGTTGGCCTTAGATTCCAAACACATAATCCAGGCTAAAACTCCCAAGCGTCTTTATCGGGGAAGAAGTGCCGTCTTCTGAACATGCGTAAACAGTGATCCCAGCGGCCATCGCAGTTGAATGTTGAAAATCCGATGGAGGTCTAAATTATCAAGGAAGATTAGACTTTGCTTTAGACTTTAGAGATATAGCATAGAAACAGGTCCATCAGTCCACGCCAACCAGCAATCATCCCGTACACCAGCATTATAGGGGGAATTCCTTTAGGACCGAGATGAGGAAACCATTCTTTACACAGAGAGTGGTGAGTCTCTGGAATTCTCTGCCACAGAAGGTAGTTGAGGCCAGTTCATTGGCTATATTTAAGAGGGCGTTAGATGTGGCACTTGTGGCTAAAGGGATCAGGGGGTATGGAGAGAAGGCAGGTACGGGATACTGAGTTGGATGATCAGCCATGATCACATTGAATGGCGGTGCAGGCTTGAAGGGCCGAATGGCCTACTCCTGCACCTACTCCTATTACACTTGGCCATACTCTCCTATCCCTTTGTGAGCTTTCTTTCCCGTTAATTCTGGGGTCATTAACCATCCCTTTACTCTCTTTCCCTTTAACTCCGTCCTCGACTATCCCATTTGACACTCCACCCCCCTTATTCAGTTTAAAACCATCCGTGTAGCAGTGGCAAACCTGCCGGCCAGAATGCTGGTCCCCCACCTGTTAAGATGCAATCCGTCCCTTTTGTACAGTTCCCCCTTACTCCAAAACAGATCCCAGTGATCTAAGAATCTAAATCCCTGCCCCCTGCACCAGTTCCTCAGCCACACATTCAGGTCCCGTATCTCCCTGTTCCTGCTCTCGCCAGCACGAGGAACTGGAAGCAAACCAGAGATAACAAGCCTGGAAGTCCTGCTTTTCAATATTTTTCCGAGCTCTCTGAAGTCCCGCTGCAAAATATTCATCCCTTTCTTTCCAACATCATTTGTGCCAACATGCACGACCACTTCTGGCTGTTCACCTTCGCCCTTGAGGATTGTCTGCACTCTGTCCGTGACATCCTGGATCCTGGCACCAGGAAGGCAGCACACCATCCTCGAATCCTGTCTGTTGCCACAAAAACCCCTGTCCATACCTCTCACAATGGAGTCTCCAACTACAATGGCGTTGCCCGACTTTGGCCTCTTTGGTTTTGGCTCAACTGCCCTTTTTGTTTTGCAAGCCAGTCCGCCGCTCAGTGAGATACTGTCTTCTGTCCCGGCAGCTTCCACGTGGGTGAACCTGTTCACAAGAGGTACAACACCCGGGGACCTTTGCATTCCATGTTTTCCTCCCTTTCTCACCGTCACCCACCTTCTCTCTTCTAGTGCCTTGGGTGTAACAATCTTACTGTAGGACTTGTCGAGGAACGACTCAGTTTCTCGGACGAACCTGAGGTCATCCACTTGTTTGTCCAGTTCCCCAACACAGTCCTTCAGGAGCTGTACCTGGATGCACTTCTCACATTTGTAGCAGCCAGAGGCACCAGCAGTGTCCTTGACCTCCCACATACTGCAAGCATCACACTGCATCAGCTTGCTTGACATCTCCTTGTTTTGCCTCGGTCTCTCCCTATCCAGTGTTTTGCGCAGCCTCCTCTCCGAAGCCTCTCGAGCCAAAGACTCACACTTTACTCACAGGGCACTTCCCTCACTGCCACTCCCCAAGAGCTGCCTTGCTTATATTGACTGTTAAATTGCCTAATTTACAAACCAAATTCCTCAGTTTTCAACTGTTTTCCCCCTCTGACTCACTGAGAACTCTCCTCCCACTTGGGCTAGAGCCAATCAGTGCTTTCTCTTGATTTTCTTTGTTGCTGTTGCTTCAAAATCCACGGGAACACTCTCGCCGATGTAGAACTCTTCTACATCGGCGAGACCAAACGTAGACTGGGCAATCGTGTCACTGAACACCTTCGCTCAGTCCGCCTGAACCTACCTGATCTCCCGGTTGCTAAACACTTTAATTCTCCTTCCCATTGCCACACAGACCTTTCAGTCCTAGGTCAACTCCATTGTCAGAGTGAGGCTAAACGCAAATTGGAGGAACACGGTTCAAGGTTTGTTTATTGTCACATGTACCAATTAAGGTACAGTGGAATTCAGCACCTCATATTTCGCTTGGGCAGCTTACAACCCAGTGGTATGAATATTGATTTCTCTCACTTCAAGTAACCCCGGCATTTCCTCTCTCTCTATCCCTCCCCATCCAAGTTGCACCAGCTTCTCGTTTACACCCAATAAACAGCTAACAATGGCCTGTTTCCTTTATCATCGTTACTGTTTTGCATCTTTCATTCATTGTTCTTTAACTTTCGATATCATCATCTCTATCTCTCGTTTCCCTTATCCCTAACCAGTCTGAAGAAGGGTCTCAACCCGAAACGTCGCCTATTCCTTTTCTCCAGAGATGCTGCCTGTCCACTGAGTTAATCCAGCTTTTTGTGTCTATAGACATTTTGGATGCCAGGGATATTCTGTCCAGATACAGGACATCGTACATGTAACGTACATGTTATAGAGGTTGCTGGGGTCACAGTAGCCTTGTGGTGAAATTGTGTCTGCTTAGCATGCAACAAAAGCTTTTCACTGTACCTTGGTACACATGACAATAAACTGAACTCATGTGTGTGACTGCATCAAATTTCTTAAAAATGAAAAATTATTTTCATGATGACAGTACAAATGACAGTACAACTTATTATGCACATTTTTCGTAAACTGATGATGTATTTTCATTTTCAATTGTAGAGATAACAAGAAATATCTGTACATCCAAATGAAGTTATATGAGATGAACATGAAAAATTGGATAAAAGATCGTAAAAACTATCAGTCCCAGAAGAAAATTAGTTCTCTGGACATAATGCGCCAATTATTAGATGGAGTTGCCTACATTCATCAGCAGAATCTGTTTCATCGTGACCTGAAGGTCAGAGCATTGAGATTGTGTGGGGGAAAGATTTAATAGAAGCCTGAGGGGTGACATTTTCACACGAGTGTGTATGGAACGAGCTGCCAGAGGAGGTAGTTGAGGCAGGTACTTTCAATGTTTAGGAAACATTTAGAAAGGTACATGGATAGGACAGGTTTGTGGGCCAAACGCGGGCAGGTGGGAGAAGTATAGATGGGATATGTTAGATGGTGTGGAAAAGGTAGGCTGAAGGGCCTATTCCCACGCTGTATGAGTCAATGACTCTATTTTCTATGTTTCTAGCCCCTATCTGAGCTCCAGGGGCTAGTGGAATCAAGGGATATGGGGAGAAGGCAGGCACGGGTTATTGATTGGGAACGATCAGCCATGATCACAATGAATGGTGGTGCTGGCTCGAAGGGCCGAATGGCCTCCTCCTGCACCTATTTTCTATGTTTCTATGAAATGCTGCAAATTAACTGAATGGTTTTCGTTCTGATGAAAATAGCCGGCGAACATCTTCCTGACAGAAGAAACCAAGCTGGAGGCAAAGATCGGTGACTTTGGTCTTGCTAAAGTGAAAAACCAGAGACCTCTCACCATGAACGTGGGAACACGTCTGTACATGAGTCCGGAACAGGTGAGGGAACAAGTTGAATCAGTCGCTGAATCACAGGAGATGTTGCCTTGGCCCATCGCCTGTGCAGACACTTTACAAAAAAACATTATCCGGTTACTTCCTGCTCTCATCTTCCTGCAAATGCTGGGTACACAAAAGGCTGGAAAAACTCAGCGGGTGCAGAAGCATCTATGGAGCGAAGGAGATAGGCGACGTTTAGGGTCGAGACCCTTCTTCAGACTGGTTAGGGATCAGGGAAACGAGAGATATAGACGGTGATGTGGAGAGATAAAGAACAATGAATGAAAGATATGCAAAAAAGTATTGATGATAAAGGAAACATTGTAAGCTGTTTGTAGTGTGAAAATGAGAAGCTAGTGCGACTTGGGTGGGGGAGAGATAGAGAGAGAAGGAATGCCAGGGCCCGAGGGCTGAGGGAGATATGGGAAGGGGAGGAGACAGCAAAGGTTAACAGAATTGAGAAAATTCAATGTTTAAGCCCAGAGGATGCAGACTCCCCAAGCGGAATATGAGGTGCTGTTCCTCCAACTTGCGGTGTTGCTCACTCTGGCCGTGGAGGAGGTCCAGGACTGAGAGGTCGGATACGGAATGGGAGGGGGAGTCGAAGTGCTGAGCCACTGGGAGGTCGGGTTGGTTATTGCGGACCGAGCGGAGGTGTTCGGTGAAACGATCGCCCGGCCTCCGCTTGGTCTCACCCATATAGATCAGCTGGCATCTGGAGCAACGGATGCAGTAGATGAGATTGGAGGAGGTGCAGGTGAACCTCTGTCGGACCTGGAAGGACTGCTTGGGTCCCTGGAAGGAGTGGAGGGGGGAGGTGAAGGGACAAGTGTAGCATCTCTTGGGGTTGCAAGGGAAAGTGCCCGGGGAAGGGGTGAAGCGGGAGGGAAGGGAAGAATTGACAAGGGAGTTGCGGAGGGAGCGGTCTTTGCGGAAGGCTCACGTTGGAGGTGGCGAAACTGGCGGAGGACTATGTGCCGGCTGGTGGGGTGAAAGGTGAGGACCAGGGGGACTCTGCCCTTGTTGTGAATGGGGGAATGGGGAGAGAGGGCAGTGTTGCGGGGTATGGAGGAGACCCTGGTGCGAGCCTCATCTATAGTGGGGGAGGGGAATCCCCGTTCTCTGAAGAATGAGGACATTTGTGATGACCTGGTGTGGAACACCTCATCTTGGGAGCAGATGCGGCGTAGACGGAGGCACTTCAACTCCCCCTCCCATTCCGTATCCGACCTCTCGATCCTGGGCCTCCTCCACGGCCAGAGTGAGCAACACCGCAAGTTGGAGGAACAGCACCTCATATTCCGCTTGGGGAGTCTGCATCCTCTGGGCTTAAACATTGAATTTTCTCAATTCTGTTAACCCTTGCTGTCTCCTCCCCTTCCCACATCTCCCTCAGCCCACGGGCCCTAGCATTCCTTCTCTCTCTATCTCTCCCCAACCCAAGTCGCACTAGCTTCTCATTTTCACACAACAAACAGCTTACAATGGCCTGTTTCCTTTATCATCGATACTTTTTTGCATATTTTTCATTCATTGTTCTTTATCTCTCCACATCACTGTCTATATCTCTCGTTTCCCTGATCCCTAACCAGTCTGAAGAAGGGTCTCGACCCGAAATGTCGCCAATCTCCTTCGCTCCTTAGATGCTGCTTCACCCGCTGAGTTTCTCCAGCTTTTTGTGTACCCTCGATTCTCCAGCATCTGCAGTTCCTTCTTTAGCACTTCCTGCAAATGCTGTTGATCTGCAGTGGGATCTGTTAACTTCTTTCGGCTTTCAGTACTTGGCCTTCATCGGTGAGAGTATTATTGGCTATAGACGTTACAGTTATGTAAGACGTTGGTGAGGCCACATTTAGAGTATTGTGTTCAGTTCTGGGCACCATGTTATAGGAAAGATGTTGTCAGTTGTTGATGTACCATTCACACCGTTGCTCTGCAAGACCGGATTTCGGGAAGCTTGTCCTTCACGGAGCCGATGATCTTCCAGCAGAACTTGACGTCCATCTCAGAGATCGGAGAGTCCTCTGTACACAGTTGTTGCCGGGGGGGGGGGGAGGGAACGCAACCAGGATAACTAACGCCCTTTCGCAGTCCCACTGGGCTGGAGGGCAGCAGCAGCTAGATCCCGGCTGTTGTGTTTGGATGAACTGGAGAGGGGGTGGGAAGTAAAGGAGCAGACCAACATTTATGTGGAAGCAGTATCCTTATAAATTGAGAAGGTGAGAATTGAGAAGGGAGGGAGGTGGAGGATGAAATATATGAACACATTTTGTAACCACAGGCAGCACTGTGGTGCAGCGGTAGAGTTGCTGCCTTACAGCGCCAGAGCCCTGGGTCCCGGGTTCGATCCTGACCACCGGTGGTGTCTGTACAGAGTTTGTACGTTCTCCCTGTGACCGCGTGGGTTTTCTCTGAAATCTTCGGTTTCCTCCCACACACCAAAGACGTACATGTTCGTAGGTTAATTGGCTTGGAGTAAATGTAAATTGTCCCTAATGTGTGTAGGATAGTGTTAATGTGCGGGGATTGCTGGTCGGTGCGGACTTGGTGAGCTGAAGACTCAGTTTCTCTGCTGTATCTCTAAAACTAAAAACAACCACCTGAAGAGAGGGAATATTAACTAATTTCGCATCTGCTTTGCTTCTACAGTTCGCAAAACAGGACTACAACCACAAGGTCGACATCTTTGCCCTGGGGCTGATTTTCTTTGAGCTACTGTGGATGTATAAAGGCACAGTATTAGAAATAATACAAGTGAGTTTGTCAGTCACATGTATAGGGCGGCACGGTGGCACAGCGCTAGAGTTGTTGCCTTCCAATCCTTACAGTGCTGGGGACCCGGGTTCAATTCCGACTATGGGTGCTGTCTGTACCCGTGGCATGTTGGCCTTCATAACAAGAGGAGCTGAGTATAGCAGCAAAGAGGTCCTTTTTCAGTTGTACAGGGCCCTAGTGAGACCATACCTGGAGTATTGTGTGCAGCTTTACTCTCCAAATTTGAGAAAGGACATTCTTGCTATTGAGGGAGTGCAGCGTAGGTTCACGAGGTTAATTCCTGGGATGGCGGGACTGTCATACGTTGATAGAATGGAGTGACTGGGCTTGTATACACTGGAATTTAGGATGAGAGGGGATCTTATTGAAACATATAAGATTATTAAGCGATAGGACATGCTAGAGGCAGGAAACATGTTCCCAATGTTGGGGGAGTCCAGAACCAGGGACCACAGGGACCACAGTTTAAGAATAAGGGGTAGGCCATTTAGAACGGAAATGAGAAAAAACGTTTTCACCCAGAGAGTTGTGAATCTGTGGAATTCTCTGCCTCAGTAGGCAGTGGAGGCCAATTCTCTGGATGCTTTCAAGAGAGAGTTAGATAGAGCTCCTAAAGATAGCGGTCAAGGGATATGGAAAGAAGGCAGGAACTGGGTACTGATTGTGAATGATCAGCCATGATCACAGTGAATGGCGGTGCTGGCTCAAAGGGCCGAATGGCCTACTCCTGCACCTATTGTCTATTGTACGGAGTTTGTACATTCTCTCCGTGACCTCGTGGTTTTTCTCCTAGATCTTCGGTTTCCTCCCACACTCCAAAGATGTACAGGTCAGGCACGTGCCATCAGGGTAGGCAAGGTAGGCACTGCCTACTCTGACTAAAATTATAAAATAGTAATGATTAAATATAAATTGTAAAGGCATGGGAGAATTATGCCTACCTAAGAGATTGATCTCTTGGGTAGGCATAATTCTCCCGTGCCTTTCATCGGCAGTACATGTAATACACGAAAGTATATGCAGCTCACGTGCCGTCGATGCTGCTTCAAGCCTTCAATGACAAGGGGAGCTGAAGGCAGTGAAATTCTGCCTTTGCACCGTGGACTACGTGCATATGCTGCATATGCTGCATCCTACTGCGCATGCGCAGCGCAAGTTTCTTGGCAGGTTTTCAAACATGGATTGTCATTATCTTAAGAGTATCTTAAGGTTCCAGTGGCGCCATGGAGCTGTGAGAGGCGCAGCATTCACCGCCGCTCCCGGTGAATGCGTGAAATCGCTTAAAAAGACATTTTGGAAGACGGGACCAATTTAAAAATACTTACCGGAGTTGCCTGACGTCGCGCAGGTGACGTCATCACAAATCGCCGCGAAAAAACGGAGAATAAGTACTTTTAAATGCAAAAGGAATCCTCCCCGGAGACCTACTACAAGATTCCGTGTCAAAGAGCTGGGTAAAATTCTCTAAACAGCATCAGAAGGTTCAGAAGAGGAATCTGAAGCTCAAAGATTAGCCACTGAAATGGCTACAAAGGAGAAACAGATGGAACATATGGAGCAATCGGTAAGAGTTTCACTAAAGAAAGACTTTGCCACTATGCTACATGAGGAGATTTCTGCACTGGATAAAAGGCTGTCTAAAAACATGAAGCATGGGAATCAGGAAATCAGTGCGACAATCGGTATTCTAAGGAAACGTATTGATGTTGTTGAAGATGATTTAAGTGCAGAAATTAAACAGGTTGAAAAAGAGTGCAACGATAAGTTTGACTCTGTTTTCCATACTACTACAGCATATAGCATTGCTATGAAAGATATGGAAACAGCGATGAAGGAAATGTCTGAAGAGATGAAAAGAATGAGGAAAGATCAAGACCGAGTCTTGGGGCAACTGGCCAAAATGACTGACAAATGCCTTGATTTAGATGCAGGATCAAGACGGCAGAATAGTTGGAGTGAGAGAGGGAAAGGAAATTGGAAAGGACTCTCGGTAGTTCGCTGCCAACTTACTTCAACAAGTATTCAAGCTGCCGGACAAACCGAAAATAGATGTGGCACATCGGGTGCGAAGAGCTCAATTAAGGCCAGGAGCCCCTCCAAGACAGATCATAGTGAAATTTCATGACATTTCTGCTTTGTAAGATATTATGAAAAAATTCCATTCGGAACGAATCTGATGTTTGAAGAGGACAATCTTAGATTCTTTCGAGATTACCCAGCAGAAGTGGCTAAAAAACAGGACCTGTACACAAAGACAAGACATATACTGGAAGGAAGTCAAAATGTAAGATACGGCATAATGTACCCTGCAAAAATGAAGATTACTTACAAGTGTGGAACATGCTTTTACTGATCCAGAAGAAGCTGATCATGCTTTTACTGATCCAGCATGATCCAGATCATGCTTTTACTGATCTAGAAATATGCACAAGAAATCATAAATGAGACCAGCGGATAAGTAAAACAACACGACTATCAGGAGCTGTTTTTTAATAAATATCGGCAGAGGGGGAGCTGAGAAATAAGACTTTTTAATAAAAGAAATTACAAATGTTCTCGTTAAGATGGCGGAATTTTACACGAGGCGATGTCTAGACACCTTATCTACTTTGGAATGTTAACACAAGGACAAACTTTTTTTTCTCTTCGAATGAAAGACTTAAAAATAAAGGGGAGCCATGGAAAAATCCAATAGACTTGTATAAAAAATTACGAATAAAAGACTTTTATAATCTTATACTAACATATAACTAATTTAATTAACTTAGCAATAGCAATCTAATATGAATTAGTATAACATAATAATGACTAACCCCTCCGGGGGGGAAGGGGGGGTTTATTTCAAATTGTAAATGAATCTCTAGATTTAGGACAAGGAGCTAAATATATTGATATATGTTAATATCATACTAATAAACTAAAATACATATAACAGATTCAGGCCCAACTATGCGTAAGTGGGGGGGAGGTGATTCAGACACTTGGCAGATAGCCGAGAGTCTGATTCTGGTTAACTCTTTCCAACCAGCTGTTGGGATTGAACTGTGAAGTAAAATGTAATAATTGTTAGTATATAGTAAATGGTAGGGTTACACAAAAACTCAGCGGGTGCAGCAGCATCTAAGGGGTGAAGGAGATAGGCGACGTTTCGGGTCGAGACCCTTCTTCAGACTGGTCAGAGATCAGGGAAACGAGAGATATAAACAGTGATGTGGAGAGATAAAGAACAATGAATGAAAGATATGCAAAAAAGTATTGATGATAAGGGAAACAGGCCATTGTAAGCTGTTTGTGGTGTGAAAATGAGAAGCTAGTGCGACTGGGGAGGGGGGGTGTGGGGAGATGGAGAAGGAATGTCAGGGCCCGAGGGCTGAGGGAGAGGTGGGGAGGGGTGGGGGCAGTCTGGGTTAACAGAATTGAGAAAATTCAATGTTTAAACCCAGAGGATGCAGACTCCCCAAGCGGAATATGAGGTGCTGTTCCTCCAACTTGCGGTGTTGCTCACTCTGGCCGTGGAGGAGGCCCAGGACCGAGAGGTCGGATACGGAATGGGAGGGGGAGTTGAAGTGCTGAGCCACCGGGAGGTCGGGTTGGTTATTGCGGACCGAGCGGAGGTGTTCGGCGAAACGATCACCCAGCCTCCGCTTGGTCTCACCGATAGTAAATGGTAGATTATTTGAATTATTTGATTATTCAATTAGATATACATGTCCGAAGTTTCTTTATATATCACTCGGTCTTGAACTGGCCCTTCTTCGTTCTTACAATATTTGGTTAGGGGGACAGAGCTTTATGTAAATTAACATCAACGGAAGTTCTTAAAAACGTAGCTACCACGGTTATCTTTTTATAGTATCTCTATTTTTAGACACTGTAATATCACCTTTTTTATTTTTACGTCATTTTACACTTTTTTGTCTTTTTTTAAGGTTAAGTTTAAAAGGGATATACCAACAGAACCTAGTAGCCGCGAGTGCCCACCCAACACCTAGAGGCCAGAGGTATTGTGTTGCACCATATGACAAAGTATCAAAGTAATTCATAATGCAAGATGATAAACAAAAGAAAATTGGAGGAATCACGTTTTGTAGCTGGAATATAAGGGATGCTAATGAGCCAATTAAAAGGGGTAAGATTTTCACACAATTAAAATCACTTAATGCATCATAATTTTCCTACAGGATACACACTTGAAACTCCAAGATCAGACAGACTGGATCGGCCAAACATATTACTCTTCATATATCACTAAATCTAGAGGCACGGCAATTATTATTCGTAAAGGTATACCATTTAAATCAAAGAATATTATAGCAGATAAAAGAGGGGAGAGATCCATTTTACCCCATTTACTATGGTAAATATTTATCCACCTCATTTTGATAATCCTAAATTTTTAAATAAATTCCTAAATATAATTTCAGACTTTAATTATCAAAATGTGATAATTGGGGGAGATTTCAATTGCGTTTTAGATCCATACCTGGATAAATCTGCACAACAAAAGAGACCTTCTCACTTGATGATCTCCTCAACCTCCATCAGATTCGGCTCCCTCAGATTGAACTCTGTTGTTGGGGGGGCTGGGCTGATGAGAGCTTTGTTGGGTTCGAGCTTCAGTTCCCTCATTGGATCGCTCAGGGTGTCATGGAGGAAGCGATTTACTTCACTTGTTGAGCACATGAGGCGACCACTGTGCTTGTCCCCAAGTAATCGCTTGGTAAAGCCAAAAGGATTGGAAATGAACGCAGCTCGCTTCCTAGCTCTCTTTCTTCCTCTTCTCCTGTGCCACTCTGCTCTGCGGAGGGTCATAAGCCTTTTCCTTAAGATTTTTCGTAGTTCGGCCAAGGCTTGCTTCTCCTCATCGGTAGATCTCTTGTACTGGTTTTTGAGGGTTCGAAGCTCCAACCGCAGTTGATGTATTTTGGTGGCTCTGCGGTTCATGGTGTAGGTGGTGGGCTTGGTGATACCTTTCTCGCGATGGCCGAATCTTTCTGAAGCATAACTGACTATGATGGCAGTCATTGTTTGGAGTCGGCGATCTACATCTCCTTTGGCTGTGGCTTGAATGATGTTGGTCACATCTTTGTCAAACTGCAGCCATTCATTCCGGTTGCTGGTTGGGGGCCACTCAATCCATTGCTCTGGAACTACTCTGCAGGGGTTGGGAGACTCTAGTGCGTGGAGGGACTGGGCTCTGTGGGGTGAGTCCTGCCGGGCTCCTCCTGCACCTCACCAGGTTCAAGGCCTGTGCGGTGCACCTCTTTCTCCTTCTCCGAGCATTTCATTCTTGCCTGATGGATTTTTAGACGGTGGTTCTTACACAGCTTTCCGCAAATGCATCTTATAATCGTAGTCAGTTCGTTTGCATGGGTCAATAACCTTTGGTCCGTCCTATTGGAGATCTCATCCTCCCCCCCCTCTCGGAATCTCCTGGGGGTATTTTTCATTAGGCCTTTCTGTAGCGATTGTTGGGTGTCTTTCTCACGAAAGACACAGACTGGGGTGCTAACCCAGCCTGTCCCGGGTGCCGTATTTTCCGTGCCGTTAAATGTCTCTCCAGTAGTCACCAAACTATTCTTGGTTGTCACCCAGTCTATTCCTAGCTGTCACTGGCTGAGCCAGACTCCAGTGTGAAAGATACATCTTCTAGATGCGCTGGGACACATCCTCAGTGATGTGACCTGGGGTCATCGGGTGTTTCGGGTCTCACACCATCAGACGCCCTCGCCCAGGCGACCCAACCGGGGTTGATCAAGCCCCGACTTGCGTCCCAGCAGCAACCGCCCACGGATCAGCCCTCTTAATCCTTTCTCTGCGGCTTTACTTGCGGATTGAATGGCCCTCTTCTTTGCCAGCCCCGTAAAGCCCAACTGGTTGAGGACTTTGCAGAGTGAGCATCCTGCAAAGCCTCTACAGCCCACCTCTATCGGCTCATAGTATGTCTTCCAGCCTCTGTCCTGGCACATCTCCACCAGTTCCTGGTACTTTGCGTGCTTCCTCTCATTAGCCTCTTCAATACGCTCTTCCCAGGGCACTGTCAGTTCCAGAATGATCAGCTGTTTTGTCACTTCGGAGGTGATGATCATATCTGGCCGGAGTGATGTTGCTGTGATGTGCTATGGAAACTTCAGCTGTTTGCCCAGATCGACATGCACAACTGCCAGTCAGTGGCTGTGTAGAGGAGGCCCGTCCTTGTTTTTGGTTATGGTCAGGGCTTCTCTCCAGCTTTGACAAAAGTAATTGATTTCTTTGGGGCGTGGTGGTGTTTGCTGTTACTGATGGCAGTGGCTATGCACTCAGCAACCACCTTGAGCACCTGGTCATGCCGCCACCGATAGCGACCTTCCCCAAGAGACTTTGGGCAGCTGCTGAGGAGATGTTCTAATGATCCTCTTCCAGAACAAAGTGGGCAGGAAGGTGTCTCGCTCTTGCCCCAGACGTGGAGGTTTGCTGGGCTTGGTAGGGCATCGTAGACAGCTTGGACACGGAACCGGACGTGCTGGAAGTCTGCCAGCATGATGTTTGACCAGGTAATCCTGCGCTGCGGTATGCTCTCCCACCTTGTCCACACTCCCTGCTGCCTAAGCCCCACCGTCCTGCTCACACGCTCTTCCTCCACACCTACACGGACCTCTTCCTGGATTAGACGGTGTCTCTCCCTGCCCTGGGCCTTACCAACCGGTGTCTTAGGGAAGTATCCCAAACCCGCTCTGCCAGTTGCCATGACTCCCACCAATGCCTTTTGCCTTAGGCGTGACTCTGCCACCTCCACTGCTTTCGCCGCCCTCCATTTCCTCCCTGTTCTCACCTCAATGCCAGCCGATGACACCTTCTGGTCCCTGGAGTCCCTATACTGCAGTGCCTCTCTTGTTCGCGCCACCATAAACTCTTCCGTAAGGCCACTGAATGGGAGTTGCAAGATGTTACTGGTTCCATACAGTGCAGCACTGTTGAGGCTGCGGTGAAGGCCAAGCCACCTGCGGAGAAAGCCGCTGACCTTCCTTTCGAGGGACTCAACTGTGGTCAATGGAACAGCGTAAACCAGCAGAGGCCACAGGACTCGGGGCAGGATGGAATACTGATAGATCCAGGCCTTGAATCTGCCTGGCAGACCTGACTTGTCGACTTTGGTGAGCCAGGCTTCAAGGTCTTTGATGGACTTTTGAATGGTGGCAGAGTCTTTCAGAGTTACGTCAAAAACCTTCCCCAAGCTCTTGACAGGTTGCTCAATGATGGAGGGAATGGCAGTTCTGGATGGTAAGAAGTGGAATCTGTCAGTTACCTTCCCCTTCTTCAGCACCATGGACCTTGACTTCGTTGGCTTGAAACTCATCCTTGCCCAGGTGATAAGTTTCTCAAGACCTTGTAGGATCCACCTACTTCCTGGGACTGATTTTGTGGTGTTGGTAAGGTCGTCCATAAAAGCTCTAATTGGGGGCTGTCGCACACCAGACTTAGGGCCTCTGCATTCCACCTCGGCTGACATCCCGTAATTATTCCTTTTCCAAGCCGATGCCAGTCTGATGTTTCTGACCCAGAAGTCACCCTCAGCCTGAAATTATAGTAATAATCCAGGATCAGGTCCTTGATCTTGCTGGGAACATGGCGTCGGTGTAGTGCAAGCTCAACCAGTTTGTGCGGTATGGACCCATAGGCATTGGTGAGGTCCAACCACAGAACAACTAGGCCGCCTCTGTTTTCATTAATGAGCTGTGTGACTACTCCTGTGTGCTCCACGCAGCCGGGAACTCCCGGAATCCCACCCCTCTGCACTGAGGGGTCGATGTAGCTGTTTTTGAGGAGAAACTCAGTTAATCTTCGGGAGATAATGCCCAATAAAAAATCGTTTTGGAGGTTCAATCCCCGAATTTTACACGACCCACAAGGTGGTATATATCTAAAACAACAGTCTTTTCTTTTAGACTAACGACACCCCAGGCATTTCACTCTCTTTATTATGGGAATCCTTTAAGGCATTTATCAGAGGATCTATAATTTCATATCAAGCTTTTCAAAATAAAAAGAATAAGAATGAACAATTGCAGCTAGAAGAACAAATTAGACAATTGGATCTAGATAATGCTAAAGATCCAACCATAGACAAACACAATAAAATAACAATACTGACATTTAAATTAAACAGAATCTTATCTGCAAGAGTTATAAGACTATTTCAAATTACAAAACAGAAACATTTTGAATTTGGCGATAAACCACATAAACTCTTGGCACATCAACTGAAAAAACAGGAAAAGGATCATACGATTTCAAAAATTAAATCAGATAAAGGTGAATTGTTAACATTACCTAAAGAAATTAATAAAAGATTTGCCCAATTTTATCAAAATGTATATACATCCAAAACATTAGCAGATAACACTAAAGTTATAAATTTTTTGGATAACTGTAACCTACCAAAAAATAATCTGTTGGAACAAGAGGAATTAGGAGGTCAGGTCTCAATTAAAGAAATAGAAGAGACAATAAATTCACTGAAGAACGGTAAAACGGCAGGACCTGATGGATTTACTAATGAATTTTATAAAAGATTTTACGAGATAATTTCACCATGACTATAAAAACTGTACACATACGCTTTTAAACAACAAACACTACCAGTAACATTAGCGAAATCAACTATTATACTCATACCTAAAAAAGATAAAGATCTAGAAGACCCTGGTTCATATAGAGCCAATGAACTGTTAAACACAGATCAGAAAATACTAGCGAAAACTCTAGCAATAAGATTGAGCATATATGTTAGTAAATTAATAAATGCGGATCAAACGAGGTTTATACCCAAGAGACACTCATTCAATAACTTGAGACGTCTGTTTAATATAATGCATTCATATAAAATTGAAGAGGAAGACCTATCAATTATTTCATTGGATGCAGAAAAAGCATTCGACCAAGTGAAATGGGAATACCTCTTCAAAATATTGCAAAAATTTCAAATGGGAACATTTTTTATCTCATGGGTAAAATTATTATATGACAAGCCAACTGCTAGAATACTGACCAATAATATACTGTCTCCGAAATTTCAACTATCCAGGGGCAATAGACAGGGATGTGCATTATCACCCCTGCTATTTGCTCTTGTGATAGAACCCTTAGCAGAAAGTATAAGAACGCATCCGAATATCCATGGTTATAATACAAAACACTCAAATAATAAAATATCACTATATGCAGACGACGTACTATTATACATTACAAAATCGCAAATCAGCATACCAAACATATTAAATTTAATAGAGGAATTCGGATCCGTCTCAGGATATAGAATAAATTGGAACAAAAGTGAAATTATGACGATAAATCCTCAAGAGCCGACACACCTTTTAAAATTCCCCTTTAGAATTGCTACAGAAAAAAATTAATATCTGTGTATCAAAATTACCAGAAAATATAAATCTTTATTCAATGCAAACTATATGCCCTTACTTACTAAATTAAATGCCTTGATTAAATTTTGGAAAACACTTCCGATGTCTTTAATAGGCAGAATAAATGCCATAAAAATGATTTTTTTTACTACAAATTTTATATATAATTTAATCAATACCAATATACCTACCTAAATATTTTTTTTAAAACGCAATTCTGATATCATATGGGACTATAAGTCCCATAGAATTCAAAGAAGACACTTGTGTAAACCCAAAGAATTCCGTGGATTGACACTCCCTAATTTTTTGTACTATTATTGGGCAGTGAATATCAAAAATGTAATTTACTTGTTGGACAATTCTGCCCAATGGGTAGATTGGATAGTAATGGAGAAAGAGGAATGTTCTCCTTTTAAGATAGGAGCGATCCTTCTCTCACAGATAAAACTGAATAATACAATATACAAGAAAAATCAAATTATTCATAGTACAATACCAATTTGGAAACAAATAAAACTAACTCTCAAATTAAGAAATCTATCGCTTCTCCTATAGTTAATAATCCGTCATTTAAACCATCTATTATTGATAAAACGTTTACCTATTGGGAAAGAATAGGAATTAAAATGTTTGTAAACATGTATGAAATGGGAAACCTTTTATCATTCCAACAACTACAATTCAAATACAACCTGAAAAGTAATCAATACTTTAAATACCTTCAAATCCGTGATTACTTGAAAAAACATACACAAGAACTCTGACCAGACCTATTAGATAAAGCCATGAACAAAAAGGCGGATTCAATGAATTTAATATCATATTTGTATAATATCATTCTAAATATAGAAATACCATCGTCTGACGCAATTAGAAGAGATTGGGAACAAGAACTATCTATAAAAATCTCGAAAGACAGATGGGATAAATATTTGCTATATGTACACAAATGCTTGATCAATGTAAGACATACCTTAATTCAATTAAAAATTTTACTTCGATTATATTACTCGAAAACTAAACTGAATAAATGTTTTCCAAATGTTTCTCCCATCTGTGATAAATGCTTATCTCAAGATGCAACCATAGCATACTCCTTTGTTTCCTGCATAAAACTCCATACATTTTGAAATTAAATTTTTGAAATTTTCACAAAATTATTTAAAATAAAATTGAACCCCAACGAAGAAATTGTTATCTTTCGAGCAAAGGAAGTTGGTTTTGAGCTGGCTTCGTTCCAAAAGAGTTTCCTTAACTATGGCTTAATAACAGCAAAAAAACGTATACTAAAATGGTGGAAAAATGCACCCACACCAACGCTTAAAATGTGGATTTCAAACACGTCTGAAATGTTACACATCGAAGATATGAGATTCGTCCTAGCAGGCAAATCAGACCAATTCTTAAAGATCTGGTCTCCCTTTATCGACTTATTACAAGCATATGGTGCAACATAACCCTGGAAATTAATTGTTTCAGAACCGGGTGAGGGGTGTGTAAAGATACGAAGCAGGTATATCCCTTTTATTTTCTTTATGTCTTCTTTTTAATTTTTATTTGTTTAATTTTCCTTTTTTTCTCTTTCTTTCTCGTGCTTTACATCTTTATGGGCTCTTTCTCTCTACTTTTTCACAACCTAGCAATATCACTACCTTACCTAACTTTCTCTTTCTCTCTTGTTCTTGCTTCTGCTACTTTTCTATTATTAAATTTTAAAACAAGAAGTTGTACATGAAATGTATTATGTTATTCTTGGTTTATACTACTGTCCATGACTTCTAATAAAAATATTAAATTTAAAAAAAAGAGTATCTTAAGAAACAAAGAGTAGAATGGAGTTTGTGTACAAATAATGTGTTAAGTAGATTTCCTTGAGCTATATGTTTTTAAATACAGTATTTCCCAGCAATGAAGACGCTACTTTTTTACCCAAATATAAGGCACGAAAATTTACCTGCATCTTGGAGGCCGAAGGTTAGGTTGTTAGCCAAGAAAGATAGACTTGGCTATCCCTCGGTACAGCAACATCAAGATCGCTCTAGGATCTTTGCTCTTGAGCTGGTCCCCTCAATGTCCGGTCTACATTGAAAGAAATTGACCGGGCAGTGAATGCCATGTAGGGTCATCCAGCACAGCAAGTGAGGCCATGTCCTGCTCCCGGCTGCAGTCGGAATTTAAGGATTTGCGGGAAGCGGCTGACATGAGTGAGGCCGGCGAGCGGCAGGAGAGAGGTGTTCAGACAGAGAGCACTGCCAGAGGTGAGCGGGCCGGCAGAGGGCGATGAGGTCCCGGCGGCCGCTCGCAGCCACCCGAGCTACTTCCCTCCTCGGCCACAATGCGGTGGCTCCGCGCTCAGAGTGCCGCGGCAGTGGTGAGTGCGTGAATTACTGGCATGATCCCCGACCCCCTCCTTCTCAACGCTCCTGCCCTCACCGCAACTTTACCCCAGACCAGACTCCCCACATGCTGTGACAGGAACTCTCCCTCCAATTGGTCCTTTGAACTAGTATTGTCATTCAATAAAATCACAACTGATTCAACTTGTCCCGAAGTGCTCCCATTTTCCCCACCATCTCTCCACCTGCTGTCATCCTCCACCCCTCACCCATTCAGTAATTCAGAATTAAGGAGATTTGGAAGCCTTGGGCAAGTTGCTTTCTTTATTTTTATTTTTTATTTTTTTGTGCATGAGAAATTCTATGTCCCGCCAGCCTTCTTTAAAAATTTAGCAACTCAAAATGGGGGTGCATCTTCATTGCCGGGAAATACGGTACTTTATTAAGATATCTGGCTTTTGAAAACTTTATAAAAATCGACTGATAGCTTACGGAGAGGAGAACAATCTGCGCATGCGCGGTTTAAGATTTTTTAAAAGACGACTGAATGACTATCCTGAGTAATTACTCACGGCACGTGCCTGGTATAGGTTTATAGGTTAATTGGCTTGGTATAAATGTAATTTATCCCTAGTATGTGTAGCATAGTGTTAATGTGCGGGATCACTGGTCGGTGCGGACTCGGTGGGCCAAACGCCCTGTTTCTGCGCTCTATCTCTAAACTAAACTAAATTAAACTCCCTGAAAGCCCAAGGAAGCCGGGCCTACTCTTGGGGTGGGGGGGGTGGTAAGAGTCGGGACTGGAGGAAGGGGAGAACCGGCTCCTGGGGCATGTGGGCTGGGGGAGGATAGAAATGTGAGGAGACGTGATGGAGGGGCTGGGGAGTGGGGGAGGGAATGGAGAGGGATTGAAGGGTATTGGATGAAGAGGTGTGGGGGGAGATAGATGGATAGAGGTTTGGATTGGAGAGGGTGCAGGACAAGGGGACTGGAGGGGAGAAGGAGTGTGAGAGAGGACAGTGGTGAGAGGAAGGATGCAGTGAGTGGAAGGTGGGGTGCACTGATGGAGGGGAGTCAGGGAAGTGTGGGGAAGGGAGAAGGGGCAGGAGGTGAACTGGGAGGATGGAGGGGAGTGGGAGCTGGAGCAGGAGAGGGGGTAGAGAGCATGGAAGCTGGCTGGTAGGATGAAGATGGAAGGACAAGAATGGTAGAAGGACTGCAGGATGAGCGGAGTGGCCTGAGTGAACCGTTGTGGAGAGGCGGAAGGTAGGGAATGAGATAAAGGAGAGGGAGAGAGCGTGGAGAATGAGATGGGATGGAGCGATGGAAGGAGTGTGGTGGGAGAGGGGGAGAGAGATGGTGCGAGAGACAAGCCCAGAGGAATATAATGGGGAAGTGGTTGGGGCTGGAGGTGATGGGGAGAGGGTTGGGGGAGTGGAGGAGGGAGAGGTCAACAAATTAAGGTGGACCTTAATTCTTTAATTAGTCCTTTCAGGTGAGGCACGGGTTCACTTGCATCTCCTTCAATCTCATCTACTGTATCCACAGTTCCAGGTGTGAGTGAGCTCTTATACATTGGCGAGACCAAGCTCAGACTGGGCGATCGTTTCGCTGAACACCCTCGCTCAGTCTGCATGGCCTACATGATCTCCCGGTTGCCAAAGACTTTAACTTCCCTTCCCATTCTATAACTGACCTCTCTATCCTGGGCCTCCTCCACTGTCAGTGTGAGGCCAAATGCAAATTGGAGGAACAGCACCTCATATTTTGATTGGGCAGCTTACACCCCTGCGGTATGAATATCGATTTCTCTATCTTCAAGTAACCTTTGCATCCCCTCTCTCCATCCCTCCCCACCCTAGTCATCGTACTAGTTTCCCTGTTGTCCTGTTGAGACGCACTGTCTGTATAACTCGTTATTACCCAGCCCATAGCCAACAATGGACCATTGTGGGTGCCATCTTTCCTTGATCATCGATGCTTGTTGCCTATCTTTCTTTCATTCATTTGTTCTATTTACCTTTGACATCTCATAATCATAATCATGCTTTATTAGCCAAGTATGTTTTGCAACATACGAGGAATTTGATTTGTCATACAGTCATACCAATAAAAAGCAACAAAACACACCAAATATATTTTAACATAAACATCCACCACAGTGACTCCTCCACATTCCTTGCTGTAATGCAAGGCAAAAAAAAAGTTCCATCTCTTCCCTTCTTTGTTCTCCCGTGGTCGGGGGCCTTGAACCTTCCGTTGACGGGACGATCTTGGCTCCTGTAGCCGGCGGTCAGGCCCTCCGCATCGGGGAATCAAGCTCCCGCAACAGGGGGATCTCAGCTCCCCACGCCAGGCGATCGGACCCTGGGTCGGGCCTAGTCAAACCTCCTGCGACTTTGGAGCTTCCCGACATCAGTCTCTACCCCAGACTGTGAGCTCCTCGATGTAGGAATCCACAGGCCATGGTTGGAACGTTGATCCCAGGCAAAGGTATCGCAGGCTCCGATGGTAAGTCCACGGCCCACAGTGGGGTCAAAGTCATCTCCAGAATTGCATCTCCAGCAAGGCAAGAAATTGAAAAAAGTTTCCCCCGACCCCTTCCCCCCCCCACATGAAACAAACTAGAGTACATTAACACAAACTTTTAAAACACACTAAAAATAACAAAATATACAAAAAGACAGACAGACCGTTGGCGAGGCTGCGATCGCTGACAGCGCCACCTGGTGAATCTCGCGTTTCCTTTCCCCAGACTCTCAGTCTGAAGAAGGGTCTCGACCCGAAACGTCACCTACTCCTTTTCTCCAGAGATGCTGCCCAACCCGCTGAGTTACTCCAGCCTTTTGTGTCTTACCTTTGAATTCAGGTGGCTCATGCCTTTGGCGTGCTGGAGCATGTGGCATGTGGTGCTGCTGCTGCCGGTGTGCCCCACTGAAGGGTCTCCAGGGGCAATCCTTGTCGTTCCATTATGCGGTTGTCCAAGCAAGGAGGCAGCTTGGGGGGAGTGGGCTGCGCTCAACACTGCCCCCCCCCCCCACCCCCGGTTGGCATAGCAATGTGTTACATGCTCCACGCTGCCACCTGGGGACCCAGAACGGAAGTATGGGCAGGCGCATAGTGAAGATAGACTCAAAATGCTGGAGTAACTCAGCGACTCGGGCATTCTTGAGTGTAAACCAGCATCTGCAGTTCCCTCCTACACATTTTGGGTGCACAGTGAAGTTGCCTCGGGTTGAGGGGGAGAGATCGAGATGGAGGAGTCATTTTCATCTGTTTGTTTTTGGTTTATTTAGATTTGGGATGCAATTCGCAAGGGAAAGTTTCGTGAGACTTTTGTTGAGGAGTATCCCAATGAGGTAACGGAACTATTTAATTCTAATCCTGGAGCATGTATTTTACCAATCTACAATTAACAATATGATATTCAATGCCTGATCCAAGATGTTGACTCTTTGTGTGCTAGTCACAGTAGTGGACCTTCAGTCAGGCATTACAATCACTCCACTCTGTTAAATCTCTACAGGTACAGCAACGTTATTCCCTTATCTATACACCTCGAATGCAATCATGTATTGTCTTACTCCGTACACGTGACAATAAACTAAACTGAAACTAAATCCCTCTCTGTCTGTTCCCACCAGAGCGCCTTAATCCAGAAAATGCTGTTGGAGGATCCCAAGGAGCGGCCTGAGGCAGCGGAGGTGAGGCGAGAACTGGACGCTTTGTGTGTGCAAACCAACGAAGAAGGCAAGGAGGAAGACAGGGAGGAAGACCCTCCCTAGATACCCATGTCCGATCAGCAACCCAATTAACCAGCTACTTTCCTATAGAGAAATCTCCTCACATTCTCTTTACAGCTCTCTTTTAATACTTATTTTTTACGATAATTGTTTCACAGCTGCACCAAGCAACGTGCGGTGTCTGCTTCTATCATACGAGTTTGGTTTCTGGGGGCACCTTAACGTAAGATTCCTATCAATACCGCAGGGAATAACTTTTCAGGCAGAGTGGGTGAAAGGTCACTGAGGGTGCATGGGAATATACATTTGGACGTACAGTCACAGAATGTTATTAAATGATGGAATAGGCTGGAAGGGCAGAGTAGTTTCCTAATTCATATGTTTGTATGAACATTTGCATGCTCACAAGGCAGCATTTAAAAAAAAATAATAATCTCTGATATTCAGAGATTATTACAATTGAGGTAATTTTTTTGTAAGGATATGATCATTCCCATTCCACAGGGAGAGAATTCCCGCTGGTGAGTCTGTCTGAGACTGGTGCCTAGGGCTGGGACAACCCACCCAGCCAGAGCTTCGTCCCTAGACTCGGAGTTGCCATTCAATGGGTCCCAGCCTCGTGGTAGATCTGCGGAGGGTGGGCATGGCAGTGTGAGTGGCTGGAAGCCACCAGGCCCCTGTTGTGTAGGAAGGAACTGCAGATGCTGGTTCAAACTGAAGATAGACATAAAATGCTGGAGTAAGTCAGCGGGACAGGCAGCATCTCTGCAGAAAAGGATCTCGACACGAAACATCACTAGTTCTGTTCTCCACATTAGGCAGGAAATGGTGTTGGATAGACTGATGGGACTGAAGGCTGATAAATCCCCAGGGCCTGATGGTCTGCATCCCAGGGTACTTAAGGAAGTGTAGCTAATGTTATCCCACTTTTTAAGAAAGGCGGGAGAGAGAAAACAGGGAATTATAGACCAGTTAGACTGACATCGGTGGTGGGGAAGATGCTGGAGACAATTATGATGAAATAGCCGCACATTTGGATAGCAGTAACAGGATCTATCCGAGTCAGCATGGAATTACGAAGGGGAAATCATGCTTGAGTAATCTTCTGGAATTTTTTGAGGATGTAACTAGGAAAATGATCAAGGGAGAGCCAGTGGTGACTTTCAGAAAGCATTTGATAACGTCCCACATAGGAGATTAGTGAGCAAAATTAGAGCACATGGTATTGGGGGTAGGGTACTGACATGGATAGAAAATTGGTTGGCAGGCAGGAAACAAAGAGTAGGGATTAACGGGTCCCTTTCAAAATGGCAGGCAGACTAGTGGGGAACCGCAAGGCTCGGTTCTGGGACCGCAGCTATTTACAATATACAATAAGTAGTTAGATGAAGGAATTAAAAGTAACATTAGCAAATTTGCAGATGACACAAAGCTGGGTGGCAGTGTGAACTGTGAGGAGGATGCTATGATGCTGAAGGGTGACTTGGACAGGTTGGGTGAGTGGGCAGATGCATGGTAGATGCAGTTAAATGTGGATAAATGTGAGGTTATCTACTTTGGTGGCAAGAACAGGAAGGCAGATTATTATCTTCCTCTTGGGGTCTGTTCCTGCAGCAGAAGTGACCGTCACCCCAGCAGTGATGGGAACGTCGGAAGCCTCTCCTGACTTCTCTTTCCTTCCCCAGTCTGCACCTTCTCAGACAGACCCGTTGCATCAATAAACAGCACAAGTGGTGCAGCTGGTTGAGCCGCTACCTCAGCTCATGCCAGGTTCAATCCCGACCTCCGCCTCTGTCAGTGGAATTCTTTGCTACAGAAGGCTGTGGGGGCCGTCAGTGGATATTGCTAAGCCAGAAATAGATAAGATTCTTGATTAGTACGGGTGTCAGAGGTTATGGGGCAAAAGCAGGAGAACGGGGTTAGGAGGGGAGATAGACCAGCCATGGTTGAATGGTGGTGTAGACCCGATGGGCCGAATGGCCTAATCATTTTATCACTGATGACCTGTGAGGTGCTTTAGTACATGCTCCCTGTGATCCCTTGAGTTTCATTGGATCGGTCCGGATTTCTCCCACATCCCAAAGGTTGGCCACTATAACTGCCCTGAGTATGTGGGTGGAATCTGAGGGGGAGAGTAGATCGGATTTGGCAGCATGGAGAAAATGGGGTTAATGTAGGATTTGGGTGGCTGATGGTCAGTGTGGAGTTGATGGGCTGAAGGGCCTGTTCCTGTGCTGTGGCTCTATGAGCACCCTCTCACAACCAACACCATCACTACATGCCTCACCCGGCCCCTACCAAGTCACAAACATTCCCATTGAGCTTTCCAACCCTGCCCCTTCTCTGTGATTTAACACACATTGAATTTCTAACCATTTCCAGGGCTGAAGGAAAATTCCTGACCCAGAAACGTTAACTGTGGCTCTCCCTCCCCAGATGCTGCATGACCTGCTGAGTATTTCTGGTTTTTATTTTCTGTTTTTATTTCAGGAGCTTCTTCTGATTTTTGATGGGGGATCATTTAGCGGAACTGAGCGGAGCCAAGTCCCGATCAGGGCAGAGAGATCCATTTGTTGGGAAGGATCTCCATAGACACTCCAAAGACGTACAGGTTTGTAGGTTGTGTTGGAAGGAACTGCAGATGCTGGTTCACACCGAAGATAGACACAAAATGCTGGAGTAACTCAGCGGGCCAGGCAGCATCCCTGGAGAAAAGGAATAGGTGCCGTTTCAGGTCGCGATCCTTTTCATACTCTGAAGAAGGGTCTCGATCTGTTAGGGAGCATCACCTATTCCTTTTCTCCAGAGATGCTCCCTAACCCACTGAGTTACTCCAGCACTTTTTTGTCTATCTTCAGGTTTGTAGGTCAATTGGCCTCTGTAAATTGTTCTTAGTGAGTAGGGTAGTGCTAATGTACGGGTTGATCGCTGGTCGGCATGGACTCAGTGGTGCCGAAGGGCCTGTTTCCACACTGTAAGTCTAAAGCTAAAGATACAGCCTGCCCTGCTACTTTATCCTTCGGCTATTCACCTTTCTTCACCCACGGGTTTGTTTAATTGTAAGCCAGTCAGGGTTATTGTTATTTTCCCTGATGATACATTCCCACTCTGCCTAATCTGGCCCTCAGGTTTGTAGGTGAATTGGCTTCTATAAAGGTTGTAAACTGTAGGATAGTGTTAGTGTGAGGGGATCGCGGTTCGCACGTACTCTGGGCTGAATGGCCTGTTTTCCGTGCTAGAATGGTTCATGGGACCAAACCTGAAAATGAAGGATGAGTCTGAAGAACGGTCCGACCCAAAAAGTCACCTATCCATGTCCTCCAGAGATGCTGCCTGATACACTGAGTTACTCCCGCACTCTGTGACTTTCTTTGTAAAAAAGCATCCATAGTTCCTTGTGTATCTACTCTCTAAGAATGGAGAGCTGCTGGAGGAACCCCCACGGTAATTGTAATTTTATAACATCAGAACTTTATTGTAAAATTGAAATAAACTATTGCCTCTCGACAAGCAATGGCAAAATTCATTTGACACCGGGCATGATGTGAACTCACCACCAGGGTGTCCCACAGGATCTCTGATTCCCCTCAGGTGCTCTGGTTCCTCCCACATCACAGAGACGCACTGGACGGTGGATTAATTGGCCGCTGAAAATTGCCCCCTTCCCAGTATGTGGATGAGGGGTGGAATCAGGGAGAGTTGATGAAAATGGGGAGGATGGGATTATTGTAGGATCAGTGTAAATGGGCAGTTCATGGCCGGCACAGACTCGGTGGGCCGAAGGGCCTGTTTCTGCTGCTGTATTTTTTTTCCTGTCTACAGTGTTGGGGACTTTGTGGCACTAGGTATTTGGCTGATCTTTGTTATGCTTGGAGTCGCTGCACAGACTGTTCGTATCGGTGCTGGGTCTCACAATTTCGCCCACCAGATCTCTGCTCTGATGTTTTCCGCCCCAGGGGTGGGGAGAGATGCACGGATATTTCAAGAACAAAATAGTCCAAAGACCGACTTTCTTACCAATGTATTTTAATGTTGCTTTTTTGCAATTTCTTATAAAATAGACAATAATTTTTCATTCTGATTTGAGATGATTAGCGCGGTTACGCAGATGAATGAATTTCATCCTTTCCAGATAAAAGTTATTTAAAAAATATTAGCACAGTCTGAGGCAGGAGAAGCCCCTTTGCCCCATCCAGCCCCCCTATCCAGTGTTCCAGCACTCATTTAACAAGCCAGCACATCAGCAGTGAGCAAGGACCAGTCTAATGTCCTCTAGAATCCCAGCAAGCCTCGTGTAGTCACGTCCCGTTTAGCCGGATTGTATACCTTCGCAGCACAAGATGGACATCATTGGATGTACCCAATTAGCCTGCTGGATCTCTCGGTTACTCGCAATTTTAACCCTGCCCTTTCCATTCCCACACTGACCTTTCTGTCCTGGGCCTCTTCCATTGCCAGAGTGAGGTTACATGCAAACTGGAGGAACCGCACCTCATATTGCACTTGGGTAGCTCCAACCAATGGTATGGGCATTGTAATTTTAGGTAACTCCATAACCCTCCCCCTCTCCCTTCTTCCCCCTTATAACCCTGTCTTCCCCTTCTTTCCCCCGCCCCCATCCTCTCCGCTGTGCCCCACTATTTCTCCTCTTCCACCTACATTCCTTCCTCCAGATTCAATTTGCAACTCTTCAATATTTTTGTCTCACACCCTCTGACCTTTCACTTCTGGCCTTTGTCCAACCATCTGCCTATCCATCCCCCACTCACCTGCATCAACCTATTACCTGTCTGAAGAAGGGTCTCGGCCGAGAGTCTGAAGAAGGGTCTCGACCCAAAACGTCACTCGTTCGTTCTCTGCAGAGATGCTGCCTGTCCCACTGAGTCTCCACTGCGATATCTCCTCAAGGTATGCCTACTTTGAAGAAGTTCTCCTCCTCCCTACGAAGACAGTTTCACAACCTCCTCTCTAACTGCTCCCCCTCTGTGCATCAATACTTTTTTGCATATCTTTCATTCATTGTTCTTTATCTCTCCACATCACTGTCTATATCTCTCGTTTCCCTGATCCCTGACCAGTCTGAAGAAGGGTCTCGACCCGAAACGTCGCCTATCTCCTTCGCTCCTTAGATGCTGCTGCACCCGCTGAGTTTCTCCAGCTTTTTGTGTAACCCACTGAGTTACTCCATCATTTTGTGTCCATCAATCTATTAAGTGCCAGGCTTTGACATGTGCCTTCTCTCTCCCAGCATTCTCTCTACCCCCCCCCTCCCCCACCCATCCACCTTCAATGTCAGAAGAATGGTCACTGCTTGAAACGTCGCCTATCCATGTTCTCCAGAGATGCTGCCTGACCCGCTGAGGTGCTCCTGCATGTTGTGCAATTCCTTGTTTTTCCTGTTCATCACCTGTTTCCACTCTCCTTTCAGTCATCCACTCCCCTTCACAACTCGCTGTGTGAACAAATTCTCCTCAATGACTCTCGCCTGGTTTGACAGATCTGAGTTGTCATCCGCTCCTAAACATTTTTTTCTCAAATGTCCATCATCAGAGCCACTTGGGATTTCATAGAAACATAGAAACATAGAAAAATAGGTGCAGGAGTAGGCCCTCGGCCCTTCGAGCCTGCACAGCCATTCAATGTGATCATGGCTGATCATCCAACTCAGTATCCTGTACCTGCCTTCTCTCCATACCCCCTGATCCCTTTAGCCACAAGTGCCACATCTAACGCCCTCTTAAATATAGCCAATGAACTGGCCTCAACTACCTTCTGTGGCTGAGAATTCCAGAGACTCACCACTCTCTGTGTAAAGAATGTTTTCCTCATCTTGGTCCTAAAGGAATTCCCCCTTATCCTTAGACTGTGACCCCTTGTTCTGGACTCCCCCAACATCGGGAACAATCTTCCAGCATCTAGCTTGTCCAACCCCTTAAGAATTTTGTAAGTTTCTATAAGATCCCCCCTCAATCTTCTAAATTCCAGCGAGTACAAGCCGAGTCTATCCAGTCTTTCCTCATATGAAAGTCCTGACATCCCAGGAATCAGTCTGGTGAATCTTCTCTGTACCCCCTCTATGGCAAGAATGTCTTTCCTCAGATGTGGAGACCAAACCTGTCCGCAATTTCAAAATATCACCTTAAGGATGTTTTTCACTCTAGTCTCCCTATAACTGAAGGCTAGTGTACATTGCTGGGATCCCTATGACTGATGGGAGTGAAAACTTGGTCCCCTGAGTTTGCTGGTGCTCACTAGAAGGATCTAGAAGCCAACACACACTCTTCCCTCAGCCTTCGCCTGTGTATTGTCCAGTCTGTTCCTAAAAAGGGCGAGGTGCAGGCCTTCTATCATGGCCCCAACAGTGATGTCTGAAATCAACACCCTGTCTGCTCAGTGAGGAAACGGTACAGAAACCCCCTGCAGGAACGATGCGATCTTCAGTGGCTCGTGTTCATCAGACCTGGGTCTGTCCATGGGCTTTGTGGAGATGTAACACCGGGGCAGGTTAGGTTGTCAACACTCTGGAGTCGGCCTGGATGCTCCAGCAATGGAATGGTCATCTTAGGAAAGGTGCCGTAAACAAAGCATAATGGGGAACTTCACAGGGAACAAAAGGGAACGCCTTCACCTCCTTCCGTCTGTGTTAACACTGTTGTCTGAAAAGCTTTGGAATCCAGGGAAGATGAGTCAAGGTCAGTAGGTCTGGCTGCTGTGAGTGGCCAAGTGTTGGGTGGGGGTGACACGGGGTCAGTGGACCAATGGTGGGAGAGTTGATGGTAGGGTCAGGGGGTCGGGTGGTGAAATCTCCAGGACTCTGTCCAACCAGGCTGGCAACCAGGGGCTGGGGGAGTGGGTGTTGGCAGTGAAGACCATGCATCGTTGATGGTGTTGTCTACCTGAAAGTCATGCTTTGTGTCCAGTGACCAGCAGAAATTTATTTTTAAAAACCACGTACATTCAAACGCATTTAATATTTTCAAGGAACATGCAAGCACTACCTAAAATTGTTTTGGTTGCTACTAGTAGAAAATTCAAAGATGGGAGAGGAGTGGGCATCAGTTGTAACGCAATTGTTCCCCCCCCCCCCCCCCCCCCCGCATTTAATACGGGTGCTTTGATTCAGTTTTAAATATTAAAAGAGCACGTTGCAGTGTGGGGCACATGCACAGGACTGGTGCAGTGCAGAGATCCCTCAGTGAACCTGCTGTGAGCTGGGGCTCAGGTGTGATGGTGGGGGTTTGAACCCTGCACCCAGGGACCTCAGCCCAACCCCTGGTCCATTCCCCCAGTGCCATAACCAAGGCCATGGCCGTGACGCTGGGCTTTTGAGGGAGCTCCACATGAATAATCCTTCTTTTTCTCGCAGTGGTCCACATGGGCTGGGCAGCGCTCTGGTTAATGTACCAGCTGCAAGCTGGTGGCTACAACAGTGCGCCTACCTCCAGGCTGGTTCCATGGGCACCAAGCCTGAAGTCTAACCCGCTGGCAGCGGGCAATGTTGGGCACTAAACAGCCTTTCTGTGAAGTTGGGCGGAGGAAGGAGCGGGGCAAAGGGAGGATGATTGTAGTGCTAGTGTAGGAGGGAGGGGGTTGTGTGAGGTAGATCGTTCACCGGCCACACAATCCCTTCCCCCAAGCCTCACACAGCCAACAATTGAAGACGGCCTGGGTGGGGCCGCTGCCTCACAGTTCCAGAGACCCAGGTTCGATCCTGCCCACTGCCCTCTGAGTGGAGTTTGCAGGTTCACACTGTTTCCTCCCACATCTTAAAGGCATGCAGATCGGTGGGTGAGCTGGCAGGTGTATATCACACCTTGTGTGTAGGTGAATGGTGAAATCTGGAGGAGCAGGGGGTTTCCACGTGAATGTGGAGAAGAATAAAATGGGAGTAGTGTTGGATAATTGGATGATTGGCAAGGACATGATGGGCCGAAGGGCCTGTATCCATGCTGTGACTCTGCGACAAGGGGTGTGCCCCTTTACGTGTCTGCCTTGGTCCTGCCACATGGTTTGTGTGGGTAGTCCACACATCAGACCACAATGCTTAGCATTGAAGCACACTGCCCAAGTCACAATAACTGGAGGACATGAGAATGGGATCTGTGACGTTCCCCAGGCAAGAGACAGATCCGTGTCACGGTCCACAGGACACATGGGCTCTCCCACTCTACCCGCCATAGCTGTCCGTGCACGAACCATCCCACAGGCCGACCCTCCTCCAGTTACCGTGGGGATGCTTGGTAGGCCGTCAGTGGGACTTTAGAAACAAGCTGGGTCTACAGCCAGCGTGCACCTACACACTGGGGGTAGACTCCATGAGCACCTACACACTGGGAGTAGACTCCATGAACACCTACACACTGGGGGTAGACTCCATGAACACCTACACACTGGTGGGTAGACTCCATGAGCAGGCGTTGGCTGGATTGGGCCTGGAGAATGGCAGGCGTGGAAAGGGGAGCTAGTCTTGGTCGGCAGGTCCGGGGGGTGGAGTGGGTCATTGGTGATGCAGGGAGCGGTGGAGGTGGTTCCAGGCGTAGAGCTGCCCAATGGTGTGAGGCGTGACGGAGAGACCGGCACGAGGCCACGGAGGGGGGTAAAAATGCACCCAAATGTCAGCGTATCCAGTACCCAATGCCCATATGCCAGGGTGTAAAGTGTACCCTGTGCCCGTATGTCAGCGTATCAGTTGTACCCAGTGCCCAAGGGACAGCGTATCAGTTGTAACCAATGCCCAAGGGACAGGGTGTAAACTACAACTATGCCCCTGTGCCCAAACAATAGGGGTGAGGGTTCAGTTGATGCCCACTCAGTCCCATGCCCATCAGCAGGATGGAAAGATTGGATCAATGCCCATCCAATCCCATGCCCAAGTGGCAGGAGGAGCGGGTTGGGTTGATGCCCACTCTATCCCAAGCCCAAATGGCAAGAGGTGAGTGCACAGTCAATATCCGATCAACACTACACCCGGACAAGCCAGGAGTCTGGGAACGATGGCAGCTAAATGGGAGACCACACGTCCCTCTCACCGCTACCTGCCTCCAACATCCCTTGAGGCCACCATCACTCTCCCACCACCACCCCCAGTCCCATCCCCATCTGTAGCCAATGAAACACCATTGTCCGTGGCTGTCAGTGTGGAGGGTACCAGGACACCATCTTACCAGACAACGTGTCTTTGAAGGTCACGGCATGAAGTAGGCGCCCATATGCAACATGAGCTCTTCGTGCCTGTCTGCCTGCCTTTCACCGTGCAGCTGTTGATTGTAGCTGTAGTGAGGGACGCGGGGCTCCGTGCCGCCGCCGCTGGGCTAGAAGGAGTGGGCCAGCGTGGCAGTGGATGTCCGTGAGCCCTTACTCCGCCGGCTCTGCCCCGCGAAGCCCCCGTCCGCCCCCGCCGCCACCTCCTCCACCTCCTCCCGCTTGCTGACACGGAAGCGGCTGACCAGTCTCACCGCCATCTTGTCCCACTCCTGTGGTAGCAGCAGCAGCAGGAAGCCCAGGCAGATGATCAGCACCGCAATCACACGCACCCCGTTGAAGATGATGTCGCTGGAGTAGGCATCCGCAACTGGGCAGCCATGGAAGGGGGAGAGGGAGTGAGGGGAGGAGAGAGGGGTAGGGGAGAGACAAGAGGCAGTCTTAGTTCTCTGGGCTGGGTCTCCGCTTAATTTTAGAGACACAGCACTGAAACAGGCCCTTCGGCCCACCGTGCCGAACATCGATCCCCGCACATTAACACTATCCTACACCCACTAGACACAATTTTTACATTTACCAAGCCAATTAGCCTACAAACATGTACGTCTTTGGAATGTGGGAGGAAACCGAATCTCGGAGAAAATCCACGCAGGTCACGGGGAGAACATACAAACTCCGTACAGTCAGCACCCATAATCGGGATCGAACCCGGGTCTCCGGCGCTGCATTCACTGTAAGGCCGCAACTCTACCGCTGCGCCACCGTGACATAGAACATAGAACAGTACGACACAGGAACAGGGCCTTCGGCTCACAATGTCCGTGTTGCACAATGTGCCGTTAAGTTGATCTAATCTGCCTCTATACGATCCATATCCCCTTATTCCCTGCACTTCCGTGTGCCTATCTAAATGTCTCATAAATGCCACTATCGTATCTGTCTCCACCACCCCTGGCATCACATTCCAGCCCCCACCCCACACTGTGTAAAAAACTTGCCCCTCACATCTCCGTTAAACATCCCCCCTCTCCCCTTATGGCTCTGCCTTCGAGTTGGATATTTCCATGCTAGGAATAAGGTTCTAACTATCTTCCCCCTCTATGGCTACCTCTCCTGCCCTGTTCCTTTCCCCTCCTTGTGGGGCATTGTGGACTTCATTCTTCCTGAGGCCACCTGAGGGTCCGGCGCTGTTTTGCTCTGGCCTTTTCTTGCCTCCAGTCCCCCCTCCCCCTCCTCAGTCTGAAGAAGGGTTCCAACCCAAAATGTCACCTCTTCCTTTACTCCAGGGATGATGCCTGACCCGCTATGTTAATCCAGCATTTTGCACCTATGTGAGGAGCCTAGCACTGAGATTTCATTTCGGAGTCACGTGAGTGACTTCGTGAAGAGCCCGCCGGCGCGCATGCTCGACATATCGTCGTACCGCGTTGCTGCGACGGCTGGCGGTGGAGCGCACTCCTCGCCAGCCCTTCATAAGGGGCCACGGAGGTAAGTATTCTACCTTTACTTGGTGGTCCTTGTTGTCTGATTATGTCTTGCAGCAAGGACATGGATGGGAGTTTCGAGGGCCGGAGGATGTCTGGACGAATTCGACGGCCAACAGTTCCGGGGCCATTACCATCGGCAGTACCTGCAGCGCAGGCCGGGACTCAGGCGGAGATGTGGGTAAGCCCTGTGTTCACAGGTCCAGATCCGCCAGCACACCACAGCTCGGAGGAGCTCGACGAGGAGGAGTGTGGTGTGCCGCCAGAGCAGGGGGACCCTGCCATGGCAGTCAGGTCGTCAGCGGGCTCGCTGGCGACCTCGAGCAGGGCACGTGCCGTTGCACGGCCTGTTCCACTCAGCCCTCCGAGAAGGGGGAGGGCAGGAGCCCAGAAGCCTAACCCTGTTAGGGCTAAGGCATTGCCTGTCGCGGAGGAGCGGTCAGGTTCCAGGGCGAGACCCGGGGCGGCTGTGAGGTCCAGCCGGCACACCCCGACTCTCGACGCCGGGACGGGTCGGTTGAGTCGGGTCTCGTCATGGTCGCCGAGCCCCCCATGGATGGGTGGGCGAGACCATGCGTCGGCAACGTCCACGATGTGGGCAGCCGGCAAGACTGCACGGGCCCCAGGCAGCCATGCTTCGGCTGGTGCCGACACCACGCCGCAAGTGCCCTTAGTGGCAGCGGCTTCAGCTCCCGCTAAACGGAGGCGGTTGAACACGCCCGCGCAGGAATCGCGCAGTTTCGCCTCGGCGGCTGTTAGCGACAACTACCGCCACCGGCAGGGCCTCGACGAGGTGCGGGCCGATGACAGGAGCCCGGTTTTCTTTTCAGAGCCGGAGGACTCCGACCACCTGAGTGTTCAGGGTGAAGGGCGTATTGACCGTATGGAGCGGCTGCTGGAGCTCCTGCTTCAACGTCAACAACAGCAGGGCAGCAACAGGCACAGGGCGTCTTCACCAACATCTACTATCAGCCTGGAGCAGCAGGAGGAGGAGGTTCTGGTGGATCCCGTACCACCTCCGTTGGAGGTGCCAGCGGAGGAACTCTTGGATGTGGCGACCAAATTCGCGGCCCCACATTCGTCTGGTCTTCCTCTAAATACAAAGCTGGCAGCCACAGTGGACTTTCTTAATAATCAGGTGCTGCAGGAAGAAGTCCTCATCCAGGCTATGAGCCGTCACAAGGCTCCATCAAACTGCAACTCCCTCAACGTGCCTGTGGTCAATACGCCAATATGGGGCAACATCAGTGCGGCTATCCGTCAACAGGAGCTAAAATTGCAGCGGATCCTGAAACTCCTCACGGCCGGTATTACCGCCTTTGCGCGGTCGGTGGACGGGGACGAACTGAATTTGGACCAGGAAGATGCTCTGGCCTTATTGTGCGCGGCCCAGCACGAAATCAACGGGTTTCGCAAAAACAGCATCCGCCCAGCACTCAACCCGAAGTTTGCAGGATTGTGCAAACCACCGCCGCCGCCGTCGCCCCGTCAGCTCTTTGGTGAGGACCTCTCGAAGAGAGTCAAAGAGCTTGACGAACAAGCCAAAACGGTGGGGATCATGCGCTCTCAGAGTGCCCCCACACCGTCAGGCTCAAAAGCTCCATACATTCGCTCACGAGGGTCGGCCAGTGCCTCGACGAGGACTCACCCTCTAGCTCCACAACGACAACAGCACCAGAACCAGCACCAAGGGTCTTTTTTAGGACAGGGTCGGCAGAGACCTTTGTGGAAATCGAAGACGCCGCGCCCTCAAGCCAACCCAGCACCTCCACGGCCACCCACACGTGTCAAGGACCGCCGGTAACCACGGAGGTGAGGGGGTCTGGTTCTCTTTTTTCTCTCTGTTTAACTTCCCATGTTGGTGGTCGTTTACGGTTGTTTTTGGGTGCATGGGGTAATTTTACTGGTGATGAGTTTGTGTTGCGGAATATTCAGGGGCATAAAATTGAGTTTATTAATGGCGACATTCCTCCATCCCAGCACATGCCTGGTCGTACGTTCAAATTGTCTGCTGCAGAACAGGCAGCAGGTTATAAGGAAATTTTAAGTCTGGAACAGAAGGGTGTGATTGAGAAAACGGTGCATGAGCCAATTGAATTTGTTTCAAACATATTTACTAGACCTAAGAAGGATGGAGGCTGTCGTGTCATTATTGATCTAACCCGTTTGAATACGTTTGTAACATATACTCATTTTAAAATGGATACGTTTGAAACAGCCAAATCATTGATTTCTCATGGCTGCTTTATGGCATGCATTGATTTGAGGGATGCATATTATTCAGTATCCATCCAGAAATATGATAGAAGGTTTTTGAAATTTATCTGGATGGGGCAACTTTGGCAGTATAAGGCTTTGCCTAATGGGCTCACTACAGCCCCTAGATTGTTCACTAAATTGGTGAAGCCAATCATGGCTTATTTGAGACAACAACATCATATAGTTATGGCCTATTTAGATGATGTCTTTATTGTGGGCCACACCCTGCAATTGGCTGAACAGGGTGTTGCAGCTGCTGTCAATATATTTCAACAATTAGGATTCATTGTCCATCCAGAGAAATCGAAGTTCTGCCCTGCCCAGGTAATTAATTACCTAGGGTTCACGGTGAACTCAATGAGCATGAGGATAACTATACCAATTAACAAAATTGAGGAAGTCACTCAGGTGTGCAGAGATTTAATTGGCACCAATATACCATCGATTCGGCATACAGCCACAGTAATTGGCAAGCTAGTGGCTTTGTTTCCGGCAGCACGATATGGACCTTTGCATTATCAGAATTTGCAAAGAGCTAAAATTACTGCGTTAAAACGGAACGCTGGTCATGACGATCGATCAATGCAGCTGCCGTCCGAAGCGATAACTGAGTTGCAATGGTGGGTGTGTCACATTAGCAACTCATTCAAGCCTGTTAAGGAGGCTAATCCGGTGGTATATTTACAGACTGATGCAAGCTCCAATGGCTGGGGAGCTACTGATAATTGCTCTAGTTGTGGGGGCAGATGGGACACCCTTGAGTCATCGATGTTGTTGACTCAAGGGATTAACTATTTGGAGTTGCTGGCAGCATTCCACGGACTTCATGCATATTGTTCCAAGCTTGTTGGAGCACACGTCCGTCTCCAAATAGACAACACCACAGCTGTGGCATATTTAAACCATATGGGTGGTACCAGGTCAGTTTCGTGTGACAAATTGGCTAACTCAATTTGGCTCTGGTGTGTTCAAAGAGACATTTGGATTTCAGCTACCTATTTGCCAGGTGAGCTGTGGCGGACACCAGGTCACGCAAATTTAATGACAATATTGAATGGATGTTGCATCCTGAGATTTTTTCTAAAGTCACAGCCAAATTTGGTAAACCGGACATTGACCTTTTTGCGTCACGGTTAAACCATCAGGTACCAGCCTACGTTTCATGGGAACCAGATCCTGGGGCAATAGCGCTTGATGCATTCTCGCTGGACTGGGGGAATTGGTTTTTCTATGCCTTCCCTCCGTTTTGCCTCATCAGTCGGGTATTGCGAAAGATTCAGGCAGATGCTGCCAAGGGCATCCTTATTATACCCGACTGGCCCACACAGCCTTGGTATCCGGTGGTCTTTGACATGCTCAACAAACCTTGGGTCCTTTTGAAGGGTTGCCCACAATTGGTTACTCACCCTGTCTCAGGGGAGCCACATCCCTGCCATGGCTATTTAAATTTGTTGGCTTGCAGGTTCTGAACAGGCCGTTAGTCCAATACGGCCTCTCGGCTCGGACCATGGATACCATTGGGGCGTCGTGTCGAGAGTCCACAAGGCGAAGATACCGCTCGCATATTAAGAAGTGGGAAGCCTACTGCAGCCGCTCTCGCATCACGTACGATGACGTGACAATAACCGACGTCCTGGAATTCCTCGCGGGGTTGCACCATGATGAACACTTAAGTTACAGTGCCATCAACGGCGCCAGAAGTGCGCTATCATTCTACCTCAATATTGGGGTAGGATCCAACAGGCTAGTGTCCAGACTCATGCGGGGTATATTCAATATGAATCCGCCTACACCACGCTATAATATCACCTGGGATGTCAGGGACGTATTAACCCTGCTCAGGACGTGGTCTCCCATGGAAGGGCTCCAACTGGACCAACTCACCATGAAGCTGGTGATGTTACTAGCGCTGACTTCAGCTCAGAGGGTACAGACACTACACAAACTCCGTGTCGACAGAATGACATCTACCCCTACAGAAGTAGTCTTTTTCATTGACGAGCTACTAAAGCAGCATAGACCTGGGTGCACAGGGCTGCAGCTGAAGTTCCCGGCATACCCCGCAGATGCTAGGCTATGTTTAGCCTCACATATCCGCCACTATGTCAAGGTGACGGCACGCATCAGAGGAATGGAGAGATACCTGCTTGTCACTCATAAGAGACCTCATCATCGAGTGACAGTCCAGACGATATCCAGGTGGCTTCGAGTCGTCTTGGGTAAGTCAGGTATCAACACTAATGTGTTCAAGTCTCATTCCACCAGGGCTGCATCGACGTCAGCGGCGAGGGTCATGGAGGTGCCCATGGACCAAATTCTCGCCACAGCAGGATGGGCTAATGAAGCTGTGTTCCAGCGTTTTTATAACAAGCCTGTTGATGCTCCTCTACAGTTCGCAGAAGCCATGCTGAATGCAGGTCAAGAACGTGGAGATGTCCCCGCATGAGGGGTTTTTGATTTGTTATTAATAAATATGCTCTTGTTTTGCAGTATGAACTATTGAGCAAGTTTGTTCCTCCCATCCATCCCTGGTAGTGGTGTGTCAGCATGGACGTGGTCCAGGGCGTGTAATCACAGAAGCTTTGAAGTCTTCACGAAGTCACTCCCGTGACTCCGAAATGAAATAGTAAGATTGAACGAGAACTTACCAGTTCGAAGGTTGATCTTTATTTTATGAGGAGTCGAAGTGAGGGATTTCGTGCCCTCCTCGCCCAACCCTCAATCACCTTCATCTGGTAATCTTAGTCAATTCAATCATACTATGCGAAGTCATTTCTATTGTTGGTTCTGTGATTCCACGCCGCTACTTTGAAGTATGTCGAGCATGCGCGCCGGCGGGCTCTTCACGAAATCCCTCACTTCGACTCCTCATAAAATAAAGATCAACCTTCGAACTGGTAAGTTCTCGTTCAATCTTACTATTCACAGCCTCACAATGAGGGGTAGGCCATCTGGGAGTGTGATGCAACCAAATTTCTGCAATCAAACACTTGGATATTCTTTAGGTTGTGTTATTTAAGAAGGCAACAGGATCTAGATCATCTGGGAATGCGGACATAGGAATGGCAGATGGAATTTATCTTGCCCAAGGTATCAGACCACAGTGCGCGCTCGAGTTGGGATGCCATGTTTTAGACTTCAGGGATACAGCGTGGAAACAGGCCTTCGGCCGACCGAGTCTGCACCAACCAGCGATTGCCCCGTACACTAGCACTATCCTACACACTGAGGACAATTTACAATTTTATCAAATCCAATTTGCACAAACTTGCACATCTATGAAATGTGGGTGAAAACCAGAGCACCTGGGGAAAACCCACACGGTCACAATCTCAGGTTTGTAGGCTTTAATTGGCTTTGGTAAAAATCGTAAAATTGTCCCTAGTGTGCAGGATAGCATTAGTGTACAGGGATCGTTGGTTGGCGTGGACTTGTTGGGCCGAAAGGACCTGTTTCCACACTGTGTCTCTAAACTCTACAGGCCATCAGATCAATGCCGGGGATGGCAGCATGCCCACAATGCAGGTCATGAACATTCCCAGATGCAACCACCTGCCCATGGGGCATAAACCTCCAGCTGACACCCACCGCCCTGAACTCTCTCCCTCCGATCCACCGCTTACTTAGGCCACGTTATCCGTCACCTCAGTATCAGATTGTGTTCACTACAGCTGCAGCGAGACGCTAAGGGATGTTCCACTGCGCTAATAATAAAGCGATGCTGTGTTGAAAAGCGACATTGATGGAATATTTGTGGAACCTATCTGCCACATTTTACTTTATTGAGCAATCAATTCTAAATTCTCAGACTGGAGAATGTGTACTCTGCCCGCTCGGATTATCATCTCTATTTCCACAAAAAAAAATGGTGTCAGTTTTACTGCTCCATTGCAACATTTTCTCAAAGTAAAGCCTATCCATGTCCTCCAGGGATGCTGCCTGACCCACTGAGTTGCTCCAGCTCTCTGTGTTTCACTCTCTGCATTGTCAGCATTAACACAGCTGCGACACCTTGTGGCATATTGTGGTATTGCATCCCAGGGGTTTAGAAACATAGATACATAGAAGTGTTAAAGAAGGAACTGCAGATGCTGGAGAATCGACGGTTACACTAAAAGCTGGAGAAACTCAGCGGGTGCAGCAGCATCTAAGGAGTGAAGGAGATAGGCGACGTTTCGGGTCGAGACCCTTCTTCAGACTGAAGAAGGGTCTCGACCCGAAACGTCGCCTATCTCCTTCACTCGATAGATACATAGAAAATAGGTGCAGGAGTAGGCCATTCGGCCCTTCGAGCCCGCACCGCCAGTCAATATGATCATGGCTGATCATTCAACTCAGTATCCTGTACCTGCCTTCTCTCCATACCCCCTGATCCCTTTAGCCACAAGGGCCTCTAACTCCCTCTTAAATATAGCCAATGAACTGGCCTCAACTACCTTCTGTGGCAGAGAATTCCAGAGACTCACCACACTCTGTGTGAAAAATGTTTTCCTCATCTCGGTCGTAAAGGAATTCCCCCTTATCCTTAAACTGTGACCCCTTGTTCTGGACCTTCCCAACATCGGGAACAATCTTCCTGCATCTAGCCTGTCCAACCCCTTAAGAATTTTATAAGTTTCTATAAGATCCCCCCTCAATCTTCTAAATTCTAGAGAGTACAAGCCAAGTTTATCCAGTCTTTCCTCATATGAAAGTCCTGACATCCCAGGAATCAGTCTGGTGAACCTTCTCTGCACCCCCTCTATGGCAAGAATGTCTTTCCTCAGATTTGGAAACCAAACTGTACGCAATACTCCAGGTGTGGCCTCTCCCACACCCTGTACAACTGCAGTGGAACCTCCCTGCTCCTATACTCAAATCCTTTTGCTATGAATGCTAACATACCATTCGCTTTCTTCACTGCCTGCTGCACCTGCATGCCTACTTTCAATGACTGATGTACCATGACACCCTGCTCTCGTTGCATCTCCCCTTTTCCTAATCGGCCACCATTCAGATAATAGTCTACCCTCCTGTTTTTGCCACCATAGTGGATAAACTCACATTTATCCACATTATACTGCATCTGCCATGCATTTGCCCACTCACCCAGCCTATCCAAGTCACCTTGAAGCCTCCTAGCATCCTCCTCACACCTAACACTGCCCCCCAGCTTCGTGTCATCCGCAAACTTGGAGATGTTGCATTCAATTCCCTCGTATCAAATCATTAATGTATATTGTAAATAGCTGGGGTCCCAGCACTGAGCCTTGCGGTACCCCACTAGTCACTGCCTGCCATTCTGAAAAGGACCCGTTTACTCCTACCCTTTGCTTCCTGTCTGCCAGCCGGTTCTCTATCCACATAAATACTGAACCCCCAATACCGTGTGCTTAAGTTTGTATACTAATCTCTTATGTGGGAACTTGTCAAAAGCCTTCTGAAAGTCCAGATATAACACATCCACTGGTTCTCCCTTATCCACTCTACTAGTTACATCCTCGAAAAATTCTATAAGATTCGTCAGACATGATTTACCTTTCGTAAATCCATGCTGCCTTTGTCCAATGATTTCACCACTTTCCAAATGTGCTGCTATCCTGTCTTTAATAACTGACTCTAGCAGTTTCCCCACTACCGATGTTAGACTAACTAATTCCCAGTTTTCTCGCCCCCTCTTTTTTTAAAAAGAAGGGTTACATTGGCTACCCTCCAATCCTCAGGAACTACTCCAGAATCTAAAGAGTTTTGAAAAATTATCATTAATGCATCCACTATTTCTGTGGCTACTTCCTTGAGTACTCTGGGATGCAGCCTATCTGGCCCTGGGGATTTATTGGCCTTTAATCCATTAAATTTACCCAACACCACTTCCCGGCTAACCTGGATTTCACTCAGTGCCTCCATCTTATTTGACCCCCATCCCCTGCTATTTCAGCAGATTATTTATGTCTTCCTTAGATTCAGATTCAATTTTAATTGTCATTGTCAGTGTACAGTACAGAGACAACGAAATGCATTAGAGACAACGAAATGCATTCGTTGCTTGTTTTTTTTTACAACACTCTTACTCCTTATACAATTATGTTGAATGGCCCGTTTTGAATTTTGGCCTGGATTTGTCTGCCTGCCACTTTTACTTTTCACCTTGCTACCAATTGCTTCTACCCTCATTTTATACCGCTCTTTCTCTCTGCTCATTCATTTAAGAAACCCACTACCTCTTCTCTGTTTATTATTTTTTTCTTCTTTCCCCCCTACATGTTGTGTCTTAGTGAAGACAGAACCAAAGTAGTTATTCAATTGGTCTGCCATGGTCTTGTTCCCCATGATCAATTCACCTGTTTCTGACTGCAAGGGACCTACATTTGTTTAAACTAATCTTTTTCTCTTCACATATCTATAAAAACTTTTGCAGTCAGTTTTTATGTTCCCTGCCAGTTTTCTTTCATAATCTATTTTCCCGTTCCTAATTAAGCCCTTTGTCCTCCTCTGCTGAATTTCTCCCAGTCCTCTGGTAGGTTGCTTTTTCTGACTAATTTGTATGCTTCATCTTTTGTTTTGATACTATCCCTGATTTCCTTTGTTATCCACGGATGCACTACCTTCCCTGATTTATTCTTTTGCCAAACTGGGATGAACAATTGTTGTAGTTCATCCATGCAGTCTTGAAATGCCTTCCATTGCACATCCACTGTCAACCCTTTAAGAATCAATTGCCAGTCTATCTTGCCAATTCACGTCTCATACATTGAAAGTTACCTTTCTTTCAGTTCAGAACCCTTGTTTCTGAATTAATTATGTCACTCTCCATCCTAATGAAGAACTTAACCATATTATGGTCACTCTTGCCCAAGGGACCACGCACAAGAAGACTGCTAACTGACCCTTACTCATTACTCAATACCCAGTCTAGAATTGCCTGCTCTCTCGTTGGTTCCTCTACATGTTGGTTAGAAAACTATCCCACATACATTCCAAGAAATCCTCTTCCTCAGCACCTCAGCCAATTTGATTCACCCAATCTATATGTAGATTGATGTCACCCATTATAACTGTTTTACCTTTGTTGCACGCATTTCTAATTTCCTGTTTGATGCCATCCCCAACTCCACTACTACTGTTAGATGGCCTGTACACAACTCCCACTCCCGTTTTCTGCCCCTTAGTGTTTCGCAGCTCTACCCATAACCATTCCACATCCTCCAAGCTAATGTCCTTCCTTTCTATTGCATTAATCTCATCTCTAACCAGCAACGCTACCCCACCTCCTTTACCTTTCTGTCTGTCCCTCCTGAATATTGAATATCCCTGGATGTTCAGCTCCCAGCCTTGGTCACCCTGGAGCCATCTCTCCGTGATCCCAACTATATCATAGTCATTAATAGCTATCTACACCAACTCATCCACCTTATTACGAATGCTCCTTGCATTGAGACACAGGCTTGTTTTTACAACACTCTTACTCCTTATACAATTATGTTGAATGGCCCGTTTTGAATTTTGGCCTGGATTTGTCTGCCTGCCACTTTTACTTTTCACCTTGCTACCAATTACTTCTACCCTCATTTTATACCGCTCTTTCTCTCTGCTCATTCATTTAAGAAACCCACTACCTCTTCTCTGTTTATTATTTTTTTCTTCTTTCCCCCCTACATGTTGTGTCTGAGTGCTTCCCTTCTCTGCCTCCTGCCTCAGACACTGTCTACTATCTTTCTCTATTTGAGTCCCTCCCCCCAACCGTTCTAGTTTAAAGTCCCCCCAGTAGCCTTTGCAAATTTCCCCGCCAGGATACTGGTCCCCCTCGGGTTCAAGTGCAACCCGTCCTTTTTATACAGGTCACTCCTTCCCCAAACGAGGTTCCAATGATCCAGAAACTTGAATCCCTGCCCTCTGCACCAGTCCTTCAGCCACACATTTATCCTCCACTATTCCTACTCTCACTGTCGCGTGGCACAGGCAGTAATCCTGAGATTGTTACCTTTGCAGTCCTTTTCCTTAACTCTCTTCCTAACTCCCTAAATTCTCCTTTCAGGACCTCTTCTCTTTTTCTACCTATGTCATTGGTACCAATATGTACCACGACCTCAGGCTCCTCTCCCTCCCTTTTCAGGTTTGAAGAAAGGTCCCGGCCCCTAACCTCACCTATCCATGTTCACCAGTGGATGCTGCCTGACCCATGAGGTGTTCCGGCACTTTGTGTCCTTTCGGGTTTACGAGGCCAATTGGCAGACTGGGCCCAGGACTGGGCCGAGGATTGTTGGCTTTCTTCCCTCAGAGGTTCCTCCATTGCCAAGCTGCAGGGAGCCGATCTCAAACCGTGGCCCTTCTGCCGTCCAGGAAGTGTACCAAGGGCCAACACCTGGTGCTCCCAGCTGCCACTGGCCCCAACCCAGAACCCACCCCAGGAGCACAGAACCACACGTCGCTAGCAGCCGGCGGAGGGGGCAGAGATCTGTGGGCTGCAGTGAAACTACAGAATACAGTGACAGATTTGAATGAGCATTAAACAGCTCCCGTTACTACTAACTGCTCCAGAATCACAACCTCAGTACCTTGAGGTGAGCTGACAGGCCACTGTGAATCACCTCTGGTGTCTAGGGTTGAGGGGGAAAATCTGGGAGAGTGGATGGGACTGTGGGAGGGGAATAGGAAATGAGATCAATGTAGGATTAGTGGACATGAGATATGGAGTTGTCACTTTCCATGGGCTGACGGGCCTGTTTCTGTGTTGCATCTCACCATGACGCCATGAACTCATAGAGACATACAGCATGGAAACAGGCCCTTCAGCCCAATTTGTCCATGTTGACCAGGATGCCCCAACTAACCTAGTCCTATTTACTGTGTGTGGGGTGGTTGTCATGCAGTGGGCCTGGAGATGGCCGTCGACCGGGGCAAGGTCTTTGAGGCCCACTGACAACTGGGGGGCGTTGCCTCAGGTATTCTCCCAAGATCAAGAACCACCCCCAATGAAACAATGACAGATTCGTATGGCTTTTAAGGGCACAATGTTAGAGCGACAAACTGATTTTCCTGGAAATTTCCAGTTATGGGACCTTAATCCTCTTCTGCCCCTGCCTCCCTGGATTAACTGGAACCTTGCGCCTGCTCTGCATGAGGCCACCTCACTCCCTACCTCCACGCACAAGTAGAAGACATTCAGGCCCCACAAGCCTGCCCTGCCATTCAGTCAGAGCATGGTAGATCTGTACCTTGACCAATGGGCAATGCATGGGCCCTCAGCTCCCAGTAGCCATGGAGTCACATAGTCTTACACCATGGAAACAGGCCCTTCAGCCCAACTTGTCCACGCTGACCAACAAGCCTCATCTATGCTAATCCCATTTGCCTTTGTTTGCTCCATATTTAAACTTTGCTCCAATATTTACAGGGCCAGAGCTTAAGAATAAGGGGTGAGCCATTTAGAACAGTGATGAGGAAACACTTTTTCACACAGAGAGTTGTGCGTCTGTGGCATTCTCTGCTCCCTGCTCCCATCTGGCAGAAGATACAGGAGCTTGAAAGAGCACATCAGCAGACTCAGGAACAGCTTCTTCCCCTCTGGCTATTAAACTTCTGAACCCTCCTTCCATAGGCCAGGGTGCTGTGTGATTCAGCTCTACCCCATTGCGGACAATGGACTTTGTCTCTGGATCTGGTGCACTCCAACGCTGAGAACTAGATTCTGTACTCTGTATCTTCCCCTTTCTCTATAATTGTACAGAGTTTGGCTTGACTGTGCATATGTATCGTATCTGATCTGATTGGGGCGCATGCAAAACAAGGCATTTCACAGCACCTTGATAGATATGACAATAGTGAACTTTTAAACCTAAAGCGATCTGCCACAATCCACAAGCTTTCAGTTAATGTTACAATTGGAGCCCTCGGCCTTGTCGCTGTTTCCCCTGATTCACAGAATATCCACCCTAGTCTTGTCCTCGTTCTTCCTTTAAACTCAATCTGCCACAGTATCACCCAGCTTGAACTGAGAGCATTCACCCAATTTACTCTGTCACAATCCCTCTTGCTGTTGAGCTGCTCCAGGTGAGTTTCCTGCCGAGCTCGGAATAACCCGCAGCAGGGGCCAGGAGAAGGTTTGTGGGGCCCGGGGCCTCCTGCTCTCTCGCTAGGGCCGCAGCTCTGGGGGTTTCTGGGGCGAAAGACTCAAAAGAGAAACCTCCTTACCGGCATTCACGGGGACACTGAGGACCACTCCCACTGATATCAACGTCGGAGAGGTGACGGCAATCCCGAAATTCATCAGGATGGTGAACGCTGGAAAGACGGACACAGAAACCACAATGTTAGGAGGAAGGACCCCGTTATGTGCAACTGTGACACATCCCCTTAAAGCCAATGAGGTATTGATGAGCAGAAATCATGATCTTAAGTAATAGGAGCAGAATTAGGCCATTCAGCTCATCAAGTCTACTCTACCATTCAATCATGGCTGATCTATCTCCCCCTTCTCACCCCATTCTCCTGCCTTCTCCCCATAACCCCTGACACCCGTACTAATTAAGATTCTATCTATCTCTGCCTTCTAAATATCCTCTTAATTCTTTGTATCTTCACATTCAATAGACAATAGACAATAGGTGCAGGAGTAGGCCATTCGCCCTTTGAGCCAGCACCGCCATTCAATGTGATCATGGTTGATCATCCCCAATCAGTACCCCGTTCCTGCCTTCTCCCCATTCAATATTGCTAGTGCTATATCCAGTCGTGTCAGCATCTCTGGAGGACATGGACCCCACGACTCCTCCACTCTCATTCGATCAGTGGAGACCCACCACCCCATCCCAGCTTGGACTCTCAGTGGCCATTAGATCATAAGACATACGAGCAGAAGGTCCATTCGGCCCATTGGGTCTCTTCACCATTCAATCATGAATGAACTATTTTTCCCTCTCAACCCCCATTCTCCTGCCTTCTCCCTGTAATCTGAGACACCCTAACTAATCAAGAAACTCCACTTTAAAAATGCCCAATGACTTGGCCTCCACAGCCATCCGTAGTAATCCTTTCCACAGATTCACTACCCACTGACTAAAGAAGTTCCTCCTCATCTCCATTCTAAACGTATGTCCTTTTATTCCAAGGCTGTGCCCTCTGGTCCTAGACTCTCCCATTACTGGAAACATCCTCTCCACATCCACTCTATCCAGGCCTTTTATTATTCCATAAGTTTCAATGAGAACCTCCCCCCCCCCCCCCATCCTTCTAAACTCCAGCGAGTACAGGTCCAGTGCCATCACACGCTGCTCATGCATTAGCCCACTCATCCCGGGATCATTCTGGTAAACCTCATCTGGACCCTCTCCAACACCAGTACGTCTCTCCTCAGATATGGCCAGTGGTGACTCTGGGACGGGGCGCCTGGTGGGGAGGGGCGAAGGCGGTGAACAGTTTGCAACTTACAGAGCAGCAGGATGGCTATCCCGCACAGCTTCTCCCAGGGGATGAGGCTGAAGGATGTCCAGTGCTCGATGCCGGTGAAGTAGAGGGCCGTAGGCACGCAGATGATGAAGGTGACGTTGAAGAGGCCGAGCACCGTCAGGAATAAGGCGGCTTCACCGTACTTGGCACTGCCCAGCAGCATCTTAAACAGGACCTGCAGGTGAGGGGCAGATGTGTTTATACGGGGCTGCATGAGCTCGCCGGATGTCCCAGGGCATTTCCCACCCCACCCCATGCAGTGTCAAAGTCATTAGCTTTTTAGTTTGGTTCATAGATACAGCGTGGAAACAGGCCCTTCGACCCATCTAGTCCGCACTGACCAATGATCATCTGAACACTAATTCTATCTTATACAATAGGGACAATTATGTCACAAAACACTAGGGACAATTAATGGAAACATACTTGGCTAATAAAGTATGTTTATGATTATGATCCTATACACTATCGACAATTAGTGTAACCTATACACTATGTACAATTAGTGTATTGCCGGGGATTGTGTACAGTTTTGGTCTCCTAATTTGAGGAAGGACATCCTTGTGATTGAGGCAGTGCAGCGTAGGTTCACGAGATTGATCCCTCGGAAGGCGGGACTGTTATATGAGGAAAGATTGAAAAGACTAGGCTTGTATTCACTGGAGTTTAGAAGGATGAGGGGGGGTCTTATAGAAACATATCAAATTATAAATGGACTGGACAAGCTAGATGCAGGAAAAATGTTCCCAATGTTGGGTGAGTCTAGAACCAGGGGCCACAGTCTTAGAATAAAGGGGAGGTCATTTAAGACTGAGGTGAGAAAAAAACTTTTTCACCCAGAGAGTTGTGAATTTATGGAATTCCCTGCCACAGAGGGCAGTGGAGGCCAAGTCACCGGATGAATTTAAGAGAGAGTTAGATAGAGCTCTAGGGGCTAGTGGAGTCAAGGGATATGGGGAGAAGGCAGGCACGGGTTATTGATTGGGGATGATCAACCATGATCACAATGAATGACGGTGCTGGCTCATAGAGCTGAATGGCCTCCTCCTGCACCTATTTTCCTTGTTTCTATGTTTCTATGTACCCTATATTAGGTATGTTACAAAACTTACCTTGAGCAGCTCTGCAGTTCTGCCGCTCCCCGTGTGCGCCACTTTGGCGCCTTTCAGAGGGGGTCGGGCTTAAAGTGCCGTTTTTCCACAGGCAGGGAAAATCGATCAATGTCGGGCGATTTCGTTGCAGAAGAAAAATCGCTCCGACATTTCATGAATGAAGGTATTTTTAAATTACTCTAAATTATTTATTAACTAGAGTAATTTAAAAATCACCTTCAAAAGCCGTGAGCACCGACAACCGGAAGGATTTTGCGTAGGGGAGAAAAAAAGGTAAATAGTTTATTTTTATATTAAAAGTTGGTTTTTAGGGAGGCTTTAATAACATTTTCATGTTGCGAAATGGGGTCCAAAAAAAAGTATGAACCAACAGTATTTTTCCTCCCGACTTCACCGCTAACCGCAACGTTCCAATCCACTGCATTCCACTAAAATCCACTCGCTAGTTGATTTAAATGGCCATTAATTTACAGGAATCAAACACTAAATTCCTTCCATTTGGCCCAGAAATTCATGAAAATTAGATTTAAAAATTATGTTATATTGTGGATTATTGTGTGAATGTTATTTGGACACTTAGGCAATTTTTAAAAAGTTTATCTTTTCTTCAGAAATGGATAGATGTTTAGATCTACTCATTGAATTTTGTAATTAGCTACAATTAGATAACTAACTAATTATATGCTTTAATTTCAGGTCATCCAAGTAAGATTGTTTCATATTTGTTTCAGAATGCTTCAATCTATAATAACTGTAAATTTCATTGAGTTCTCTTAATTTTTAAGAAAGTTATGGGCTTTTAACTGTTCCAGATCACAGCTTTTGAGTTAAGTCAAATGAAAGGCAATGGGGAACAAGATGCTAATTTCCGAGTATGAAAATGGCCATAACTTTCTTAATACTGAAGATATGAAAGTGAGTTAGGTGTCAAATTAAACTTCTTTTTATGCTTTATCTGATGGGATAAATTGCAGACTTGATTTTAAAATCTCAAAATTTTGTAACATTGCTACCTATATATAGTCAGACAATTAGTGTATCCTATACACGATGGACAATTAGTGTATCCTATACTCTTGGCCCAACTAACCTACCTAACCTAGTTGGTGATAAAGTTAAAAATCGTGTACACAGGGTCCGTTGACCCAACCTGCCCCCAGCCCAGCCCGTCCCGCCCCTGAAGCCACTGCCAAGCAGCATCCTACGGAGGGTGAACTGGGTACTGCTGTGGGCAGGCTGGCCCCGGAGCTCTCACCTTGTAGAGAGCGGACATGGATGCCGAGGCCACCACCAGGGCGATGCCGATTACCGAGTGGCTGTGGAAGCCGTCAGCGTAGGTGATCATCACGATGCCCGCAATGGCGAAGATGGCGGCCACGATCTGCCGCGGGAAAGAGAAGAGATGTCATAAGGTTATCAGTGATAGGAGCAGAATTAGGCCATTCGGCCCATCAAGTCTACGCCACCATTCAATCATGGCGGATCTATCTGTCTCCTTCACATCCCCATTCTCCAGCCTTCTCCCCATAACCCCTGAAACCCGTACTAATCAATAATCTATCAATCTCTGCCTTAGAAATATCCACTGACTTGGCGATCACGGTGCAGCTCCTCCCCGGCCTACCGCAGGGCCCCGCTCCTGGGAGCCATGTTAACCGACAGCCTGCCAGAGGGAAATGCCCGGCCCTTATACTAAAACAACAGTCCATCCCATCCAAAGACAGCCTGGAGTTAAACCACAGCTCTTCACTCTTTACCCCTTAGACTTTAGTGATACAGCACAGAAACAGGCCCTTCAGCCCACCCAGTCTGCGCCGACCAGCGATCATCCCGTACACTCGCACTATCCTACACACTAGGGACAATTTACAATTCTCACCAAAGCCAATTAACCTACAAACCTTGGACTATGGGAGGAAACAAGAACACCCAGAGAAAGCCCACACAGAAACAGGGAGAACGTACAAACCATACAGGCAGCACCCGTAGTCAGGATTGAACGCGGGTCTCTGGTGCTGTAAGCAGCAACTCTACCCTGCATTGGCATGCTACCCAGGCCGTTTCTGGCCAAGACCTAATTTCAAACTGATTGTAGTCGGGGGGGAGAGAAAGGGGGGAGAGAGAAAGGTGGAAAAGGGAGGTGGGAGCAGGACGAAGCAGCAACTACCGCTGCGCCACCGTGCCTCCCCAGGTGTGCCGTGGAGTTGTGTGACCAGGAGCCGTGACTTACCCTCACACCCATGAACTTGTCCCGTAGAACTATCCAGGAGAGCAGAAAGACAAAGGCCTTGTTGCAGCAGAAGAGAGCAGAGGCATCGGTGGCACTAATCTTCTTCAGGGCCAACAGGTACAGGTAATTGGTTAAGGTCCACAGGACGCAGAAGGGGGCCGTCCGGGTGAAGAATATCTTGATTGTTAATCCGTCGTCCCCGTAAAGCCGGCAGCATTCCCTGGCAATGAGGAAAAGGAGGAGAGGGGTCAAAGGTCACAGAAACATGGAACGCTACAGCCTCTGCAGCCGATCATCTCCAAATGAGAGAGAAGCCCAAAGAGCTGCCCGTCCCGACTCTGCTCGGACTCTGCTGGTTAATGGTACAAAATGACTGCCGGGACAGCTGGGGGCTGACTGTCATGGATCAAGATTGTAACGTACCCCATATTTGGAGGCCAAGTCAATGGATATTTTTAAGGCGGAGATAGATTCTTGGTTAGTACCGGTGTCAGGGGTTTATAGGGAAACGGCAGTAGAATGGGATTGAGTGGGAGAGATAGATCAGCCGTGATTGAATGACGGAGCAGACCTGATGGGCCAAATAGCCTAATCCTGCTCCTATAACTTTAGAACTTATGAACATAGATAGACAGAAAATGCTGGAGTAACTCAGCAGGACAGGCAGCATCTCTGAAGAGAAGGGATGGGTAATGTTTCGGGTTGAGACTCATCTTCAGACTGGTTATACTGTCTATACTGTAACACAGTTATTTGATATTTAGTAATAAGAATACTTGTTTACATATTCTGTTGTGCTGCAGCAAGTAAGAATTTCATTGTTCTATCTAGGACATATGACAATAAAACACGCTTGACTTGACTCTCTTGGTAATTTTTGTATTATGTTGGTGGGTGTGTTGTTATTGTTTTATAAATATTATTGTAAATAATTGAAGAAATTTAGTTTTGATAATAATTGTAATAACAGCACAAAATGGCCTCTTAGCCTGGGATTCCAAGGAGGGGTCCAGGGAACCGGATAGGGATTCTGGGAAATCCCACCCTCGGTCCTCCCATCATCCCAGGCCTACTCTAAAGTTGGGGAGCTGGGAGCATGGAGGAGATGTTCGTCGGGCAGCCGAAGCTGGAACAAAGTCATCAACACAACGTTGCTGGCGGCCAGGGAAGTGAATGATTGAAATATTGATGGATGGATTGATTGATACAGCATGGAAACAGGACCTTTGTCCCACCGTCCACGCCAACTATCGATCAATCTATCCGCACTAGTTCTGTTGTCCCACTTTTGCCAACACTTCCCACACATTAAGAGCAATTTACAGAGCCCAGTTCACCTACAGACCTCATGTTCATAAGTTATAGGTGCAGGTTTAGGCCATTCGGCCCATCGAGTCTACTCCACCATTCAATCATGAATCTGGGTCTCTGACCAAGGCAGAGTCTGGCCTAACCCTAACCCTAACCCTGTCTCTGCATTCCAGAGACATTGGACAGGCTGTGACTGCCTCAGGGGAGGAGCGGGCACTGCAGCCACACACCTGCTACAGTGCCACCCCAGTGCCAGGCCCTTGACCCAGTGCCAAGCAGATGATTAGAGAGGTCAGGGAGAGTCCATGAACCCATCCCCTCTGGATGCTCTGCTAACAAACACAACCCTCCCTGTGGGTGTCACACACTGACCCCTCTCTGAGTGTCCAGGACACAGAGACCCCTCCCAGAGGGACCCCTGGGTGGACACCCGTCACCAAGGGCCCCAGATACAGAGCCTCCACCCTGTGTCCCAATGCTGAGCTCCCTCCTCAGGAACTATGGACATGGACACCCCTCCCTGTGGAGCCCGAAACACAGACCCTCCCCGATGTTGTGTGTGTGTGTGTGTGTGCGTGTGTGTCCCTGTATTGTTGGCGGTGGCCTTACCTGAACTGCTGCAGTGGGTTCTGCTTCTCGTCGGAGCTCCAGGCGTAGCCCAGGTAGTAGAGGGGGAAGAAGAGGAGGTTCCAGGTGGCGGCAAACCAGGTGATGGCGAAGGGAGCATCGAAGGTGCGGAAGGTGACCTTGGCCAGCTGACTGGTGCCGGCCCAGGACGAGCACACACTCAGCACCACCGCCGAGCCCCACAGCGCCTCCTTCAGGCGCTCCACGGAGAGCCGGCGACGGCCGCAGCACCGGGGTCCCGCCCTCCACCAGCGCCGCCCACTGCCACCTCCTCCTCCTCCTCCTGCTGATGCTGATGCTGCAGCGTCGTGCTGACCCTCTGCCTCCGTCCGCACCGAGCCGGCCCCTGATCCCGCCCCACTCCCCTCCTCCGGCCTCTCGTCTCCTGCAGGGGCGGGAGGGGGGAAAGTCAAAGGACAGTGCGGTTGCCGGGGCAACCGGTAACAAGATGGGCACACACGGCTGATGGACACACGCCTGAAACACACACACATGACAGACACACAGCAGATGGACACTCATGCCTGCAGACACACGCATGAAACATACACGTGACAGACACACGCCTGATAGACACACACCTGACGGACACACACATGACAGATACACACGTGACAGACAAACGCCTGATAGACACACGCCTGACAGACACACTCATATGACAGATACACACGTGACAGACACACGCCCTATAGACACACGCCTGATGGACACACACATGACAGATACACACATGACAGACACACGCCTTATAGACACACGCCTGATAGACACACACATGACGGACACACACATGACGGACACACACATGACAGACACATGCCTGATAGACACACACCTGAAGGACACGTGTGGTAACAGGCCATTCGGCCCACCAAATCCGCACCGATCAGTCATCACCCCGTACACTAACATTATCCTACACACTAAGAAAAATTTACAATTTGTTTTTGCTGAAGCCTATTAAACTACAAACCTGTACATCTTTGGAGTGTGGGGGGAAACCAGAGCTTCCAGAGAAAACCCACGTGGTCACGGGGAGAACGTACAAACTCCGTACAGTCACTCCTGTAGTCACGATGGAACCCGGGTCTCTGGCGCTGTGAGGCAGCAACTCTACCGCTGTGCCACTGTGCCGCCCATCTGGGAAATGTTTCACCTAAGGTGCACCTCACAATGACCCACACGCCACTACACTCCATACACACACTCCCCCCCCGGAGTGACTCGGTTACAATGCAGTGGGCCTTTACTGAAGAATCATTGGCAAACTTATTCTCTGTCAATCGTCCCAAAGCTCCTGTTGGGAGCACAAACCACAACAACCTGATGTGTACGGAGATATTGGGACAGTTTGGCCAAAGTGGTAGGTCTTAAACAGAGCTTTTTAAAGTCTCCTTACAGATCAGATAGAAAGGTAGTGTTAGAGCTCAGGGCCTAGTGAACTGAAGGCAGAGCCCCCAATGGCAGGATGATCCAACTCAAACGGCTTGGTCTGAATGAATGCAGAAATCCCAGGGTAGAGAGGGAGGGGTGTCGGGGCTGGAGGGGGTTACAGAGGGAGGGAGGGGTGTAGAGATGGGGGTAGGGGTTGGTTGCAGAGAGAGGGTCACACAGTCCATCTCTCCGCTTCTATTCAACCAGCTAAACGTTCAATTCAAACTAAAGCTAAAGTCGTCAGTGTTTACGTGCACACACTCACGGGGTGACATTTTACCCCCTGGCAGGTTGCAGTTGCTGCTTCCCACGACCTACTTTTAAAACTTGCAACCATGCTCTGGCATCCTTTCATCACTTGACTCACCTCTTTCTCCACTCACTTCCCACACCCTGGATCTCCGCTCCCTTCCTGACCTGGCCCCCAGCACCTTCCCTGGTTTCATCCCTCCCACTCACTGTACCTTGTTCTCTTCTCTGGAATTTCCTTTGTAAACCTCGACACTCCCCTCTCCTGAGAAAACATTCATCACTGCCCCTCGGCCTCAGCTTTTGGGCCGCTGCGCTAAATGGGCTTGGTGAGAACATTTTGAAAACATAATTTAAAGTACAAAATACCTATTACAGAGAAGCTTTTGCCAGCTGTTATACACCACCCTAAAGCATCATGAGGCACCAATCATACAGCATTGTTTAGTGAAGAAACTAATGTTCAGTGATGTAAAAACACTGGAATAATGCTTCAGAACTTTAACTATGCCAAGAATACTATCAAGCAAGGTTTTACCAAGTATATAAACAAACAATAGCTGTCTCCACTGCTTCTGATACAGTAGTAGTCTAAACAGAACAGTTGGAACCAGGTCAATATGGCAACATCGCTCACTAAGGAACACAATTTAATAACACATTGCACTCTCATAACATCATTGTGTTAGCTTGTGGCCTCTCTATCACACTTGTCAACATTCACTGTCACATACATGATAATATCACAGTGCAATGCAATTTTACTATGGTACATTTATTACATATACATCTGCCATGTGTAAATTGCTGACAGCGCTGGTTACAAACATTACTGTATTTTATTTTTGTGGTACACCTGCTAATATATCAGTGTTCGTGTGTGTTTACCACAAAAAAGTTACACAGTAATATTGTGTGTAACAGCAGTTAGCAATATGTGTGTGTATGTGTTAATATCTCTGATGTGTATATATGTCATATGTACATCAGATATATTAACACACACACACACACACACACACAAATATATATATATATATATATACATAAATGAAATGAAAGGATGCCAGAGCATAAATGTATATACATATCAAATTCCCTGCTATAAACATTAAAATCACTCTGCAGCTGATTGTCAATGTGTTCCACGTTAACTGTGCTACACCTCTCAAGATCACTGCATTAAATGTCTATCGCGATATTCCTGTGACACACAGTATCACCATTCTGTTCGACTTGTTAATCTCAGATTTTGCCAGGCTCGTTGATATTTCTGAATCAGAGTCAATGTCTATGCTGTTTACTGGCATCACAGCGCTGTGCATAATAATCTGTTTTGGACACATTTGTATGCGATACAGTCATATTAATATTTGCATCACGCGTTGATACTGGCAACATATTTCAACATCACGATCTTTAAGTTAGCATCACCGTACCGAAATGTTAATCAATTGCAGCTAACTTTATATCAGCGACCCACACGCTAGCATCTGTCACACATTAATGAGCCAGTGCCATTTGTTAATATCACGCATTAGTAACAGCGGTTTGCATGTTATCGCTGCTTTCATGTTAATAAGTCATAGCATAGTTTCACAGACTATTGTAGTATTATATGTTAACATCACCGCAGTACATAGACATCAGCATTGTATATAAATCGGTAATATATGCTAATCAATTATCAAACCCGTATTAATGTCACAACCTTAAACATGGGAACGCCATTGATAATGTGATTCTAGGTTTTGAAAGTGTTCCCTTGCAAGTTACTGCTTTTAGTTATCGCAGCATTAGCGTGGAGATCTCAGCACTCTGTTACATGTCGTGTTGCCGCTGTAATAAGCGCGTTCACTGTGATATCATCGTCATAACACCATCCCTGCAACGCTGGAGCCAGAGTTGAACCAAGCCTGCAGACTACACACAGCCTTTAAGTGGGAGAAACGCCACCCGTTGCCCCTAACGCTGTTGTTTATGTCTGAACCACACCGTGACCTTAAACACCACGTCCCCCCCCCCCCCCCCCCCCCTTCTTCCCCCTTCCCCCTTCTCCCGGCGGATCCGCTCCTTCCCACCCGCATTCCGCAGAGATCTGCCTACAAACCTTTCACCTTGGTGAGGGTCAGCACCGGGCTGTTACAGGCGGTGAGGGGGGCCACCCGGGCCGAGTGCTTTTTCATGGTGCCGCCGGCTCAAGGGCAGAGTGGGAGGCAGCGCAGTCTGCATGGCACCGGCCGCCCAGGCAGATGCAGTCTGCAGCCTCTCGCAGTCGCATCGGTCCCCTCTCCGGCGGATCCCCGCCTCTATGTGTGTGTGTGTATGGGTCTTCCCGGTGTATCACAAACACACGCACACACACACACAGCGAGTGTTTGCTGTAATCACAAGGCGTCACATCGCTGGCCCCCTTCTTTGGGCAGATGCAGCGCCCGGGAGCTGGTGCTTGGCGCAATGCTGCTCGCATCCTCCGCCTCACCCCCCCCCCCCCCCCCCCCCCCCCACCTTCTCCTCTCCGTCCTCCTTCCACCACCAAAGCCCGCTCTGCTCACAACTGGACTTGCAGTCCGACCCCGCTGCAAACGGACACTATTCCTCCTCTACACCCACACCTCACATCCCTGCGATCAACCAACACACCAGACCTGCCCTCCAGAGTCAGCTGTATCCATCCTACAGCAGGAACACTGGAGCCCTGCACACACAAGACAATCTCACACACAAACTTTTATAAAGTCACTAGACCAAGTGGGACTCTTTGGGCCCCGTACCCCAACACAATAATCCACCACTCACCCGTTCCCCCAACGCAATAATCCACCACTCACCCGTTCCCCCAACACAATAATCCACCACTCACCCGTTCCCCCAATGCAATAATCCACCACTCACCCATAGCTCCCATGGGATGCCTGGTCCCCCAACGCAACCCGTCGCCGCTCACTGGAGCGAATCAACCCTTCCCACTTGGGGAGGCGGGGAGGGGGGGTAGGGTGCAGTCAGCATTTCCCGGGGCCAATGAATGGACTCGACTTTTGAGTTGGTGTCGGCGCTCCGTGGGGCCCATAAATCTTTCCCATGTGATTCTGCTAACGGTGATGCTGCTGCTCAACGATTGGGCCACCAATGCCAGAGAGGGGCATCGCCCAAATACTGTCTCTCAAAACTTTGTGGGGAGTGGGGAGTGGGCTGTGGGCTGTGGGGAGTGGGCTGTGGGGAGTGGGGAGTGGGCTGTGGGGAGTGGGCTGTGGGCTATGGGCTGTGGGCTGTGGGGAGTGGGCTGTGGGCTGTGGGGAGTGGGCTGTGGGCTGTGGGCTGTGGGGAGTGGGCTGTGGGTGTGGGCTGTGGGGAGTGGGCTGTGGGGAGTGGGCTGTGGGGAGTGGGCTGTGGGCTGTGGGGAGTGGGCTGTGGGGAGTGGGCTGTGGGGAGTGGGCTGTGGGGAGTGGGCTGTGGGCTGTGGGGAGTGGGCTGTGGGCTGTGGGGAGTGGGCTGTGGGGAGTGGGGAGTGGGCTGTGGGCTATGGGCAGTGGGGAGTGGGCTGTGGGGAGTGGGGTGTGGGGTATGGGCTATGGGGAGTGGGCTGTGGGGAGTGGGCTATGGGGAGTGGGCTGTGGGGAGTGGGGAGTGGGCTGTGGGCAGTGGGCTGAGGGCAGTGGGGAGTGGGGAGTGGGCTGTGGGGAGTGGGCTGTGGGGAGTGGGGAGTGGGCTGTGGGGAGTGGGGAGTGGGCTATGGGGAGTGGGCTGTGGGGAGTAGGCTGTGGGGAGCGGGCTGTGGGGAGTGGGGAGTGGGCTATGGGGAGTGGGCTGTGGGGAGTAGGCTGTGGGGAGTGGGCTGTGGGCAGTGGGCTGAGGGCAGTGGGGAGTGGGGAGTGGGCTGTGGGGAGTGGGCTGTGGGGAGTGGGCTGTGGGGAGTGGGGAGTGGGCTGTGGGCTGTGGGGAGTGGGCTGTGGGCTGCGGGGAGTGGGCTATGGGGAGTGGGCTGTGGGGAGTAGGCTGTGGGGAGCGGGCTGTGGGGAGTGGGGAGTGGGCTATGGGGAGTGGGCTGTGGGGAGTAGGCTGTGGGGAGTGGGGAGTGGGCTGTGGGCAGTGGGCTGAGGGCAGTGGGGAGTGGGGAGTGGGCTGTGGGGAGTGGGCTGTGGGGAGTGGGCTGTGGGGAGTGGGCTGTGGGCTGTGGGGAGTGGGCTGTGGGCTGTGGGGAGTGGGCTGTGGGGAGTGGGGTGTGGGGTATGGGCTGTGGGGAGTGGGGAGTGGGCTGTGGGCTGTGGGGAGTGGGCTGTGGGCTGTGGGGAGTGGGCTGTGGGGAGTGGGGTGTGGGGTATGGGCTGTGGGGAGTGGGGAGTGGGCTGTGGGGTATGGGCTGTGGGGAGTGGGGAGTGGGCTATGGGGAGTGGGCTGTGGGGAGTAGGCTGTGGGGAGCGGGCTGTGGGGAGTGGGCTGTGGGGAGTGGGCTGTGGGCCCATTGTGATTGGAGGACTGTGAGATGCCATTGTAACATCATCACTGGAAGCTGCTAGAAAAGTCTCACTCACAGTTAGTTATTATTCTCAAAGTTGGCTTTTTTAAACCGTTAAATATCAATAACATGAAATATAACATCAAATCTGAAGGAATCTTGACAAGATCGATGACAGGTAAGAGCTGACTAAGGTACTGCAAATATTTAGCGCTACCATGTACCGTTTTGGCGTAGATACAATCTCAATCACATGCGCGCACACACACATAGATAGAAACAAGGCGAGACTTTTAATAGTATATGGATAGAGCGTTGAAACAGGCCCTTCAGCCCAACTTGCCCACACTAGTCCCACCTGCCTGCGTTTGGCCTCTATCCCTCCAAACCTGTGCTATTCATGTACCCGTGTAAATGTTTATTTTTCTTCACAAGCTAGTTCTATGTTATCTCTCTTTCTCATCCACTCCCTACACACTTGGGGCAATTGGACAGGGACCAATTAACCTACCAACCCACGCATCTTTGGAATGTGGGGAGAAACCAGAGCACCCAGACGAAATCCATTCAAACACAGGGACAACGTGCAAACTCCACACAGAGAGCACCCGAGGTGGGGATCGAACCCAGATCTCTGGTGCTGTGAGGTAGTAGCTCTACCAGCTGGGTGCAGGGTGTGAACGGGTGATTGATGGTCAGCATGGACTTGGTGGGCTGAAGGGCCTATTTCAATGCTGTATTTCAAAGCTAAGCTAAAGTGGACTCCCTGAAGCACTGTGAGGTGGGTTTAGCTCAGTTTAGTTTAGAGATACAGCACAGATATAAGCCCTTCACCCCACCAAGTCCACGCCAACCATCGATTACCCATTCACATTAGTTCTATGTTATTCCACCTCCACGTCCACTCCTTACACTCAAGGGGCAGCTTTCACAGTGATCAATTAACCGCAGAGAAGTTTTCAAGAGATAGTTCGATTTAGCTCTTAGGTCTAAAGGAATCAAGGGATATGGGAAAAAAGCAGGAACGGGGTACTGATCTTAGTAGATCAGCCATGATCATATTGAATGGCAGTGCTGGCTCGCAGAGCCGAATGGCCTACTCCTGCACCTATTTTTCTATGTTTCTAACCTACAAACCTGCATGTCTTTGGGATGTGGGAGGAAACCGGAACACCAGGAGAAAACCCACGCAGTCACGGGGAGAACGTGCAAACTCCAAGGTCAGGATCGAACCCGGGTCTCTGACGCTGTGAGGTAGCAGCTCTATCTAGCTGGATGCAGGGTGGAACTCATAGAATGGCACTGAAGGAACTGTAGGTCAACATGACTGTAGAGTCAGTGAGCAGGGAAACAGATCCTTCAGTCCATCTCGTCCATGTCAACCAACATGAGCTAGTCCCATTGGTTGTCGCCTGGCCAATATCCTCCTAAAACCTTTCCTAACCTTGTACCTGTCCAAATGTCTTTAGAAAGCTGTTGATGTAATAATGGTGCTGATGATGAGGTTACTACAACAACCACCTTCATTTAAGTAAGATAGACACAAAATGCTGGAGTAACTCAGCTGGACAGGCAGCATCTCTGGAGAGAAGGAAAGGGTGACTTTTTGGTTCGATGTGAATGTGGAATACTTTGCCACAAAAGGCTGTAGAGGCCATGTTAGTGGATATTTGTAAGGCACAGATAGATAGATATTTGATTAATACAGGTGTCAGATGTTATAGAAACATAGAAACATAGAAAATAGGCACAGGAGTAGGCCATTCGGCCCTTCGAGCCGGCACCGCCATTCAATATGATCATGGCTGATCATCCAACTCAGTATCCTGTACCTGCCTTCTCTCCATGCCCCCTGATCCCTTTAGCCACAAGGGCCACATCTAACTCCCTCTTAAATATAGCCAATGAACTGGCCTCAACTACCCTCTGTGGCAGAGAATTCCAGAGATTCACCACTCTCTGTGTGAAAAATGTTTTTCTCATCTCGGTCCTAAAAGACTTCCCCCTTATCCTTAAACTGTGACCCCTTGTTCTGGACTTCCCCAACATCGGGAACAATCTTCCTGCATCTAGCCTGTCCAAACCCATAAGAATTTTGTAAGTTTCTATAAGATCCCCCCTCAATCTTCTAAATTCTAGCGAGTACAAGCCGAGTCTACCCAGTCTTTCTTCATATGAAAGTCCTGACATCCCAGGAATCAGTCTGGTGAACCTTCTCTGTACTCCCTCTATGGCACGAATGTTTTTCCTCAGATTAGGAGACCAAAACTGTACGCAATACTCCAGGTGTGGTCTCATCAAGACCCTGTACAACTGCAGTAGACCCTCCCTTCAGATAATCCGTACCATTCAGATAATAGTCTACTTTCCTATTTTTGCCACCAAAGTGCATAACCTCATATTTATCCACATTATACTGAATCTGCCATGCATTTTCCCATTCACCCAACCTATCCGAGTCACCTTGTAGCCTCCTAGCATCCTCCTCGCAGCTAACACTGCCCCCCAGCTTCGGGTCATCCGCAAACTTGGAGATGTTGCATTGAATTCCCTCGTCCAAATCATTGTAAATATATTGTAAATAGCTGGGGTCCCAGCACCGAGCCTTGCGGTACCCCACCAGTCACTGCCTGCCATTCTGAAAAGGACCCGTTTACTCCTACTCTTTGCAGAGTTATAGGCAAAGGCAGGAGAATGGGTTAGGAGGAAGAGATAGGTCACCCATGATTGAATGGCGGAGAAGACTTGATGGGCCAAATGGCCTAATTCTACTACTATCACGAATGACCTGATGAGACCCTTCTTCAGACTGGTCTCTGCAGCATCATTTAAGTAACATGTTTAACATAACCGAGGTGCTTTGAGGTATTTTGCAGCTGTGAATTCAAATGTCAAATGACTCAGAACTATGTAGATCGAAAGATATTAGGGTGAAGGATCAAAACCTTGGTCAAAGAGCAGACTCCAAGGAGACCTTTGGAGAAAGATAGAGGTGAGATATGACAGGACATGGGTTAGGAGACCCTGTGTTTGGGACCCTGGCAGTTGAAGGCACGGCCCCAACATGGAGCCCAGGATCAGGGGAATACGGATTCCTCACATGCTCACATGCTGGTCACTGAGATAGGGAGGGGTGAGAGTGTCTAGCCAATGGAAGTGGGGCGAGGGTTTATAAAATGGAGGTAGACACGAGGAACTGCAGACACCGGTTTACAAAAAAGGTCACAAAGTGCAAGAATAACTGCAGGTCAGGAAGCATCTCTGCAGGACATGGGTAGGTGATGTTTTGGGCCGGGACCCTTCTTCAGACTGAGTGCAGTTGGGCGGAGGGGGGGAAGGGGGGGGGGTGTCAGGAAGCCGGAAGTGAGGTGGGGGCGGGACAAAAGCTGGTAGGTGGATACAGGTGAGCGGGGATGACTGGCAGATGGGTAGACAAAAGCCAGAGATGAAAAGAAGATAAAAGTCTCAGAGATAAGGAGAGAAGAGGCACGAGTTGTGAAGCCAGAGGAAGGGATGTAGGTGGAAGGGTGGGGTGGGGGAAGGGGAAGATGGGGGGGTGGCAGGATATTGAGAAATGGGTGCACGTCAATGTAGGGATGAGAGGGGGAAAGGGTGTTATTGCGTTAGTTACCTAAAATTGGCCAATTCAATATTGGTTTGTAAGCTTATAAGTTAACCTTACCCAAATGTAAATGGAAGTGGTATTTAATGGGAGTGAGAGAAGATCAGGAATGGTTGAGTAGGTGAGGAGAAGGCAGCAGAGGTATGGCTGCCTGGAACACGTTCTGTGGCAAAAAGATGCCTTTCATGTTCCTATTAAGTCTTTTCCCTCTCATTTTAAACCTATGTCCCCTGGTTCTTGGTTCCCCTACTCTGGGTAAAAGACTCTGTGCATCAACTTATCTATTCCCCTCGTGATCTTATCCACCTCTATGAGATCACCCTCTGTCACCAGCTTCCTGCAGCCAAGAAATAAAGTCCTAGCCCGCCCTTGAGTCCTGGCAACATAAATAGTAAGATTAAATGAGAACTTACCAGTTTGAAGTTTGATCTTTATTTTATGAGGAGTTACGATGAGGGATTACGTGAAGACCCCGCCAGCATGCATGCGCGACATTCTTCAAAGCAGTGGTGTGAAATCACAGACAGCAACGTAGACTAATATAGTAAGATAAGAGAGAACTTTCATACCAGTTGATCTTTATAATAGAGGGTTTGGGAGCGGAGGGCACGTAATCCCTCATCGTAACTCCTCATAAAATAAAGATCAAACTTCAAACTGGTAAGTTCTCATTTAATCTTACTATTTTACTTCGGAGTCACGTGAGTGACAACGTGAAGATTTCAAAGCTCTGTGATTTCTTGCCCTGGAACACCCCATGCTCACACACTGCTATGCTGGGATAAGAGGATAAACGTATTTCAGACATGACACTGGCTGAAAAACAAAATAGGTATTTATTCATACCAAAACAAAATATATATCCAATATATGGTAATTATTTAGCAGAACTCAAAATTCTTCCTGCAAAAGAGTCAGGAGAGGCCACGGGTTTGTTATAAAAGCGTTGAAACGTCTTCTCATTGCTCCAACCCGCTGTGGCCAGGATGTGGTCCATGGGTACTTCCATCATCCTAGCCGCCGAAGTGGATGCTGCCCTGGTGGAGTGAGATTTAAAAATATTAGTGTCCACCCCCGCCGCATCCAGTACCACCCTTAACCATCTAGATATGGTTTGCACCGTGACTTTGTGGTGGGGCTTTTTGTGGCTTATAAGCAAAGCTTTCTCCGTGCCCCTGAGAGACTTGGTGACTGAAATGTAACGTGATATCAAAGTGACGATGCAGAGTCGAGTATCTGCTGGATAGGCTAGAAACTCTAATGTATGTCCAGACGATCCGGGTCGATCTTGTTTTAACAGCCCCTGCATATGAAAAGTGATTTTGCCATTGGAGATAGTCATGGCATCCAGATTTAACTTGTGCAGGGACTGGACCCGTTGTGCCGTGACAAGTGCCATAATCATTACCATTTTGTAGGTGAGTTTGTCCAAGGTGAGCCCCGAGTTTGGTGTCTATCCTCGCAACATAGTCAATACTATGCTGATATCCCACGTGTGGTTGTATCTGGGCCTGGGGGGATTGGAATTAAATATTCCTCTCATTAGCTTAGACACTAATGGATGTGATCCAATGCCCAGTTGATCACTCCCCTTGCCCAGATAGGTTGATAGGGCACTCCTGGCACAATTAATGGCACTGTAGCTTAATCCTTCATCGTAGTGAAGGGTAGCCAGGAATTCCAGAACTTCCGTGATGGTAGCCGATTCGTAGGTTGTGTTTGTTGTAGAGCAGAACACTTCCCACTTCCTGATGTAGGTCAGGTACTGTTTCCTAGTGGACTCCCTGCATGACGCTGAGATGGTATCTATTGTTTTATTGGTGAGTCCGTATCCCAGAAGTGGCCGTTTCAGAATCTGCAAATCAACAGGTCCATGCGGCCATGACATGGATGGTGTTCCCCTGTGACGGGATGTATTAATAGGCTAGGTCGTTTGTTGACCCGAATACAAGGTTCTGTGGCCATCTTCTGTACCGCTGGGAACCATGGTTGGGTAGGCCAGTCGGGCACAACCAAAATACCCGATGCGGAGTCTTGTCTGATTTTTTGCAAGACCCGACTGATGAGGCAGAAGGGGGGAAAGGCATAACAGAACAAATCCCCCCAATGTAGCGTGAAGCGTCCATTGCTACTGCCCCTGGGTCTGGTTCCCAAGCAACATATGTTGGCAGTTGGTGATTTAATCTGGATGCAAAAAGGTCGATATCTGGTGTCCCATAACGTTCTACAATATCTGTGAACACTTTCCGATCCAACATCCATTCTATGTTGTCGTTGAATTTGCGTGACCTGGTGTCTGCCACTGTGTTTAGCTTACCTGGAAGGTAAGTGGCTGAAATCCAAATTTCCCTTTGCAGACACCAGTGCCAGATATTATTAGCCAATTCATCACATGATATCGACTTTATTCCACCCATATGATTAATATAAGCCACCACTGTGGTGTTGTCAATTTGTAATCTAACATGTACTTGGTGCATGTCTGAGCAGTATGCCCTAAGGCCATGAAATGCTCCCAGCATTTCTGAATAATTAATCCCCAATGTTTCAAATAGGGTTAGCTCTTGTGCACTCCATCTGCCTCCACAACTAGTGGTGGTATTAGTTGCTCCCCAACCTTTGGCACTGGCATCAGTTTGTAAGATGACCGAGGGATTTATGATAGTGATGGGTTTGGAACAGAATTGAGCATTTTCCATCCACCAATTTAATTCAATTCTTGCCTTTTCTGGTAACTTCATAGGCCTGTCGAAATGGCCTGCATGACTTTTGAGAGCTATAATTTTAGCTCTTTGTAGGTTTTGATAATGTAGTGGTCCGAATTGTGCTGCGGGAAAAGCAGCCACTATCTTCCCAAGTACCCTGGCCACCTGCCGTATGGATGGATCCCTGATGCCAGTAAGGCTCCTGCAAGCTTCTATCAAGTCCACCACCTTGTTCGGTGGTAAGGTGATAGACATTTGCACCGAGTCAATGGTGAACCCCAAGTAATCCATGGTAGTAGAGGGTTCCAACTTTGATTTATCTGGATGTATGATGAACCCCAGCTTTTGAAAGAGATGTTTTGTGGCTAGAACTGCCAATGTAGCCGTTTCCAAATTCTCCCCGACAATGAGGATATCATCAAGGTAGGCCATAACAGTATGGTTTTGTTTCCTTAAATAGGCCAAAGCTGGTTTCAATATTTTGGTGAACAGCCTGGGTGCTGATGATAACCCATTGGGTAAGGCTTTATATTGCCATAATTGTCCCATCCAGATAAATTTAAGGTATTTCCTATGATCCTTGTGTATTGGCACTGAATAGTATGCATCTTTAAGGTCAATGCATGCCATGTAGTACCCATTAGCTATTAGCTGTCTAGCTGTGTCAAAAGTGTCCATTTTGAAATGAACATACTGAACAGAAGTATTCAGTTCGGTCAGATCTATGATTATGCGGCACCCGCCATCTTTTTTATTTTTGGTAAATATATTAGATACGAACTCCTGAGATTCTCTGGTGGTTCTCTCAATTACCCCTTTACTAATTAGCCTTAATAGTTCAGCATGGCCTGCCATTCTTTCTTTTTGTGAAAGTATAACCTTCCGCCAGGCGAATGCTGGACCGGGGTAGGGAGTTCGTAAATGAATTCAATTTTATAGCCCTGAATACTTCCGAGTATGTAAGGATCAGAGGTAAAAGTGCGCCATACTTCATAAAACAAGTGCAACCGGCCTCCCACATAAGATGAATTTAGACAAGCAATGTTCCTGGGGGAGCCAGACCCACCTACCTCCAAGGTTATTGCCGGTGTTGCGATCTTTGCCCTTGTTTCTTCTGTTGAGTTGCTGCGTTGTAGGGGTGGCGCATTTTCCAAGAAGGCCGGGCTGGGCCATGGCCTAAAAAAGACCGTTGTGCAGGTGGGCCGGCCTTCGAGCTTTCACCACCGGACGGTCTGTTGTGATATCGCTGTCCGGTGGGTGTGTAGGGGTGCTGCCGCTGTTGGTAGTGAGGTTTGGAGGTACTGGGTACCTTAATCAGGCCTATGGCCTTGGCCTCCTCGTCCAGGTCTTTCACCTGTTTGGGGAGGTTATCCCCGAACAGCAGATTTGGTGGTTGAGCGTTACCTGGTCTGCATAACCCCGCAAACTTGGGGTTAAGTGCCGGTTTGATAATGCTCTTCCTGTAGTTATTTATCTCGTACTGTGTGTTACACAGCAAGGCCAGAGCATCCTGTAGTTCTTCCGGTAACTCTATTCCCACCGCAGTTCTGGCCACTGCCGTAATCCCGGCGGTCAAAAGTTTCAGGATCCTCTGAAGTTTGACTTCTTGCCCTCTAATCGTAGGGCTCATGTTCCCCCATATAGGGTTATTCACCGCAGGAACAGTCAGTGAGTTACAATTTTCAGGAGCAAGATACTTATCAGCTGTTGCATTGATGGCTTGCTCCTGAAGCTGGTTTGTAGTCATATAATTGATACTAGCTGCCAGCTTTGGGTGGATAGGTAGGCCTTTTTGAGAAGGAACTGCATGCTTGTTTACCATATCCAGTAACTCTTCTTGCACCCCTGACACTGTTGGTTGTTCAGCCAACTCCCCCTCTTCAGGGTCAGCCCAGTTCTGACCCCCAATGCTCCCCTGCGAAGAGGGCGAGACATTAGGCAGTCCATGATAGGATCCTGCCGTGGGCCTGCGAAGAGGCCCACCGTGACTCTGCCCCTGCAAAAGCAGGTCACGCTGGAGCAATTGCTCCACCATCCGCTCCATGCGGGCAAGACGACCCCCGTCGCTATCAGCGAACGGGGTGTCCTCGGGACTGGACCCAGCTGGGTCGGCGGCCCCGTCCGACTTTCGGGTGGATTTACCGCCCGACCGCGGTGTATCTGCGGCCCTCATAGGCGAAAAGTCGGGAGCTGCGGGTAACACCTGCAGCTCAGGAGAAGCGGCACGCTGCTGGCTGCTCTCCATGGCAGCAGCTCTTGCCGCTGCTCTTTTCGATTTCCGCGACTCCATGTAGAATTCCTGAAAAAACAAGTATACACTGAGTCACCACACTCACCACTCCGGTGAGACTTACCTTTCGTAAGTTTTTTAAACTTACGCTGGAGGAGCCCCGCTCCTCCCGACTGTCGCTTCCGCATGCGTACGACGATATGTCGCGCATGCATGCTGGCGGGGTCTTCACGTAGTCACTCACGTGACTCCGAAGTAAAATCTTCTCTGCACCCTTTCCAGTTTTGTACATATCCGGATGCAAATGTACATATTGTATAAATGTGTAAATTATGGGGCTGTCCCACTGTATGAACTCCCCAGTTTCCCCTGATTCGAACTCGGAGAATTACGGTAATAGCCGCTGGTAGGTACTCGGGGCTCCATTGAAAAATCTTCACGAGTCTTCCCGAGCTTACCGCATTTCCCGAGTAGCTGCCGTTAGCATTACGAGCCGCTAAGAGACGTCCCGAGCTCCGACGTACCCGCTCGGTACATTCTACGTGCTTACCACGAGTTTGATTTTTTTTTAAACTTGGGAGAGCTCTTGAATTAGCTCGTACAGTGCGACAGGCCCTTAAGACTGTTCTCATAAAGAACAGTAGCCAGGGTGCAGCAGCAACATGAATGGAGAGGACATTATCCTCACTTTTCACTTTGGTCTCTCACTCTACTTCAGGGGTGCCCAGTCTTTCGCCCCTCCTCCTCCTCCTCCCTCACCACACAACACCTTGGGAATAAAAGTCAAATACAATCTCATCACAGCCCACCTGAACCCAATCAGGTCGCCTGACCCCACCACAACCATTACCAAATCTAACTCACCCTGATTTAGGCCCATTCAAATCCAATATTGATTGACAGTCAAAACCTTACTCCCAACGCTGGTCGTTGCGGGAGGTCGAGCGTTTTGTTGATAAAGTTGGCGTTATATTAATTTGATGATTGTTTGTTTGTAAAACTGTCAACATAGGCAGTCTTTGATTGTGCTAATTTGTATATTTATTTTAATTTTTTTGAATAAAATTATTTGAATAATAAAAAAAAAAATTAATAAAAGTGTCCAAAAATAAACTAGAGAGCATATTTAAGATAAGTTGAAAGGAGATATACAGGGCAAGTTTTTTACACAGAGGTTGGTGAGTGCATGGATTGTTACACCAGGGGTGGTGGTGAAGGCAGATATGATAGCGGTGTTTAAGAGGCTTTTGGATAGGTACATACATATGTAGGGAATAGAGGAATATGGATTATTGCAGAGAGGAGATTAGTTTATCTTGGCATCATGTTCAGCACAGACTTTGTTCAGCATGTTCAGCACAGAAGGGCCTGTTCCTGTTCCTGTTCTGTTCTATGATATCACCAAAGTCAATCCAAACTCAACCTGATTGCAGCCAATCTAAACCATTGCAAGCACAACCTATCCAAACTAACTAGATCGGGGCCAATCCAAGCTGGACCTAATTGCAGCCAATCCATGTCAGATCTGACCAGAGTCATTCCAAGCCGAACCCAGCCACGACCAACCTGTACGCCAAACTGCTCACAACCAATGCCAACTGGACCTGACCACAGCCAAACCTCCACTGACCCGAGCTTGGCCTTGAGCAACATGAAACACGGCAATGTGTGTGAAGATGCAACACCCCCTCTCTCCACTCTGACAGTCCATCACTCCCTCCCTCACTGTGACACTCCCTTCCCCACACTGACACTCCCTCACTGTGAAGCCCCCTCCCTTAAACTGACATCCGCTCCATCACTCCATCTCCCCCACCTCATTGTGACATTCCCTCCCTCATTGACATTCACTCCCTAACTCTGACACCCCCTCTCTCAGTGACACCCCCTCCCTCACTGACAGCCCCTCGCTCACTCGGACACCCCTCCCTCACTCCGACACCCCTCCCTCACTCCGACACCCCCTCCTTCACTGACACAACCCCCACAGTTAGTGTTGAGAGTTGCTCTGACCCAGTTCCTTGCCCTTGACTGTGGAGAAGGTGATGTTGCTGTTCCTGGGCCGGCGGTTGGCAGGTGCAGTGCAGGTGTGTTATACCCAAAACCCCAGTGTTTTCCCCGGAAGTGCGAGCAGTTGGTGAAGCCTCTTGTTTACGGACGCTGAGGGAGAGGGTGACCTGGGTGTGAAGGAGAGAGCTGCTTCTCCCTGACAATCCCTCTGGCTCCCTGCAGAATCCAGGCCTAGACCCACCACTTCATCCATTCAAACCCGGGGCTGTGTTGCAGCTTAAATGCAGCAGATGTTAAATGCATTTGTCACATGTGTCGCATGTGTTCCGGGAAAGGAGTGGGCCGTGGGTGGTGGAGGTGGTACATTTGAATTCCCAGCTGGCATGACTTGGGAAGGAAGGGCGTTATATCCGTATGGATTTCCTGGGCTACCAGAGATGTATTAACATGGTGTGTAGGATGGAACTGCAGATGCTGGTTTACTTCGAAGATAAGACACAAAATGCTGGAGTAACTCAGCGGGACAGGCAGCATCTCTGGAGAAAAGGAATAGGTGATGTTTCGGGTTGAAACCCTTCGAGACCCTTCTTCAGTAATGCCACCTATGTATTAATATGGATTCAACATGGATAAAAGGCAGATAACAAGGGAAATGAGAGGGTAGAGTTATTGCCTCACAGCGTCCGACACCCTGGGATCGTTCCTGGCCTCTGCCACTGTCTGTGTGGAGTTAGCATGTTCCTCCGTGACGGCGTGGTTTTCCCCCAGGTGCTTTGATTCCCTCCCATATCCCCCGCGTCGGCAGGTGAATGGGCTGCTGTAGACAGCGCTTAGTGTGTAGCTCCAAGAAAAAGAGAACCAAGAGGTATTTGGTGCGTATTTGTGAGATGGATTAGGATGTGGGGTGAATGGGAAATAGGGAGAGGGGGAATGGGATTGATGGGAATGAATAGTGTGACACAGTGGTGCAGCTGGTAGAGCGACTGCCTCACAACGGCAGAGACCTAGGTTCGATCCCGACCTCGGGTGCTGCCTGTGTGGAGTTTGCACCTTCTCCCTGTGACCGCGTGGGATTCTTCCAGGTGCTCCGGTTTCCATCCACTTCCCAAAGACGTGCAGGTTTGTTGGTTAAACGCCCCCTGTGAATTGTCTCTAGTGTGCAGGGAGCAGGTGCAAAAGTGATGCAACATGGAACTAGTGTGAACGGGTGATCGGTGGTCAGCGTGGATTCAATGGGCCGATGGGGCTGTTTCCGTGCTGTACCTGTAAACTAAAGCTAGGGCTGAGTGGCCTCCTACTGCGTGACTGCGAGATGTCGGTGTGCGGATGGAACGCGTTGAGGAGAGCAAGAACTAAACAAATACCCAAGGTGCTGTGTCCACTCAGTGCCGGGGTTGGAAGTTTGACCCTGGCCAAACAGGCGTCGTGCACGGGAATCTGGTACCAGATCCCAGGAAGGAATCACTGGGCTGGGAAGCAGCGGAACTGAGCTTCCCTCTCTCTGGACCCAGGCCCTGGGGTTCAGGAGAATAAGAAGTGTAAAATGAGGGGGGAACAACGAGCTAGACAGTTTTCCCAGACTGTGGAAGAGCAAGCGACACGGGAAGAGGAGACACGAGGAGTTGCAGACGCCAGAAACTTCAGCAAACCATAAAGTGCAGTAAACCCTCAAGGATTGTGAAGTAGTTATCTAATATTCCGTTTTTAAGAATATGGGGCGGCGGGGTGGGGCAGCGTAGAGTTGCCGCCTTGCAGCACCAGAAACCCGGGTTTAATCCCAACCACGGGTGCTGTCAGTACGGAGTTTGTACGTTCTCCCCGTGACCGCGCGGACTTTCTCCGGGAGCTCCGGTTTCCTCCCACACTCCAAAGACATAGAAACATAGAAAATAGGTGCAGGAGGAGGCCATTCGGCCCTTCGAGCCAGCACCGCCATTCATTGTGATCATGGCTGATCGTCCCCAATCAGTACCCCGTGCCTGCCTTCTCCCCATATCCCTTGACTCCACTAGCCCCTAGAGCTCTATCTAACTCTCTCTTAAATCCATCCAGTGACTTGGCCTCCACTGCCCTCTGTGGCAGGGAATTCCACAAATTCACAACTCTCTGTGTGAAAAAGGTTTTTCTCACCTCAGTCTTAAATGACCTCCCCTTTATTCTAAGACTGTGGCCCCTGGTTCTGCACTCGTCCAACATGGGGAAATGTTTTCCTGCATCTAGCTTGTCCAGTCCTTTTATAATTTTATATGTTTCTATAAGATGACCCCTCATCCTTCAAAACTCCAGTGAATACAAGCCGTGCAGGTTTCGAGGTTGATTGGCTTGGTAGAAATGTAAATTGTCCCTAGTGTGTGTAGGTGGTGTTAATCTGCTGTGGACTCGGTGGGCTGAAGGGCCTGTTTTCATGCTGTATCTCTACTTTTTCTTTTACTTTGTATTATGGTGGTCAGTTTTCTTTGTATTATTTTGTATTGTACACATTGTTGGAAATAATTGATTACATTTATTTTTGGAAAAACCAGTAGAGTTATAATAGACTTTGTTATAACAGACCTTTTGTTGGGGTAGAGGGGGAGTGGTGCACTTATTGTCAATTGTCTGCTATAACTGAGTAGGATATTATTGGATGTATTATTGTATGTAGTCGAAACAAAGAAATGCAGATGCTGGTTAATACACAAAAGGGCTGGAGTAACTCAGTGGGTCAGGCAGCATCTCTAGAGAACATGGATAGGCAACGTTTCGGGTCAGAGTGACTAATTCTGTTGAGTTACTCCAACACTCTGTGTCTGTGTCATTTCACCTTAAAACTAGGCACTGATGCTGCTGGTCTGCATCAGCGAGCACTTCTTCACCGGATGACACGGCTGTTGTTCTGGCTCACGTTATAGCCCACGACAGGTGAGCTTTCTTCAGGTTGCTGCTACCGACAGGACACGCTCTGTCACTGTGGGTTTCCCCACCCTCTCACCTGTCGCTTTGTCTGCTCTGCCCCTCCCTCTCTGTCGCCACCTCCTCCTTCTCCTGTTGCTCCCTGTCACTGGCATCTTCCAAGGTGGAGTATGTTGGCAACACCAGGAGAAAAGGAGGAGGAGACCGTGGCGAAGTGCACAATGCAACGAGAGACGGATGAGGACCGGGGAGTGGGCAAAGCGAAGGCCTACAGAAAGGAGTAGCAGCGGTGTGCGTTTGTTCCCATGTGGTCGGCTCTCCGCCTCAGGACCCTGCAGAGAAACCTGTACTCAGGGTGCCCTCCCAGGTGGCACATGCTGGAGACGCACTTTTTCCAACAGGGCCGCTGCCTTCAAGGAGGTACGTGGAGACCGGTGGTGGGCGTTAGCCGTGCTGTCCTGCAGAGGATGCCCAGCCTCTATCGGGCCCTGCTGAGATTCTAGAACTTGGTTGCTGTTGACTGGAGCCCCCTCCGCCGGCAGAGGGTGACAGCCCGGGCGTGAGAGCAGCCGGCCCTTGTCCCGCCCCACCGGGTGTCGTTGGGGCTCAAACGTGTGGAGTACCTGTGGTTAAGCAAACCCCCGCTCAGCTGGAAGTACTCGTCAGACCCAGGCGCCGTAATCCTTCCCGGGAGCCGGTCCCATATAACTTAAGCCACCTTTCCTCGACACCCTTCATCTCCCTCCGAGACGCAGGGAGGTGTCTCCTGTATGGGCTCCTCCTCCACATCCTGCATTTCCTCGCCCTGGTCCACTTTCCGGAACACAAAATGACAGTCGCTGTTGCCTTCCGGTCACGAGGGTGCCTCCTGGTGGGCGTCCCTCGACACAGGGATTCTGCCCCTCTACATAGGGGACCTGGGATGGAGGGTATTGCACCGAGGAGTCCCTTGCAACCTGTTTCTCTCGCGGTTCACAGCCGCATGCCACTTTTACGGGCTGGAAGAGTCTGTATACCATGTGTATATGGAGTGTGTGAGGTTGCAGCCCCTAAACATCATCTAAAGGGACTGCTCCTTGCCCTGTGTGTAGGGGAGAGGGTAGGGCCGAAGATGTCCTGGTTGGGTTGCTCCTGGGCCATGCCAAGCTGGCCATCCGCAAGTCACGGCGCCAGGCGGAAGAGCCGGCTGCCTGCCCCTTTGCCGGAGTTATGTCCATGCCTGGGTGGTTTTAGAAAGGGACTACGTGCGCCCTGGGGGATTTCCGGGACCACTGGGCACCGCGGGTGGAATGCATCCTTAGTACAGCTGGTGATATAGCTGTATAATAGTTTATACAATATTTTGCTGCATTGTGGTAGTGGGTTTGTTTTGAATAATAGTAAGATTAAATGAGAACATACCAGTTTGAAGTTTGATCTTTATTTTATGAGGAGTTACGATGAGGGATTACGTGAAGACCCCGCCAGCACGCATGCGCGACATTCTTCAAAGTAGCGGTGTGAAATCACAGATAACAGAGTTGACTAACATAGTAAGATAAGAGAACCAGCATACCAGTTGACCTTTATAATAGAAGGTTTGGGAGCAGAGGGCACGTAATCCCTCATCGTAACTCCTCATAAAATAAAGATCAAACTTCAAACTGGTAAGTTCTCATTTAATCTTACTATTTTACTTCGGAGTCACATGAGTGACTACGTGAAGATTTCAAAGCTCTGTGATTTCATGCCCTGGAACGAGTCCCTGCTCACACACTGCCATAATGACAAATGGAGGAAGTATGTTAACGTATTTCAGACATGAAACTGTGCTCAAAAACAAGAGGGTATTCATTTAACAAATAACAAATAATACCACTACTTCGGGGAAATTATAATACAGAACTTAATATTGTGTCTGCAAACGTCTCAGGCATGGCCACGGGTTTATTATAGAACCGCTGAAAGGTTTTCTCATTAGCCCAACCCGCCGTTGCAAGGATGTGGTCCATAGGAACTTCCATCATCCTTGCCGCCGATGTAGATGCAGCCCTGGTGGAGTGAGATTTAAAAACACAGTGTCCACCCCCGCTGCACCTAATAACACCCTTAGCCATCTTGAAATAGTTTGCACGGTGACTCTGTGATGAGGACGTTTGTGACTTATAAGCAGAGCCCTTTCCGTGCCCCTGAGACACTTGATGACCTCCATGTAGTGTAAAAGGTGGGTCACTAAGCATAGACGGCTGTCTACGGGGTAGGCCAGGAAATCCAACTTGCGTCCAGATGACCCAGGCCTGCTTGGTTTGAGTAGCCCCTGAATGAAGAAAGTTACCTTATTGCTGGTTATAACCATGGCATCCATACATAGCTTGTGTAGGGACTGGATCCGTTATGCCGTCACGAGTGCCATCAGCATCACCATTTTGTATGTCAATTCGGCTACGGAAAGAGACATTACTGGTGCCCACCCTCGGAGCATGGTTAACACAATGCCAATATCCCAGGTCTCCAAATATCTAGGCCTGGGGGGATTTGAGTTAAAAATTCCCCTCATAAGTTTAGACACCAAGGGGTGAGACCCAACTCCAAGATGATCTAAACCTAGTCTGAGATATGAGGATAGGGCACTCCTGGCACAGTTGATGGCACCGTAGCTTAAACCTTCATCAAAATGAAGGCTTGCCAGGAACTCCAGCACCTCCGTAATGGTGGCTGTGTCACATGTGGTGTTTGTCTTGGTACAAAACGCCTCCCATTTCTTGACGTAGGTGAGGTATTGTCTCCTGGCGGACTCCCTGCATGATGCCGTGATGATATTCATTGTTCGGTCCGAGAGTCCAAAATCCAGGAGTGGCCTTTTCAAACCCTGCTAACCAATAGGTTAATCCGGTCATGGCATGGGTGACTCTCCCCATCACAGGATGTACCAATAAACTCGGACGTTTGGGTATTGGAATGCATGGTTCTGAGACCATGTCCAGTACCACAGAGAACCATTGCTGAGTAGGCCAGTTGGGTACAACCAGAATACCCGATGCGGAGTCTTGTTGAATTTTCCGCAAGACCTGACTGATGAGGCAGAAGGGGGGAAATGCATAGAAAAACAAATCCCCCCAGTGTAGCGAGAAAGCATCCATCGCTACTGCCCCAGGGTCTGGTTCCCATGCAAGATATGTTGGTATTTGGTGATTAAGTCTGGATGCAAAAAGGTTGATATCTGGTGTTCCATACCGATCTACATAATCAGCATACACTTTGCAGTCCAACATCCATTCAGTGTTGTCATTAAACTTGCATGACCTGGTGTCCGCCACTGTATTTAGCTTACCCGGAAGGTAAGTGGATGATATCCAAATGTTCCTTTCTAAACACCAGTGCCAGATTGTATTGACCAATTCATCACAAGATATCGACTTGATTCCACCCATATGATTGATATAAGCCACCACGGTGGTATTATCAATTTGTAAGCATACATGCAGATAGTGCATGTCCGAACAGTAAGCCCGGATCATGAAATGCTCCCAGCATTTCTAGATGATTAATTCCCAGTGCCGGGAGTAAGGTTAATTCATGTGCATTCCATCTACCACCGCAACTGGAGGTGGTATTAGTTGCTCCCCAGCCTTGAGCGCTGGCGTCAGTTTGTAGTATAACCGAGGAGTTTGTGATTTTAATGGGATTAGAGCAACGTCGAGCATTCATTGTAATTCCAATTTTGCTTTTGCTGGTAATTGCATTGGCCTGTCAAAATGGCCAGCATGGTGTTTGAGTGCTGCAATTTTTGCTCTTTGTAGGTTTTGGTAATGCAAGGGTCCAAATTGTGGGGTTGGGAAGGCAGCCACAAGCTTCCCAATTACCCTGGCTACTTGCCGAATAGACGGTTTACTGATGCCAGCAAGGCTGTTGCATGCTTCTATCAAGTCTGACGCTTTGTTCGGTGGCAAAGTGACAGACATATGAACAGAGTCAATCGTGAATCCCAAATAGTCCATTGTGGTAGAAGGCATTAATTTTGATTTGTCTGGATGGATGATAAACCCCAGTTTTTGAAATGTGCTCAGTGGCTGAGACAGCCAATTTGGCCAACTCCAAGGTTTTCCCCACAATTAAAATGTCATCAAGGTATGCCATAACAATATGTTTTTGTTTTCTGAGACACGCTAAAGCTGGTTTCAATAATTTGGTAAACAGTCTGGGTGCTGATGATAATCCATTAGGCAGCGCTTTACACTGCCAGAGCTGCCCCATCTAGGCAAATGTCAAATATCTGCGATGATCTTTGTCTATTGGTACTGAATAGTATGCATCTTTTAGATCGATGCAAGCCATGAAGTATCTCTTGGAAACTAGTGGTTTGCCAGTAACAAAAGTTTCCATTTTGAAGTGGGCATACTGCACGAAAGTATTCAGCTGTGTCAAATCAATAATGATGCGGCATCCGCCGTCTTTTTTATTTTTAGTGAAGATGTTCGATACAAACTCATGAGACTCACTTTTGGTTTTTTCAATTACCCCTTTCGTATGTAGTCTTAAGAGTTCAGCATGACCTTCTGTCTTTTCTTCCTGTGAAAGTACAAACTTTCGACTAGGTGTATGCTGAACAGGAAGGGGAGTTTGTGAACAAATTCAATTTTGTATCCTTGAATACTTTGCAGTATGAAAGGATCAGAAGTTATAGAACTCCATGCATCCCGAAACCAGTGCAACCGTCCCCCAATCCGTGAAGAATTTAAACATGCGATGTTTCTGAGGCAACCAGACCCACCTACCTCATTGGTTACCGGCGGTGCTGGTTACCCTCTGTCCTTGTCTTCTGGGTTGGTCTGCGTTGGTTTCCTCTGTCCTTGTTTCCTGGGAGGTGGAGGCGCTGTGGTGTGGGGTTGCCGCATCTTCCAGGAAGGCCGTACTGGGGCATGGTCTAAAAAAGACAGTTGGACAGGTTGGACGGCCTTCGAGCTTTCACCAGCAGGTGTTCTGTCGCTGTCGTAGCGTGGTCTGCTGGTGGATGCATAGGGGTACTGTCGCCGCTGGAATGATGACTTGGTGGCAGCCGGCACATTTATCATGCCTATTGCCTTTGCTTCTTCATCGAGGTCTTTTACCTGCTTAGGCAGGTTGTCCCCAAATAGTAGTGTAGATGGAATAGTAGTGTTGGCAGCCAGTATTAACTACATGGCAACAAAACAACTTCAGGAACAGGCCGTTAATGACACCGCAGCCAAATACCTAGCTCCTGAGAATTGTGTTTCCCTCAACGTGCCTGCAGTCAACAACCCCATCTGGGGTAACATGAGCCCTGGCATCAGAAGTCAGGAAGTAAAACTCCAGAAAATCCTAAAACTACTGGCTGCTGGAATTACGGATGTTGCCAGGTCAGTGGATGGAGTGGGAATGCCGGGAGAGCTACAGGGATACTCTGGCACTCCTCTGTAACACTCAGTTTGAGATCAACTGTTACAGAAAGAGTGTCATCCGGCCTGCACTGAACCCCAAGTTCACGGGGTTGTGCAGACCTAGCGGTGCACAGCTGCCTACACTACTATTCCATCTACACTACTATCTTCACAATGCATTCGACGATATGTCGCGCATACGTGCTGGCGGGGTCTTCACGTAGTCACTCACGTGACTCCGAAGTAAAATTTAGTATTATACATATTATTGTAAATAGGTGAATAAATTATTTTGCGGTTAAAAAAAGAAGCGGCAGCTGGTGAGAGGGGAGGGAGCCCCATGGTATTAGCAGCCTGAAGAAAGTGTTGTTCCGCGGGTTCCAATGTGACCACAACAACAGTCACGTCGATGGACAGTGTAGAGGGCGGTCGAGAGGCGGTATGAGCCAAGATCCGTCCGCTATAACCATTATAAGGTGATCCGTTAAGACGAGGGTTCACTGGAGGATCTCAATGGACCAGGCAGCGTCTGTGGAAGGAATGGGCACCGACCTTGTCTGCTGCGTTCAATGTCCCTCACATTGGCGAAACCAAGCGTAGCATCAGCGACTGTTTCACCAAACACTTGCACTAGGTCCGCCAAGGCCTGCTGGATTTCCCAGTTGCTAAACATTTTAACTCCCCTTCTCATTCCCATGCTGATATTTCTGTCTGGGCCTCGTCCATTGTCAGAGTGAGGCCACATGCAAACTGGAGGAACAGCACCTCATATCCCGCTTGGGTAGCTCACATCCCGGTGGTACAAACATTGAATTCGCCATCTTTACCTAACAACCCCTTTCCCATCTCCGTTTCCTGTGATCCCACCCTAACGCGCACACATTTCTCCCACTGTTTTGTCTCTCTTTGACACCCACCCACCCTTGTTCCCTTCCACCTATATCCCTCCCTCTACATTCCTTTTCTCTCCTTATCTCACAACCATTTGTCTTCTGGTCCTTCCGCCCGTCACCCCACCCCTCGCTTGTATCCACCTGTTATTTGTAATGCTTGTCATGCCCCCATCTCTCTTTGCCAACCTTACCCCCCATACTCTAATGAGTCTGAAGAAGGGCACCTATTTCTCCCCTCCCCCTCCTCCTACATTCCTGGCTCTGGCTTCATAATTGTCAATTTACCTCCCCCCTTGACTCCATCCAAGGACCCAAGCAGTCTTTCCAGGAGAGGCAGAGGTTCACGTGCATCTCCTCCAACCTCATCTATTGCACCCGCTGCTCTAGATGTCAGCTGATCTACTTCGGTGAGACCAAGCGGAGGCTTGTCAATCGCTTCTCCGAACACCTCCGCTCGGTTCGCAATAACCAACCTGATCTCCCGGTGGCTCAGCACTTCAACTCCCCCTCCCATTCCGAATCTGACCTTTCTGTCCTCGGCCTCCTCCATGGCCAGAGTGAGGCCCACCATAAATTGGAGGAGCAGCATCTCATATTTGGCTTGGGCAGTTTGCACCCCAGTGGTATGAACATTGACTTCTCTAATTTCAGGTAGTCCCTGCTTTCTCCTCCCCTCCCAGCTTTCCCTCAGCCCGCTGTCTCCACCTCTTCCTTTCTTCTTCCCGCCCCACCCCCAACCCTCACATCAGTCTGAAGAAGGGTTTTTCGGCCCGAAACGTTGCGTATTTCCTTCGATCCATAGATGTTGCCTCACCCGCTGAGTTTCTCCAGCATTTTTGTCTACCTGTCAATTCAATCTGTCTGTCTCACAACTTCGGATTTAATCTCCGGCCTTTGTTCCAACTATCCCGACCTGAAATACCACCTATCCATGTTCTCCAGAGATGCTGCCTGACCCGCTGGGTTGCTCCAGCACTTTGTGTCCTTTTGTGTAAACCAGCCTCTGCAGTTGCCATTTCTATATCCCATCCAGTCCCAATCTCTGTAGACGTCTTTGGGATGGGTGAGTGAGCAACTTCAGCCGAAAGCTTAGAGGTGCTTTCAAGAGCAGGAAAAGACCGTTGAGCTTAATGTGTCATTTCATATTGCAGCTGCTGCAGCACCTTGGCAGCTGTCTGCTCTCTGATGTGATTCCGCGCAGCACAACTCTCTGCTCTGTCATTGCTGTCAACTCAGCATATCGCCCGCCCTCTCATGGACCTTCACAGCTACTCGAGCTGTCTCTTAGTCGGACAACTTTCTGTTGTAAAAGGAGCAGAGATCCTGGTCCCTAAAAGTGCAGGAAGAACTCAGCGGGTCAGGCAGCATCTGTGGAAGTTATGAACAGGCGACGTTACGGGTCGGGACACTTCTTCTGTCTGTCCATTCCCACCGCAGATGCTGCCTGACCTGCTGAGCTCCTCCACCACTTTGTGTTTTGCTCAAGATTCCCGCATCTGCAGTTCTTTGTGTCTCCTGGAACTTCAAACTGCCTGGAGATGGCACCACGCCTGCTCAACCTCAAGGTAATGAGTGGATTCCAGGTCCTTGGTTCAGGGCTGCCCGCTCTCTGCCTCAGCTCTCTCCTTGTCGGAAAGATTGTCAAGTGTTGATGGAGAGGGTCAGGAGTGGGAGAGGGGGCATAGCGATGAGGGAGGGGGTGTCGGAGCGAGGGAGTTGGGGTAAGGATGTGTGCTAGGGAGCACAACTGTAGGTCTGTTTGAGTGAGTGCAAGATGGAGCCTGGGTGGAAGAGTGAGAGTGGCAGTGGCAGTGAGAGTGAGCGTGGGAGGGACAGTGCGAATGAGCGTGGGAGTGAGCGTGGGAGAGTGGGAGTGGAAGTGAGCATGAGAGAGTGGGAGTGAGCGTGGGAGGGAGAGTGAGCGTGGGAGGGAGAGTAAGCGTGGGAGTGAGCATGGGAGTGTGGGAGTGAGCGTGGGAGTGAGAGCGATCGTGGGAGTGAGTATGGGAGAGTGGGAGTGAGAGTGGGAGTGAGAGTTGCAGTGAGTGTGGGAGTGAGCGTGGGAATGAGCGTGGGAGTGAGCGTGGGAGCGTGGGAATGTGGAAGTGAGTGTGGGAGGGAGAGTGGGAGTGAGCGTGGGAATGTGGGAGTGAGTGTGGGAGTGAGCGTGGGAATGAGTATGGGAGTGAATGTTGGAGTGAGCGTGGAAGTCAGTGTGGGAGTGGGAGGGAACATGGGAGGGAGCGTGGGAGGGAGAGTGGGAGTGGGTGAGTTGGAGGGAGAGTGGGAGTGAATGGGAGTGAGTTTGGGAGTGTGAGTGAGCATGGGAGTGAGAGTGGAGTGAAACTGGGACTAAGCGTGGGAGAGGGGGAGTGAGCGTGGCAGTGAGCATAGGAGTGAGCTTGGGGGCGAGAGTGGGAGCGAGCGTGGGAGAGAGAGTGAGAGTGAATGAGAGTGAGCTTGAAAGTGAGCGTGCGAATGAACATGGGAGAGTAGAAGTGAGCGTGGGAGGGAGACTGGGAGGGAGAGTGGGAGTGAGAGTGAGAGTGGGAGTGGGAGTGAGAGTGGGAGTGAGAGTGAGCGTGAGCTTGAGAGTGGGAGAGAGTAGGAGAGGCTGGTGGGAGTGGGTGTGGGAGGGAGAGTAAGAGTGAGCGTGGGAGGGAGAGTGTCAGTCAGTGGGAGTGTGTCTGTCTGTGGGAGTGCGTGTGGGGGTGTGTGTGAGGGAGTGTGTCAGTCTGGGAGTGCGGATGACAATGTATGAGTGAGTGAGTGAGTGTGTTCGGCTGTGGCTCTACACTGCTCCCTGCTGGTTGTGGTGTTGCCTGTGTCCGGCCTTGTCTTGGGCCTGAGTGTGTTTACCCCAGACCCTCCCTCACTGCCACCACTCACTGTACACTACTGCCCGGCCCGGTCCCACCACACTCTGCCAGCAGGTGGAACCTCTCAACGTTGGGTGATCCCACTGGTGTTAGACTCACTGGTCTATAGTTCCCAGGCTTTTCCTTGCAACCCTTCTTAAATACAGGCACACATTTGCTACTCTTCTGGCACCTTACCCGTGTTTAATGACAACTCATAAATCTCGGCCAGGGCACCTGCAATTTCCTCTCTAGCTTCCTTCAGTGTCCTCGGATAGGCCCAGGAGATTTGTCTATCTTCATATACATTAAGACATTCAGCACCTCCTCGAGCATAATGCCGACTGCCCTCAAGACACTTCCACTGACTGCCCCAAGCTCCCCAGTCCTCATGTCTTTCCCTATGGGGAAAACAGAGGAGAAATACTCATTGAGGACTTTTCCCATCTCCTGTGACTCCAAGTTTTGATTCTTGAGGGACCCTATACTATCTGTGGTTAATCTTTCTTCCCTTAATGTACTTATAGAATCTCTTGGGATTATCCTCACTATGATCTGCCTGAGCTATCTCCTGTCCCCTTTTTGCTCTCCTGATTTCCTTTTCTAGCATGCCCCTCAGTTCCTGAAACTTATCCTGGGACACATTTGATCCCAGCTGCCTATACTTGCTCCATACCTCCTTCTTACTCTTAACCAGAGCCTCAATTTCTCTATTCATCCAAGCTTCCTTTTCCCACCTGCCTTGTCCTTCACTCTAATAGGATCGTGTCCTGGATTATTATCAGCACACCTTTAAAAACCTCACTTTCCAGAAGTCCATGTTCTTCAAACATCCTGCTCCAATCAACTTGACTGAGTTCCAGGCTAAAGTTGGCCTTGCCCCAATTTAGAATTTTACCTCATGGGCCCACCCTGTCTTTATCCATAACTATCTTAAACTTAATTGAACAGTGGTCGCTGGTCCCAAAACGCTCATCCACAAACGTTGCATCCACTTGCCCCTTCCATTTTCCTGAGTTGATTGAGTGTTGCACTCTCCGATGTAGGGCCCTCTTTGGGTTGCCAACGTTCTCACTCCCAAATAAGGGACAAAAGGTCAAAATAAGGGAAGAGTTTTGGCCCGCGCGATGTCGCGTGCAAAGTCCGGCGCCCCATCCAACTCGGCCATGAGAAGGAGGAGTTGTGGTGTCGGCAGTTAGTGAAGGTCCGAAGGTTGGACAGCTGGCCGGGCTGCCGACCGATGGGGCCACAGGCGCTGCTGCTGCACTCCATGGGCTGCACTGTCGGGATGGGTGAGGCGGGGCCGGACGCGGCGCTCCGACCCGACAGTCCCCTCGACCCGAGTAGTAGTAGTCAAATACGGGGCAAGGGCGGTCCCGTATGGGACAAACTAATTTAGCCCAATATACGGGATTAGGGTTAGGATTTACAGAAGCTAATTCACCTACAAACCTACACGTCGTTGTTGTGTGGCTAATAATAATGTAGAGCCCCTCTACATTTTCCCTGAGGAAACTTTCTTGAACACATTTGACAATTTAAAATCTAGCTCCCATCTAAACTTTTTTGCACTATGACAGTCCAGTCAATATTGGGAAAGTTAAAATCCCCTACGACAATAACACTATTTCTACAGCTGTCTGCAATCTTCTGGCATACTTACTCTTCTAATTCGCCTAATTATAGGAAGGATGTCAACAAAATAGAGAGAGTACAGAGGAGATTTACTAGAATGTTGCCTGGGTTCCAGCAACTAAGTTACAGAGAACGGTTGAACAAGTTAGGTCTTTATTCTTTGGCGCGCAGAAGGTTAAGGGGGGACTTGATTGAGGTCTTTAAAATGATGAATGGGATAGACAGAGTTGACGTGGATAAGCTTTTCCCATTGAGGGTAGGAAAGATTCAAATAAGAGGGCATGACATGAGAATTAAGGGACAGAAGTTTAGGGGTAACATGAGGGGGAACTTCTTTACTCAGAGAGTGGTGGCTGTGTGGAATGAGCTTCCTGCAGAAGTGGTGGAGGCAGGATCGATTTTAACATTTAAAAGTAAAGTGGATAGGTGTATGGACGGGAAGGGAATGGAGGGGTATGGTCTGAGTGCAGGTAGATGGGACTAGGGGAAAATAAATAGTTGGCACGGACTGGAAGGGCCGAGAAGGCCTGTTTCTGTGCTGTAATTGTTATATAGTTATATGGTTAATTCCCGTTGACTACTTGGGGACCTGCAGATGCTCTCTTGTTTGGTTCTCAGCTGCACCCATGTAGCCTCACTGGATGAATCATCAGTAATGTAATCTTAGATTAGATTAGTTTAGAGACACAACGTGGAAACAGGCCCTTCGGCCCATACAGTAGTTCACCTGTACAGTAGTTCAATCCTACACACCCTAGGGACAATTTACAGAAGCTAATTCACCTACAAACCTACACCTCGTTGTTGTGTGGACCTACAAACCTACACGTCTTTGGAGTCGTTTATCTTAGAATAAAGGGGAGGCCATTTAAGACGGAGGTGAGAAACAACTTTTTCACCCAGAGAGTTGTGAATTTGTGGAATTCCCTGCCACAGAGGGCAGTGGAGACCAAGTTACTGGATGGATTTAAGAGAGAGTTAGATAGAGCTCTAGAGGCTAGTGGAATCAAGGGATATGGGGAGAAGGCAGGCGCGGGTTATTGATTGGGGACGATCAGCCATGATCACAATGAATGGTGGTGCTGGCTTGAAGGGCCTCCTCCTGCACCTATTTTCTATGTTTCTATGTTTCTAAGAGTGTGGGAGGAAACCAGAACACACAGAGAAAACTCGAGCAGTCACAGGGAGAACGTGCAAACTCCATACAGACAGCAGGATTGAACCCCGGTTTCTGGTGCTGTAAGGCAGCAACTCTACCGCTTCTCCACTGCCCTGACATCTTCCTTCATCAATAAAGCAGTACCCCCTCTTCTTTAGCACCCACCTCTCTCTCTCTCTCCTGAAGCATCTGTACCCTGGTCTGTACCATCCTGAATGCTTCTTCCCCATGATCACAGTGCCTTGTTTCCCAGGACTCAGCAGGGATGGATGTTGCCTTTCTCTAAGGGGGTGCCGTGCTCACTCGTAATTATATTGCTCCGGCACCTCCTCCCAGGACAGAGCTCGGACACAAGATGTCTGTTTCAGGAAAAGAGACAAAACGCTGGAGTAGCTCAGCGGGTCAGGCAGCATCTCTGCAGAACATGGACAGGTGACGTTTTGGGTTGTGACCCTTCATCAGACCGATTATGATGGGAGAGGGGGAAGAAAGCTGGAAGAGAGGTGCAGGTGGGACCGAGCCTGGTGAGTGATAGGTGGTTGGACAAAGGCTAGCGATGAAAAGACAAAAAACTGAGATTAGGAGGAGGCGTGAATTGTGAAGCAAGAGGAAGGAATGTAGTTGGAAAGCAGAACGGGAGAAATGCAGGTGGGGCTGAGGGGGTTTGGGGAGGTGGGGGGGGGGGGGGGGGGTAGGAAGGTTGGCGGGGTGGTATTGGTATGTCCATTTCAGGAGCCTGGTATTGTCCGAAGATCCTATAACAAGCAAGATGGATCACTCGACGAAAAAGACGTAGTACGGTCATGGGCAGATTCATGGGTAATTTTTGGCCCCATTTCCGTAACCAGCTTCGGAGACGGAAGCCGGTTACGGAAACCTCCTCGTAAAAATAAAAGATCTTTGGCAAAAATCCTCGTCTCATTTTCAGAATGATAATTTATTAACACAAACTTTTCCCCCGCAACGTTGATTACACTGCGAGTCGGGTCGGGTCGGGTTACTGAAATGGATGAAAAAAAGACCCACGTTCTGCTCCGTTGTGTACTACATATCAGCCGATTGCATTTAGCAGGAATGGTCTATCTTGCTCCGCTATAGGATCTTTGGTATTGTCGGTGTGAGAAAGGAGACACACCCAGTGTAACGGGCTGAGCATAATCAGGACAGGGCACGTGATGCCAGTCTGGGAATGGATACCGGCTTGGGATCATTCACATTTCCAGTGGATTTGTAGGAATCTTCAGAGATGATAGGACCCCGCTGGTAGCCACACACAACACGGACAAAGAAACGGAATCACTCTGTCAGCCATATTAGTATGTTGGACCTGTTCACGTCCTGGCGCAGGTATTCCCACCGTCGAGACCCCTCCCCCCCAACCAACCTCATGAACTTCTCTGCAGCAACTTGCAGGAGTTGGCTGCTTCAGATTCCTGGGCATTAACATCTCAGGTGACCTGCCCTGGGCCCAGCACATAGACGTAATCACAAAGAAGGTGTGCCTGCACTTCTACTTTCTTAGATGTTTCCACAGATTCACTGTAGAATGTATACATTCATGTAGAAAGTATCCTGACTGGTTGCATTATTGCCCGAGACGGCATTCGTTACCCTTTGAGCGGAGAGATTGCTCCTGAACAGTCCGCTCTTCAATCTGAGACTGTGGATGCTGCTCCCAGCCCCCTCAGCCAGGAGACACAAGGAACTGCAGATGCTGGAAACTTGAGCAAAACACAATGTGCTGGAGGATTCAGCACTCAGCGGTTCAGGCAGCATCAGTGGAGGCAAACGGACAAACAGTATTTTGGGTTAGGACCCTTCTTTAACTTTAAGAAAGGCCTGAAGAAGGGTCCCAACCCGAAGCGTTGCCAGTCGATTCCCTCTACTGATGCTGCCTGACTTGCTGAGCTCCATAGAAACATAGAAAATAGGTGCAGGAGGAGGCCATTCAGCCCTTCGAGCCAGCAATGCCATTCATTGTGATCATGGCTGATCATCCCCTATCAATAACCCGTGCTTGCCTCCTCCCCATATCCCTTGACTCCACTAGCCTCTAGAGCTCGATCTAACTCTCTCTTAAATCCATCCAGTGACTTGGCCTCCACTGCCCTCTGTGGCAGGGAATTCCATAAATTCACAACTCTCTGGGTGAAAACGTTTTTTCTCACCTCAGTCTTAAATGACCTCCCCTTTATTCCTACAGCCCTTCCTTTATTCCTGAGTCGGGTGAATCACCGCCACTCATCCAGCCTGTTCTTTGGTGCAGTAGGTTTCAATGAGACGTCCTATGCTTCTAAATTGCCGGAGAATTCAGGTCAGGTCAATGCAATCTCCCTCCACGCAGCAAACACATCGACCACTCACTTACACTAATCCTACACTAATCCTTTCTCTTACTCTCCCCACACGCTCTGCAACTCCCCATAGATTCTCCCTCTCACCGATGCACTCGGGGCAATTCAACCCACAAACCTGCGTGTCTTTGGGACGTGGGATGAAACTGGAGCACCCGAGGGAAACCCATTCGTATCAGGGAATATCGTGCCTACTCTATGCACTCAATGTCAAAGGTCTCTGGAGGTGTGAGGCAGCAGCACTAGCTGCTAATTCCATTCCACAAGGTGTCTATGAAGCGTCTCGGAATGCCCTCGCTTGTTAAAGCAGCCGTAACACACTGTCCGTCCCTTGTCCGTCCACAACCATTGTGCAGATTACAAAGGTGCACTGCAGGATGGGAGAACTACAGAACAAAGACGCCCACAGGCTTTCTGACTTCAATGAAGCCAGCGCTGAGCATCTGTAAAGGTCAGGGATGCAACGTGACGGAAAGCTTGGAGTCACCCTGACTGAAGAGGACGGTTGTCGAACCAACTAGGTTCCAGCTGGCAGGGCAGACATTGCCGTTTGAGGGGAGAGGGGCTTTATTCCATGGGTGGGGAGGGGAGATGGGGGTGAGAGGGAGAGATGGGGGTGGGGGAGGATGGGGGAGAGGGGGGTGTGAGAGGGATGAGGGAGGGGGCTGAGAGGAAGGTTGGGGGCGAGAGAGAGAGAGAAGGGGGCAAGAGGGGGAGATGGGGCAAGAGGGAGTGTGATTGAGGTAAGAGGGGGAGATGGAGGACAGAGGGGCTAGGTTAAAATGCAACAAATAGAGGAGATGATGAGGGCAATGGGGAAGATAGGGGCAAACAGGGGAGAGGGGGCGAGTAAAAGATGGAACTGAAAGAGGGTGGAAGAGGGCAAGATTGAAGAGAAGAGGAACAGCAAGAGGAAAATGTGTTAAGGAATGTTTCCCTGGCCCAAAACCATCTGGAAGTTCCCGAAACAGAAGCATTGGATGGCCGGCACGTTAGTACAGCGGTAGAGTTGCTGCCTTACAGCGCCTGAGATCCTGATGCCATTGATGCTGTCTGTACAGAGTTTGTACGTTCTCCCCGTGACCGCGTGGGTTTTCTCCGGGCGCTCTGGTTCCCCCCATACTCCAACGACGTACAGGTTTGTAAGTTAATTGGCTTTAGTATAATTGTAAAATTGTCCCCCGTGTGCTGGATAGTGTTAGTGTACGGGGTGATCGATGGTCGGCACGGACTCGGTGGGGCTACGGTCCTGTTTCTACGCTGAATCTCTCAGGTCTAAAGTCTTAACTTGGTGGTCCGGAATATACTAAGGACTGGATCTTGAGCATTCGTATCCGGCGATACAAAATCATGTAGGAAGTCCAGGCTTGATCTCGATTGGTCATCAAGAAAGTGAAGAGACCATTTTGGTGGAAGCTGGGGAGGACAAGATGGACGTCCGGCATTCCCCTACACCTAAGAGGGCAAAAACAAGCAGCAGATCAAGTGACAGCAGCGTTGCTCAATGCTTTCCCTGCTCACTTCCACAGGGAGAACATCCATGCACCTGCTTGAGCCCTCACAGTCCCCGACGATACAGCAAACACAGTCACTGAGGGCAAGATCAGAAGATCATTCACGAGTGTGACCCCTTGGACAGTGTCTGGCCCTGACGTTGTACCTGGTCACGTTCTGTAAACCTGCACGGACCAACTGATGGACATCTTCAACCTCTTCCGACTCAAGTCCAACATTCCGACCTGACAATGAAATTCACTTGACTCTTGACTAATCCTATGTTATAAAGCTGCAACATGACTTCCCGACTCTTAGACTCAATGCCAATGAAGGAATGCATACCGCATGCGTTCTTCACCGCACCATCTACTTGTGTTGTTAATTTCAAGGAGCTATGGCCTTGGCCCATAGAAACATAGAAACATAGAAAATAGGTGCAGGAGTAGGCCATTCGGCCCTTCGAGCCTGCACCGCCATTCAATGTGATCATGGCTGATCATCCAACTCAGTATCCCGTACCTGCCTTCTCTCCATACCCCCTGATCCCTTTAGCCACAAGTGCCACATCTAACGCCCTCTTAAATATAGCCAATGAACTGGCCTCAACTACCTTCTGTGGCAGAGAATTCCAGAGACTCACCACTCTCTGTGTAAAGAATGTTTTCCTCATTTCGGTCCTAAAGGAATTCCCCCTTATCCTTAGACTGTGACCCCTTGTTCTGGACTCCCCCAACATCGGGAACAATCTTCCAGCATCTAGCTTGTCCAACCCCTTAAGAATTTTGTAAGTTTCTATAAGATCCCCCCTCAATCTTCTAAATTCCAGCGAGGCCCCCAGTGCTGTTAAGGGCTGTGCATTATCTGTATACTTTCTCTTTACATTCAACCTCCCAAAGTGCAACGAGTCGCACATACTTATTGAATTCCATCTGTCACTTCCACACCCATCCCTGAAACTGATCCATATCCTGTTTTTTTCTTTTGCTCCACCAATTTTGCGAACTTCGTTCAGAAGTGTGAAAACGCACACCACCAGATTCGGGGACAGTTTCTTCCCAGCTGTTATCAGGCAACTGAATCATCCGATTACAACCAGAGAGCAGTGCTGAACTACTATCTACCTCTTTGATAACCCTTGAACTATCCTTGCTGGCTTTACCTTGCACTAAACGTTATTCCCTTATCATATATCTATACAATGAATCGATTGCAATCTTGTATTGTCCTTCTGCTGACTGGTTAGCACGCAATAAAAAGCTTTTTCACTGTACCTCGGTACACGTGACAATAAACTCAACTGAAAGTGAAACAAAGCCAAGTACATTTTCCTCTAAGACATTTATATATATCACAAACAACAGAGGTCCCAGAGCTGAGTCCTACAGAACATGCTGGTTTTGGACCTCAAACCAGAACAACACACTTACACCAATACCCTCTGAAGCCGATTCTGAATCCAACAGAGGGATTGGTGGTGGAGAGAGGGGGGTGAGATGATACAACGCAGATGATATGCAGATGATACAACGGTGATTGGCCTCATCAGCAACAACGATGAGTCGGCCTACAGGGAGGAGGTCCAGCACTTAGCAGCATGGTGCGCTGACAACAACCTGGCCCTTAACTCCAAGAAGACCAAGGAGCTCATTGTAGACTTCAGGAAGTCCAGGGGCGGCACGCACACCCCCATCCACATTAACGGTACGGAGGTGGAACGTGTTTCTAGCTTCAGGTTCTTGGGAGTCAACCTCTCCGACGACCTCTCTTGGACCCACAATACCTCAACTCTGATCAAGAAGGCTCACCAGCGTCTCTTCTTCCTGAGGAGACTGAAGAAGGTCCATCTGTCTCCTCAGATCCTGGTGAACTTCTACCGCTGCACCATCGAGAGCATCCTTACCAACTGCATCACAGTTTGGTATGGCAACTGCTCTGTCTCCGACCGGAAGGCATTGCAGAGGGTGGTGAAAATTGCCCAACGCATCACCGGTTCCTCGCTCCCCTCCATTGAGCCTGTCCAAAGCAAGCGTTGTCTGCGGAGGGCGCTCAGCATCGCCAAGGACCTCTCTCACCCCAACCATGGACTGTTTACCCTCCTACCATCCGGGAGGCGCTACAGGTCTCTCCGTTGCCGAACCAGCAGGTCCAGGAACAGCTTCTTTCCGGCGGCTGTCACGCTACTCAACAACATACCTCGGTGACTGCCAATCACCCCCCCCCCCCCCCCCGGACACTTATTGTTATTTATTCAAATAATTTGCTGTGTCGCTCTTCCAGGGAGATGCTAAATGCATTTCGTTGTCTCTGTACTGTACACTGACAATGACAATTAAAATTGAATTGAATTGAATTGAATTGAATCGGTGAGGAAAGAGAGGGATCATAGAATTATACGACAGGGAAACACTCTGCATCCATGCCAACCAAAATGCCTATCTCAGTTAGTCGAGTTTTGCCTGTGAGGGTGATGTGGATAACATGAGGGATAGAGGGAGAAAGTGAGAGACGGGGAGATGAGATGGAGTCTGTTGAGGGTGTGGTTGAGGGACCGTGTTTCCGGGAGAGGGTTGGGGCGGTGAGGACGCGGATAGAGAATGAACAGGAAGTAGAGGAAGAGAGAGGCAGGAGGAGGAAGCAGCACCTTAGAAGGTGAGAAGGGTTTGTTCGGGAAAGCTTGAGAGGAGGCATCGAGGGGCTGAGAGGGGAAGTGGCCGATGAGGCTAACAGGTTTAGGATGGTGCTAGCGAATGTAATCATTGGCAACGGTGACCTGTCCTCGTGACCCCACTCCTACACTTACCGTGTTCATCTTTATCTAACGTCACTGAGTGAGAGGGCAGGGGACCCAACCAACAAAGCCCAGCCGTCCCAAAGTTCACCGTTCAACAGGCAGAGGTTAAGGTTCACAGTATGAGGGGCAGCATGTAGGTATGTTACAAAACTTACCTTGAGCAGCGCTGCAGTTCTGCCGCTCCCCGTGTGTGCGCCTTTGGCACCTTTCAGAGGGGGCGGGTTTAAAGTGCCGTTTTTCCACAGGCAGGGAAAATCGATCCATGTCGGGCGATTTCGTTGCGGAAGAAAAATCGCTCTGACATTTCATATTTTTTAAATTATTTTTACTCTATAATTATAATTACTCTAAATTATTTATTATCTAGAGTAATTTAAAAATCACCTTCAAAAGCCGTGAGCGCCGACAACCGGAAGGATTTTGCGTAGGGGAGAAAAAAAGGTAAATAGTTTATTTTTATATTAAAAGTTGGTTTTTATGGAGGCTTTAATAACATTTTCATGTTGCGAAATGGGGTCCAAAAAAATGTATGAACCAACAGTATTTTTCCTCCCGACTTCACCGCTAACCGCAACGTTCCAATCCACCGCATTCCACTAAAACCCACTCGCTAGTTGATTTAAATGGCCATTAATTTACAGGCAGTAAACACTAAATTCCTTCCATTTGGCCCAGAAATTCATGAAAATGAGATTTTAAAATTATGTTATATTGTGGATTATTGTGTGAATGTTATTTGGACACTTAGGCAATTTTAAAAAAGTTTATCTTTTCTTAAGAAATGGATAGATGTTTAGATCTACTCATTGAATTTTGTAATTAGCTACAATTAGATAACTAACTAATTATATGCTTTAATTTCAGGTCATCCAAGTAAGATTGTTTCATATTTGTGTCAGAATGCTTCAATCTATAATAACTGAAAATTTCATTGAGTTCTCTTAATTTTTAAGAAAGTTATGGGCGTTTAACTGTTCCAGATCACAGCTTTTGAGTTAAGTCAATTGAAAGGCAATGGGGAACAAGATGCTAATTTCCGAGTATGAAAATGGTCATAACTTTCTTAATACTGAAGATATGAAAGTGAATTAGGTGTCAAATTAAACTTCTTTTTATGCTTTATCTGATGGGATAAATTGCAGACTTGATTTTTTAAATCTCAAAATTTTGTAACATTGCTACAGCATGATGGCCGGGTGACAGCAATGGGCCTGCTAATGTTTTCATATTAGGAGGAGTGGGATTTAGTAAGGAATGGGATCATTAGTAAAGATCGGGATTATTCAGAGTTAGATCCTCAACAAGCCACATTCATCACAAAGGCATTCCCAAGTAGAGGTCCTCCCTGGGTTATGCATGTCCGACTTGCATATAGATTTATGTACATACGAACAAGCATTCGGGTGACCGGCCGGATGGGTTTGCCGGCTGGTGCAAGGGATGCAGGAGCTTTCTGCCGAGTGCAAACTCAGTTTACCGTCATATGATCACATTGTACCAAGCAATCTGAATGGCTGACTTGAACACTCTGGTTTACCGACATGTTGCCCTTTGTTGGCCTATGTTTTTATTTAAATATATTGCCAGCCGGGCAAATCCAGCAGCTCCGGCTTGCGTATTGTTCAGGTTACGAGCGGTTCTGAGGTTCGGTACCCCGTTCCAACTCAGGGAGGATTAATGTCGCAACTTCCTTAGAGGATTGGGGAGATTCAGTCTGTTGATGAGTACTCCCTTGGGCTTCCACAGGTAGAGCGCATATTGAACGGTTGCATCACGGCCCGGAGCGGCAACTCGAATGCCCAGGAACGAAGAAGATTACAAAATGTGGTGAACACCGTCCAGTCCATCATGGGTACTGACCTCCCTGCCAACAAAGGGATCTACAGGAGTCGCTGCCTCAGAAAGGCAGCCAACATCATCAGAGACCCACACCACCCTGGCCACGCTCTCATTTCACCCCTGCCAACGGGAAGAAGATACAGGAGCCTGAAAACTGTAATGTCCAGGTTCAGAAGCAGCTTCGTCCCTACAGCCAATTTTCTTCCTCACTTCCCCAAGCCTTCCCTCGCATTGAAGTCTCAGAATCATACAACATGAAATGAGGCTCCTCGGCACACCGAGACCATGCCAACCATCCACACCAATTCTACATTCATCCCATTATTTTATCCCTGCGTTCCCATCAGATTCCACCACTGACCTGCACACTAGGTGCAATCAACCTGCCAACCCGCAAGTCTGAGGGAGGAAACCAGAGCACCCAGAGGAAACCCACACGGTCACAAGGTGAACATGCGAACTCCACATAGACAGCGCCAGAGGTCAGGATAGAACCCGGGTTTCTGGTGCTGTGAGGCAGCGGCTCTACAGTTTATGCCATGTTGCCTCCCAGGTAGTGGGAAAGAAGAACACTCCTCATATAAGCGAGGGTTCTGTTCTATTCACCTCGTCCCCATTGCGGTCATTGGACTTTTTCTATGGAACTGGTGCACTGTAATGCTTCTACTTCTTGCGTGTGGCGTGCACAGCCTAAAGTTGTAGGACAACTTGTTCTAATTGATCTTATTTGATTGTGCACGCCGGGTTGATTGCATTGGTTGAAACAGGGTGGACCATGGGAAGGTTGTAATCTCCCACCCCACTAGGATGCTAAGAACTATAGAGTCATGGTGCAGATCTACAGGACTTTGATTTGGCCACATATGGAGTATTGTGTGCAGTTCTGATCACCCCATTACATGAAAGATTTGGAGGCTTTGGAGAGGATGTTTACTAGAATGCTGCCTGGATTAGAGGGTTTCAGCAACATGGAGAGGGTGGATAGACGTGGATTGTTTTCTCTGGAACGTCAGAGGTTGAGGTGAGACTTGATAGATGTATATAGAATTATGAGAGGCATAGATAGGGTAGACAGTCAGAATATTTTTCGCAGGGTGGAAATGTCCAACACTAGAGAGCATAGATAAGGCGAGAGGGGAAAAGTTTAATGAAGATGTGTGCGGCGTTTTCATATACCAAGTATAGAACAGCGGCCACAGTTTAAGAACGGAGATGAGGAAACACTTTTTCTTACAGAGAGTGGTGAGTCTGTGGAATTCTCTGCCTTTGAGAGCGGTGGAGGCAGGTTCTCTGGATGCTTTCAAGAGAGAGCTAGATAGGGCTGTTAAAAATAGCGGAGTCAGGGGATATGGGGAGAAGGCAGGAACGGGGTACTGATTGGGGATGATCAGCCATGATCACATTGAATGTGATGGTTCGAAGGGCCGAATGGCCTATTCCTGCACCCATTGTCTAATGTCTATAGTATAGAGGGTCTGGAGCGCTTGCCAGGGGTGGTGGTGGAGGCAGATATGATAGTGGTGTTTAAGAGGCATTTTGGTAGGCACATGTAATTGCAAGGAACAGAGGGATTATGGATCATGTACAAGCAGGTGAGATCAGTTTAACTTGGCATCATGTTCGGCACAAACATTGTGGGCCGAATGGCCTCTTCGTATGCTGTACTGTTCTATGTTCTATATTCTGCACTCTCGACCTTTCCCCTTTGCTACATCTAGATTCAAGATTCAATTTAATTGTCACATGCACCAATTAAGGTACAGTGAAATTTGAGTTACCATACAGCCATACTAAGTAAAACAGCAAAACTACACACAGCACATGAAATAAAGTTTAACATAAACATCCACCACAGTGGGATCAACATTCTTCACCGTGATGGAATCAATAAAGTTCAGTCATCTTCCTCCTTGTTCACCCGTGGTCGGGACCTTTGAACGGGGCCGCTGCCGACGGTCCGCTGTTCAGGCCATCTCGTCGGGATGATCCAAACTCCGGCGTCGAGACGGATCGGAACACTCCGCGGCATGGAGCTCCCGAGTCGGCTGCTTCATAGCGGAGACCGCTGCTTCACAGTGTTAAAGTCCACAGGCCCCGCGATGGGAATTCCAAAATTGCCGATCCTCGGCAAAGGTTCCCAGGCTCCACGATGGTAAGTCCGCATCGCACCCGCGGCTTGAAGCTCCGGGCCCATCTCCAGGAAAGGCCGCACCACTCCACGTTGTAGACCACACGGAGAAAAATCGCAACTCCGTCGAGGTAAGTGACTGAAAAAGGTTTCCCTCGAACACTGCCCCGCCCCCCCCCACCCCCACATAAAACATACCGAGAGACATTAAAAAAAACATTCTAGACATCATCAAAATAATAAAAACAGCGAAGGGACAAGACAGACTGCTGGCGAGGCGGCCATTACAGGTGCCACCCAGTGGTGAAGTTACACTTGACTTTGCCTTGAATGTATTTATGCACGGTATTATCCAACCTGACGGGATAGCATACAAAACTAATTATTTCACTGTACCTGGGTACAGGTGACAATAATGAAGCAAATGCTGAGACTCACTGGGGCAGCGGAGCGACCAGGGCTGGTATCCGTAGTAACCTGTGATCCGCAGGATACGCTCCTCAATGGAACTCAGGCCGCCCGTGCAGGCGCTGTTCAAATCCTCGAACGATCGTGATGATTTCAGCTCCTCCTTAATGCACTCGTCAACCACCAGGTAGTTGAGCTGCCGGAGTTGTGGACTGATGTCCGACAACCTCCGTGGACTCACATCCGGAGAGCGAAGCATCACCCTGAAGCAGGCCAGAGAAGAGCAGAATTAACAACCCGATCCCAGGGCAGCACCATGCTGTCATAGAGTGATACAGTGTGGAAACAGGCCCTTCAGCCCAACTTGCCCGCACCAGCCAACATGTCCCAGCTACACTAGTCCCACCTGCCTGCGTTTGGTCCATATCCATCCAAATCTGTCCTATCCATGTACCTGTCTAACTGCTTCTTAAATTTTGGGATAGTCCCAGCCTCAACTACCTCCTCTGGCAACTTGTTCCATACACCCCTCAGATTCCTATTAAATCTTTTCCCCTTCACCTTGAACCTATGTTCTCTGGTCCCTGAATCACCTACTCTAGGCAAGAGACTCTGTGCATCTATCCAATCTATTTCTCTCATGATTTTATACATTCAAAGAGGTACAGGTGTGTAGGTTAATTGGATTGGTATAATTGTAAATTGTCCCTAGTTTGTGTAGGATAGTGTTAATATGCGGGGATCGCTGGTCGGTGCGGACTCGATGGACCGAAGGGCCTGTTTCCGTGCAGTATTTCTAAATTAACTAAACTAAACCTCAATGAGATCACACCTCATCCTCCTGCGCTATAAGGAATAGAGTCCCAGACTACACAACCACTCCCTACTGCTCAGCCCATCTAGCCCTTGTACATCCTTGTACCCTTTCCAGCTTGACAATATCATTCCTATAACATGGTGCCCAGAACTGAATGCAAAACTCTAAATGCAGCTTTACCGACGTCTTATACATGACCTCCCAACCTCTATACTCAATACTCTGACCGATGAAGGCCCATGTGCTAAAAGCCTTTTTGACCACCTTATCTACCTGCGACTTGACCTTCAAGGAACCATGCACCTGCACTCCTAGATCCCTCTGCTCTGCAACACTCCCTCGAGCCCTACCATTTACTGTCCCGCCCATGCTGGACATCCCAAAATGCAACACCTCACATTTCTCTGTCTTAAATGCCATCAACCATTCCTCAGCCCACCTGGCCAATCGATCAAGATCCTGCTGCAATCGTTCACAATCATCTTCACTGTGCAAAACCACCCACTTTGTATCATCTGCAAACTTGCTAATCTTGCCCCGTATGTTCTCATCCAAATCGTTGACGTAGATGACAAGCAGTGACTGAACACTGAGGAACACCACTCGTCACAGCTCTCTGGTCCCAGAAGCAATTTTCCAACCAATCCCTCTGCTTCCTTCCATGGTCAATTTTCTATCTGTTCAGCTATCTCTCCTCGGGTATCACGCGATCTAAACTTCCAGAGCAGCCTACCATGTGGAACCTTGTCCAATGCTTTGTTGAAGTCCATGTACACAACATCTACAACTCTGCCCTCATCGATTTTTTTGGTCACCTCTTCAAAAAACTGAGATTTGTGAGACACGACCTCCCAAGCTGACTATCCCTAGTGCCCTTGTCCATCCAAATGCCTGCATAACCTATCCCTCAGAATACTCTCCAGTAACTTTCCAACTACAGATGTTAAACTCACTAGCCTAGAGTTCCCAGCATTTTCCCTGCATGCTTTCTTGAATAGAGGCACAACGTTTGCCACCCTCCAGCCTCCCGGCACCTCTCCTGTATTTAAAGATGACTCGTAAATCTCAACCAGGGTGCTGAGAGTTCCGCTGCAGACTGCCCGCCCTCTCTGCCCGCAGACGGTCCCTCGGGGCACAAGGCGCGATGGAAGCGAACGGCTCCCTCCCTGTGCACGTTTCATTTCTGTTTGCCGACACCAGTCCCCCACCCCCACCCCCACACCCCCCCACCCTGCCCCGGCCGCCGCTTTGTTCCCACCGCCCGCTCCTCCATGTACTCACGCCAGCGAGGAACCCGCTCTGCCGTCTCGGTGCTCGCTCACCCCCATCGGCGCACGGCGGGCGGCCGCCCGGGACTGAGCCGCGGACAGGGGCAGGGGGACGGGATTCACCGGCTAGTCCTGTCAGCCCAGCTCCCGGCCCGGCCCCTTCAGCCACACACCTCCCCTTCTCCCTTTCTTCCCCCCAGCTCTCTTTCACTCTTCTCTCTCCTCTGGTCTCCCCCTCCTTCCACTATTCTCCCCCTTCCCCCGACTCGCCCTCTCTCCTCCTCCCCTCACTCTCTCTCCCCCCTCCCCCTGTCTCTCCCCCCTCCCCCGTCTCTCCTTCCCCTTACTCGCCCTCCTGCCCCCTCTCTCCCCCTGTCCCTCCCCTCCACCTGTCTCTCCCCTCTCCCTCTCCGGCTCCCGTGCAAGGTGTAGTAGGGGGGGCGGTCAGCTCTGACGCCGCTGGACAGTGAGTGATCGCTGTGAACCCGGCCCGCAGGCGGTTCATCAGTTCCCTGCAAGCCCACACTCCGTGCACGTCCACCGCTGCCAGTATCCGAGCGCAGAACTAACGGGCACGGCTCTAGGTCGGAGTGAGAGGGCTGGGGGGGGGGGGGGGGGCGCAGATTGTTATTTTTTGCACACCTCTTATCCGGGATCTGCATTCATTGCCCCTGAGAAGGTGAGCGAGAGCCGCCCTGTTGGGGAGGGAGCACCAGGGTGAATGGAGGGTCCATTTGTCAATCAGGATGGTGTGGATTTGGGGGAAGAATCTGCGGGTGGAGAGGGGGCATCTGTCGTTTCAGGTGCGAGATGTTACGGCATTCACTGGAGCTTAGAAGGATGAGTGGGGATCTTATAGAGACATATAAAATTAAATGACTGGACAAGCTAGATGCAGGAAAAATGTTCCCCATGTTGGGCGAGTCCAGAACCAGGGGCCACAGTCTTAGAATAAAGGGGAGGCCATTTAAGACTGAGGTGAGAAAAAACTTTTTCACCCAGAGAGTTGTGAATTTGTGGAATTCCCTGCCACAGAGGGCAGTGGAGGCCAAGTCACTGGATGGATTTAAGAGAAAGTTAGATAGAGTGGAATCAAGGAATATGGGGAGAAGGCAGGCACGGGTTATTGATTGGGGACCAACAGCCATGATCACAATGAATGGTGGTGCTGGCTCGAAGGGCTGAATGGCCTCCTCCTGCACCTATTTTCTATGTTTCTATGGTTAGGTTTAGGGGAGGTGTATCTTCGCTGGAGTGAGTAACCACGGTGTATTTGTGGAGAACACACGTTGGCAGGTGGGACTAGTGAAGCTGGGCAAAGACACAAAAAGCTGGAGTAACTCAGCGGCTCAGGCAGCATCTCTGGAGAGAAGGAATGGGTGACGTTTCGGGATGAGACTCTTCTTCAGACTGGGAGTCAGGGGAGAAGGAAACGAGGGAGATAGACAATAGACAATAGGTGCAGGAGTAGGCCATTTGGCCCTTCGAGCCCTTAGACAGAGATATAGAGAGGGATAGAACAAATGAATTAAAGATATGCAAAAATTAACGATGGCCCAGGGAAGGTGGAGCCATCAATGTTCCATTGTTGGCTGTGGAGAAGGTGATACAGTTATACATAGCATGAAACTCAACAGGCCAACAGTGAAACTAGTACGCCGACTAGGGTGGGAGAGGAACGGAGAGGGAGGAGATGCGAGGGTTACTTGAAGTTAGAAAAATCAATATTCATACCATGTTGGACAGCATGGGCAAGTTGGACCCAATGGCCTGTTTCCACACTGTATGACTCAATGAGTACACGCCAAGGCCACTGTGCACTGGCTGCTCAGGTGGGTGGGTGGGCTGCCTTGTCCTGGGTGTTGTGGAGCTCCCCCTAGAGTGGGTGAAGCTACTGGAGAGGGTTCCATCACTACCCCTGGACAGTGGGAGGGTCTGGGGCACAGGAGGTGAGGCACTCGTCACAGGCCACAGCATCTCTCATCTGATCTTGCAGACGTAGAAACAAGGAACTGCAGGTGCTGGTTTACAAAAAAATAAAGAAAAGAAAAGCCACAAAGTGCCGGAGTAACTCAGCGGGTTTAGGCAGCACCCCTGGAGAACGCGGGTGGGATATGTTTTGGATCGGGTCCCTTCCTCAGACTCGTAGAGGTAAACGTGCTGCTTTGCGGACACGGTGCTCGTTGGACATGGAACAGGAGAGCAGAGGAACAGATGTGAGAGGGAGCAATGGAGGAGAGGGGGAGAGGGAGAAGTTGGGTGCGGTGGGAGCTAAGGAAATGAGAATCAGATAGCACATAGAACATAGAATAGTACGACCTAGGAACAGGCTTTTTGGCCCACAATGTCCGTGCCGAACATGTGGCCAGGTTAAACCAATCTTCTCTGCCTTCACATGATCCATATCCATTCATTCCCTGCATATCCATGTATCAATCTAAAAGCCTTTTTTTTAGTTTAGTTTCATTCAGAGATACAGCGTGGAAACAGGCCCTGTGGCCCACCAAGTCCATGCCGACCAGCAATCCCCCCCGTACTCTAGCTCTATCCTACACACTAGGGACAGAAGCCAATTAACCTACAAACCTGTACGTCTTTGGAATGTGGGAAGCACACGCGGTCACAGGGAGAACGTGCAAACTCCGTACTGACGGCACCCGTAGTCAGGCTCGAGCCTTGAGGCAGATACAAGACCTCCTGCTGATGTCCTCAGCAATAACGATCCTCAAACAAAATCACCATAACATGTTACCTGCTTTATGGTGTCTCTGTGAACTGACTCGACGCACATTAAAAAAAAAATTAACCATGTGTTCTCAATGTCTACACTATAAATGGTCATACTCAGAAGTACCCATCTTTAAGCAAAACCTCCCTGCCACTCATGTGTCCCCTGAGGTGATATCCCTTCCCTTATTTGAGGGGTAAGAGGCGGCACGGTGGTACAGTGGCAGAGTTGGTTAGATCCCGACTGCGGGTGCTGTCGGTACGGAGTTTATACGTTTGTCCCGAGACTGTGTAGGTTTTCTCCGGATGCTCCACTTTCCTCCCATATTCTAAAGACATGCAGGTTTGTAGGTTAATTGGTTTCTGTAAATTGTTCCTAGTGTGTAAGATAGTGTTAGTGTACGGGGAAATCGCTGGTTGGCACAGACTTGGCGGGCCGGAGAGCCTGTTTTCACATTGTATTTCTAAAGTCCAAAGTGCCCCCACCAGATTCAGCCTTTCACTGTCTAGTGGTCTTCCTCCACAGAGCCTTGGTGTTGGATATAATAGGATTCAGTGAGTCCCTCAGCACGTACTCCTGCAGTCTGGAGCGGGCCAGTCGGCAACATTCCCTGACGGCATCTCGCTCTGCAGGGAGGTCAGCAGGTTTCAGGTGGACCAAAGAGCGCCTTTCACCGAGTTGATGACTTTCCTGCTGCACGGTGCCCATCTCGGAATATGTCCCTGGGGACAGCCTGTAAATCAGACTGTCCTCCGTTACGGAGATGTTAGGGATGAACTGTGACATCATTCTCCAGACCCTCTTCACAAATCCACACTGTGAATAGGTGGGCACCCATCCCCTCTCCCCAGCAGCCATCCCTAGGGCAGTGTGCATCGGTCGTGAGACACCGACATTGCAGGAAAGATCTGACCTCTCACTGCCGGCCAAGTGAGGTCTTGTTGCTTGCTGGTTAGCTCTGGCAATGAGGGATTTCACCAGATAAACTGGGCAGACTACTCAGGGAACCACGCCGCACAGGATCCATCAAGTCCTTGTTCTGTAGTGTCTGCAGGATGTTAATGTGCTGACCACTGCCTGATGGACTTGTGGTCAGTGTTGGTCTGGAATAACCTTTCCACAAAGGACAGGTGGCCTGGCAATGTCCAGCTGACTGGTACATTACGTGGTATCGGTGCCAGGCCCATCCTTTGCAACACCTGAGCAGGTAATGACATTTGATGCTTACATTCTTTGACACTGGGCACAGCCTGATGCAGCCACACACGGAGGTGGCCGCCAGAATGAGGGTGACGTTGAGCGCCGTTTTCTCTGGGCGTGCATTGTGACCAGTTGGACCTGCACCAACATTAATCTGCAGATGAACAGGAAGATGGGCCAGGTGATCACTGAGCGAGAGGAGCGGGGTGGGGGACGGGTGGGATGGGACACACTTGCTCCAAGTATGAGGTGCTTTCCCGAGAGCACCTCGCACATGATGACCTAATTTTTCCCCGTTATCGAGATGAAACTCCTCTTCCACAATCTCAATTTCTGTTTGACTGTGGCTATCCCGTCTTGTTGCACGCCTTGGCCCCTCTGAACCTGATCACCAGCAGCTTAAAGTAGACAGGCCTGATGGTGAAGGGGATGGACAAGTTAGTCAGGTTGGGTCAGTGTCGGAGAGCCTCGGTAACAAGATGGGTGAGTGAGCTGGCAGGATTGCGGCCACTCTATCTCCTGCTGGTTACTCTGGCTCCCAGCGCCAATTCAAACTGGTCGCAGATGCTGAGCAATCTGTGGATCCGAGCAGAAGATGGCAACATCGTCCATGTACAGGGAGGTTTTGATCTGAGTGCCCCGACTGCCTGACGACATCTCACTCTAATGCTCTCTCCTTCCAGATGGATTCAACAAAGGGTTCCATACAGCACAGCAACCAGACAGGGGTGTGTGGGCAACCCAGCCTGACTCTAGCGCTGATGGGGAAGCTATCTGTTCCCCACCCATTGTTCTGGACTGCACCTTGGTTCTGCACCTTTTCACACCTCTAGTTTCCCTCTTCCCTACTCTCAGTCTGAAGAAGGCTCTCGACCTGAAACGTCACCTATTTTTCTCCAGAGATGTTGCCTGACCCACTGGACTTTGTCTTAAACCAGCACGTGCAGTTCCTCGCTACACTCTGTGAAGAGCAGTTGGATCCATTTTCTTTGCAAATTGGCTGGCTAGTTTTCCATATTAGTGCTTTAAAATACATTTCACCCACTCATCTCATCCCCCAATTCTGGCAGCTCGCTGACCCAGCTAGTTACTGCCGACCCCAGACAGACTCACACTGCTGACAGCAGCCATTCACAGCTTTCCATCAGGGTTATGCAAGTGTATTTCAAGCTTCACACACTGATTCGTTTTTCTCCCGGTCAGATCACATTATAATCCTAGATATTTACCACCATGCACCAACTGCATTTTAATGATTCGTACAAATAAACTTAATTGTCTTTAATTGGAAATGTGGGCAGTTTCTAAGGCAGCCTGGTGAAGCTTGCAAATGGGTCCCAACTTAATGCGCAGCTCGACAACGGTTGTAATTTAAGTACGCTATCTCACGCAGTGATAATGGGCTGTCCTATTAATGCTCTGAAGATAGACACAAAGTGCTGGAGTAATTCAGCAGGTCAGGTAGCATCTCTGTAGAAAAGGAGGAGATGATGTTGTGGGTCGAGACCCTTCATCAGACTGAGAGTCGGTGGGGAGGGAAACTAGATGTAAAAAGTAGAGCCCACAATGGTCCATTGTTGGCTGTGGAGGTGGTGATTGAGTGGGGGGTTGAATTGGAGAATTGGTGAGCAGCCCTCTTGGTTTAGTGTCACGGGGTCTGCTCAAATCATTTAGCAGATTATCCTGCCGTTCAGCACATCTGTTCATTTCTGGCACTGATGCCCCATTTCATCCACGGTTAACTCCATCAACCAGACCTCATTTGTTTCTCCCGCCGGTGCTTACCATGACATTCCCCAATATTTAGGCCTTCACCTGAGACATTCGCGGGACATCGGTAGCGCGGCACAGCCTCAGTTGCGATCCCCCCACCCACTCCACACCAGCTGCTCATGTTCCTGGCCCGTGTCTTGAATCCAACTCATTGGAAAGACTGTGGCCAACCGAACCACAGCCCAGCAGGAGATTCCAATCGCAGCGACCCTGAGACCCGTTGCACCACCTCAACCACTCCACAGTCCCCGTGACTCAGGCACGGACAGAATGGATGCCACGTCAGAGTTAACGACAGGCAATGTTTCCTGGTGGTTTTCCCATGGACCGCTTCTCAATGCCTGTGGGTGGAATGTCGTGAATTGATGCAGTCACCTTAATTCCCAGCACTTACTTCAGGGGCAGCTAAGTTACCATCTTAAGCGCATGATATTCCATCAATCACTGCGAGTGATATTATAGTCCCGTGATATTATCAATCAATGGGCGGCACAGTGGCGCAGCCGTAGTGTTTACAGTATGGAGAATCTTATTTTTTCAGCTGTGTAATATACAATCTTCAATACAAACAAATATCTCCACAACTAACATTAAAATAAAAACAATATATTTCAAATTTCAAAGATATATTGGCGTAAGTAAGTAAGTAAGTAAATTTTATTTATATAGCACGTTTAAATCAACTCGCATTGAAAGCAAAGTGCTTTACATAAAAGAAATATAAAACGTTTCCGTACATCCATAGAAAAATTACAAATAAGAAAAATGACACAACACATTATAGAATTCAACATGAACGTCCCCCCACAACAGAATCCAAATTTTCCACTGTGGGGAAAGGCACCGGAATGTTTAGTCCGCCTCCTCTGTGAATCACCCGAGGTCGGGGCCTATTTGTGGTCTCCGCAGCCAGTCCGATGTTTTCAGACCCTCTTGCCGGGAACACGGAACTCCGGCTCGGGTGAACACTCCTCAGCGGCTGGTACAGTGTCTGGAGCAGCCGCTTCCTCCCCGGAGACCATGGCATCCAAAGTCCTCAGGCCGCGCTGGTTGGAGCTCCGACTCTGGTGATCTCGGATCCCAGTCTCCGCTGTGTTCCAAATCCAGTGCCGCCCGCGGCTGGACACCCGCAGCCACAGCTCCGTGATGTTGGAGTCGGCGGTCACAGCACTCCGGAGCTTACCGCACGGAGACTCGGTAAGTCATTGCCCGCTACATGATGGTGTCCCAGCGCTGTGTCGCCGCCGAAGCTGTAATCCCGGCCGATCCCAGCAGGAAACGCCGCTCCAGTCCGATGGTTGGGGAGAAGAAGCAGCTCGGAGGGAAGCCGCCTCCGACCAGGTAGGGACTAGGAAATAAAGTTTCCCCCTTTCCCTCCCCCACCCCCCCACGTAAAAGACCTCCAACTAACATTTGTTTTTTTTTAACAGGACCAAAAATAAAAATAAAAAAGGGTGAAAGGACGGACTGCAGGCAGAGCAGCCATACACAGCCGCGCCCCACTCCTGCAGTCTGCCATCTGGAGTGTGTGGAGACCAATCCTTGAAAATATCCCACCAGTGGTGGACAGTAAGTTCCGTCTCTATCTTAACCATTCAGTATAATTCTCCCTGATCATAAACCATTTTAACCTCCCTACTTCACACTCTCCTTGGCAATTTCACCCTAGTACCCCCAGGTGATCTTTATAGAAAAGCTCCTGAAGTGTTGTCCTTGAGGGCATCACAGCAAGGCAGCAGGAGTCGCTACCTTACAGCGCCAGAGATCCGGGTTCAATCCTGACTGCGGGTGCTGTCTGTGAGGAGTTTGCACGTTCTTCCCATGACAGCATGGGTTTTCTCCGGGTGCTCCGGTTTCCTCCCACACCCCAAAGACGTGCGGGACTGCAGGTTAATTGGCCTCTGTAAATTGTCCCTAGTGGGTAGGGAATGGATGCAAATGTGGGATAACACGGAACTAGTGTGAGCGTTCTCCCTGTGACCACATTGCTTTTCTCTGGGGGGTCTGGGTGCTCCTATAAAGACGTGTGGGTTTGTAGGTTAATTGGCTTCTGTAAATTGTTTCTAAAGTGTAGGATTGTGCAGGGTGGATCGATGGGCAGCGAGGACTCGGTGGGTTGAAGGGCCTGCTTCCATGCTGTATCTCTAAACTAAGCTAAACCGTGATGCCAACCTAACTCCTCTGAATGATTTGTCTTGAGTTTGCAATGATTCCTTGGCCCTTCCCGCCCACAATATTGCCCAACCAGGCATCGAATGATGGCTCTCCTGTTTACTGAGCATTTCTCAGCTCCAAGGTAACCTGCATGTTGGATATAATTACAAATTATCAAGCAGAAATTCATTTAGCATCTGGATCCAGGTCCATTCATTCAATAATAGAACTGGCTTTTGATGAGCAACACTTAAGAAAATCCAATCAGCACTCACCACAACCTGATTAGGGAGACTGGAGTCTGTAAGACATACTGTAGGCTGAATCAACTGTGCCCTATCATCGCTATTATTACAGGCAGAGATTTGATGAGCTGAATAGGCCTTGACTGCCCTGGGACATTTGGATAATTGCGGAACATTCTCGAGGTACCTACTGATTCTACTGGTACAACAGCTGTAAGACGACAGTTTCAGCAGATATGAAAGCAGGCAGGGATGAAAGGATTAAATTATCAGTAGAAAGTGCGTAAAGGGTTAAGTGGTAAAGACTAGACTTGTAGTCCCTTGAATAGTGAAGATGATGAGGGGGACTAATCAAGGGTATTAAGATGGTTCACCAGACTGATTCCTGGGATGTCAGGACTTTCGTATGAAGAAAGACTGGATAGACTCGGCTTGTACTCGCTAGAATTTAGAAGATTGAGGGGGCATCTTATAGAAACTTACAAAATTCTTAAGGGGTTGGACCGGCTAGATGCAGGAAGATTGTTCCCGATGTTGGGGAAGTCCAGAACAAGGGGTCACAGTTTAAGGATAAGGGGGAAATCTTTTAGGACCGAGATGAGAAAAACATTTTTCACACAGTGGTGAGTCTCTGGAATTCTCTGCCACAGAGGGTAGTTGAGGCCAGTTCATTGGCTATATTTAAGACAGAGTTAGATGTGGCCCTTGTGGCTAAGGGGATCCGGGGGTATGGAGAGAAGGCAGGTACGGGAAACTGAGTTGGATGATCAGCCATGATCACATTGAATGACCTACTCCTACACCTATTTTCTATGTTTCTATGTTTCTATGTTTAAAGGATTGGGTGTGGAAGATGGGTGGACACATCTTCCTCTAGTGAGACACATCGAACAAGAAGACAACATCGTGGCATTAGACTGGCATGAGAGGGCGGCACAGGGGCGCAGCAGTAGATTTACTGCCTCACTGCGCCAGAGACCCAGGTTCGACTCTGACCATGGGTGCTGTCAGTACGGAGTGTGTACGTTCTCCCTGTGACCGTGTGGGTTTTCTCCGAGTGCTCCAGTTCCCTGCCACACTCCAAAAGCTTGCAGGCTTGTCGGTTATTTGGCTTCTGTCAATTGCCCCTGGTGTACAAGATTGAACTAGTGTATGGGTGATCGTTGGTTGACGTGGACTCTGTGGGCCGAAGGGCCTGTTTCCATCCTGGAGATGTCAGGAGAAGCTTCACTCAAGGGTTATAAAGTCTGGAGCACACTGCCAGACAGAAGCATCAGTTCCAAGTGTTAACCATTGTATGGGTTGGATCTGTATCGGTTTTAGACCATAAGACATAGGAGCAGAATTAGACCATTCAGCTTATCAAGTCTACTCCGCCATTCTATCATGACTGATCTATTTTTCCCTCTCAACCCAATTCTCCTTCCTTCCCCCCATAAACGTTGACATCCTCACTAATCAAGAATCTATCGCTCTGCCTTAAAAATACCCACAGACTTGGCCTCCTCCGCCGTCAGTGGCAATGAAATTCCACAAATTCACTACCTTCTAGCTAAAATAATTCCTCCTCATCTCCATTTTGAAGAGACCTCCTTTTATTCTCTTCCCTGAATCTGTCTGATGAAGGGTCGCAACCTGAAACATCACCTATCCATGATCTGCAGGGATGCTGCCTGACCTGCTGAGTTACTCCAGCAATTTGTATTTTTTCAATAACCTCTTTCCCTCGACAAATTTACTTGTCTTATTATATCAATTAAATATCCTGTTTCCCTCGACACATTTACTTGTCTTATTATGTCAATTAAATATCCTGTTTCCCTCGACACATTTACTTGTCTTATTATGTCAATTAAATATCCGCACATGTAAAATTATACAATTAACTGATTATTGACAGATTTTAGTAATCTAGTCCTTTTAACCACAACTTCAAACTAAAACCCAACCCTTGACAGTATCTACCTGCTGTATTCATAATCCCTATTAATCACCTCTCAAACAGGTTTGGTATATAACTAACTGCACATCCTGTACTTCAATAGTTGCCTTGACAACCCAGAATCATAATGTATTGTGTTACATTTTCTAAACATTAATTGTAACCCCAAACGTAACAGAGAATAAAACTCCTGTAATCATTGCAGCAGTTACAATAACACGATGTATCCAGTATAATTACCAGACGTAATTTCTAATGTAAATCTTTTTCACAGCTCCCTACCTGCCTTTCTCTGCCTTCACTCCCTCTCACATCCTCACTCCCCCCTTGCCTCCTGCCGACACTGGATACTTTCCCTGCTGCTCATCATCCCCCCCCCCCCTGAATTACTCTCTCTGTTTGAGTTTAGTTTATTGTCACGTGTACCGAGGTACAGGGAAAAGCTTTCGTTGCGTGCTATCCAGTCAGCGGAAAGACATTACATGATTACAATCGAGCCTTTTTACAGAATAAAGATAGAAACATAGAAACATAGAAATTAGGTGCAGGAGTAGGCCATTCGGCCCTTCGAGCCTGCACCGCCATTCAATATGATCATGGCTGATCATCCAACTCAGTATCCCGTACCTGCCTTCTCTCCATACCCTCTGATCCCCTTAGCCACAAGGGCCACATCTAACTCCCTCTTAAATATAGCCAATGAACTGGCCTCAACTACCCTCTGTGGCAGAGAGTTCCAGAGACCCACCACTCTCTGTGTGAAAAAAGTCCTTCTCATCTCGGTCCTAAAGGATTTCCCCCTTATCCTTAAGCTGTGACCCCTTGTCCTGGACCTCCCCAACATCGGGAACAATCTTCCTGCATCTAACCTGTCCAACCCCTTAAGAATTTTGTAAGTTTCTATAAGATCCCCTCTCAATATCCTAAATTCTAGAGAGTATAAACCGAGTCTATGCAGTCTTTGTTCATAAGACAGTCCTGACATCCCAGGAATCAGTCTGGTGAACCTTCTCTGCACTCCCTCTATGGCAATAATGTCCTTCCTCAGATTTGGAGAACAGAACTGTACGCAATACTCCAGGTGTGGTCTCACCAAGACCCTGTACAACTGAAGTAGAACCTTCCTGCTCCTATACTCAAATCCTTTTGCTATGAAAGCTAACATACCATTCGCTTTCTTCACTGCCTGCTGCACCTGCATGCCTACTTTCAATGACTGGTGTACCAAGATACATGATAAGGGAATAATGTGTAGTGCAAGGTGAAGCTGGACTGTGCCTAACTGTTTTAATTTGGCAAGAGGGGTTTCCAGCGCTTGGTATTTTTGGCTACGTGGCATTGGGCCCACGTTAGTAAGTGTAACTTCACTCACTGGATGATCACGAGTCACAGCATGTGTTGTGTAAGGGTCTGGGTTGGAGTTTCCTCCATGACTAGGAGTGGCTTCCCAAACGCTGTGCTCTCCTCCAGGGCTGAGGTCTTAGCCACCGAGACAAGGTCTGATGTGATTGTCATGATCTCCCCTCGACCCGCTTCTCCCCACGCCCTGGGCTTGGCTTCACCCTCCAGCAGTGTCCCATTGTCCGCACAATTCGCAGACTCCCTCCCTTCCCCACTGTGCCCTCCTGAAGGGATCCAGAAAAGTGGGATCCTTTCTCCGATGGACCATTGGAGTCATATGCATCACAGATACGGGCCCTTCAGCCCAACTCATCCATGCTGACCATGATGTCTGTTTGACCTGGTCCCATTTACCTCCGTTGGCTCCATAATATTTAGCTCCGTCTCAATGAAAAAACGTTTGAGGCTCTTCCAACATGCAGAGCCAGTAGCAGAGTGATAGACAGGGTACACATACACACACTGATCACAGCCTGCTTTATTGTCTATTGATTGTCTATTGATCAATTGTCTATTATTGCCTATTATTGTCTATTGATCAATCCCTCTTTCGAGAGACAGCAAATTCCATCCCCTAAACCAATCTGAAGAAGGGTTTCAACCCAAAACATGGCTTATCCACGTTCTCCAGGGATGCTGTCTGACCCGCTGAGTTACTCCAGCATATAGTGTCAATCGCTACCACGGGGAGAAGGCAGGAGAATGGGGTTGAGAGGGAAAGATAGGTCGGCCACGATTGAATAGCAGAGTAGACGATGGACCGAATGGCATAATTCTGTTCCCAGGACATAAACATCACAGGCACTTACACTCAGGCAACACAGAAAAACATAAATTATACACAGACGACACATAAATGGTACAGGACAATGAAGGGAAAAAGACTGCAAAAACTATCCTTTCCTGCAAAAATGATTAGATACAAGTCCATGGTAGTGTAAGAGGTGGTCCATAGTTCTGCTGTTCTGCTGCTGCGATAGGATTGAGATTGTGCAGTTTGGTTCTTGTCAGACACCTTGTCTGGGGTGTCAGTAAACCTATCAATGCCTGATGGCCTTTGGACCCCACTAGCAGTAAGACTGCCAACTTCCTCACATCACGCAAGGTCACAGAAGCATAGAAAATAGGTGCAGGAGTAGGCCGTTTGGCCCTTCGAGCCTGCACTACCATTCAATATGATCATGGCTGATCATCCAACTCAGTATCCCGTACCTGCCTACTCTCCATACCCCCTGAACCCCTTAGCCACAACGGCCATATCTAACTCCCTCTTAAATATAGTCGATCATTTTCCCGGGTCTATGCGGTCTCCTCAAACTTTAGTGATATTATTCACAATTCAGAACATCTCCACTAGTTCCACATCCACGGGGAATAGCCAGGACCTCACGTACCACCAAGCGCACCAACATATCTACCGCCCAACGCTCGGCTCTTCCCGGGGAACTCATTTCCCCATGACATGTTTTGCTTTTTGGTCCTATATTGAACTAAACTGACAATGGTGCTGGGTACAGCATTATATCAAAAGTCCTATCGCTGTCTACAGATAATTCATAAAGGTACATGGAGCGTTAACACACTCCACAAAGAGATGGCCGGTTATAGATGGGGAAGAGTGCTAGAGGCTAAGGAGCCAAGGCTGGGTAAGGGGTTGGGGTGTCACGGTGACAGGGCCAGTCAAGCTGTTGTCTCACAGCTCCAGCGATCCGGGTTCAACCCCGACCTCAGGCACATTCTCCCTATGACTGCCTTGGTTTCCATGGGTGCTCAAATTTCCATCCACGTCCCAGCATCATGGCAGTCGGTGGGTTAATTGGCCACTGAACGTTACCCTGAGTGTAGGTGGGCAAAATAATCATTGTGCTGGAGGGGGGAAACAAATGAGAAGAGAACAGATTGCCAGGAAATAAAAGGGGGGTTTTTGGAATTGGTCTGAGAGCTAGCATTGATTTGATGGGCTGAATAGGCTCCTTTACCACAAGGAAAAAGAAGAGCTGCAGGTCACACGGCATTTAATGGAGCGATGCGAGGGATTAAACTGCTGTTATTGTTCCAGTTGTCCTACATCTCCACAACTACAAACCCCGTGTGATGTAGAGAATCTTCTCCTTCTTCTTCTTCTTACGTATGGAGTGCACAGCCTAAAGTTGTCAGACAACTTGTTCTATTTTATTGTGCATGCCGGGTTGATTGCATTAGTCGAAACAGAGCGGACCACGTGAAGGTTGCAATCTCCCCCCCCCCATGTAGAACATCAATGACCACCAACTCAACACTACTTCATTTAAACCAGAGCCACCAGTGAGGGATGCAAATTGTTGTCAAATGAAAAACATAGAAACATAGAGCACACAAACAGGCCCTTTGGCACACAACACCTTTGCCAAACATGACCAACCTCCTCTGTCTGCATGTGATCCACATGCCTCCATTCCTACCCCACCCATGTGCTTATCTACGCAGAAGCCTCTAAAAGGAACAGTAATGCAGAGATCATTACGCTATGTGGCTGCAGTGATGGCCATTGGAACCCTCTGGTACCGATTTAAAAGCAGAATCAAACATTCCTCTCATTTTTGGCCTTGGATTGAAAATGAAAGCATGGCCGTTCATGCTGCAGATATTCCGTGCGCTGCCTGTTAAATCATCTTTCATTATATTCACCATAAGGCTACTGCCATCCTGAAGCTTGCAGCTTAAGTTACATGAATCCCAGGAGTTGATGAAATAATTGGAGTCAGGTACTGTGAGAGCTCCTGCGGAAATTTAAATAATTCTTTTTATAACTCGTTACATGACATCTTGTGGATATTAAGGTTGTGTTAATAGAATGAGGCTTACTTAGTTTCAGCTCACACTGAGAAATATTAATGCTGACCTGCCCCAAAATGAATCACAGAACATTATTTTCAATTTGCGAAAGAACAAGAAAAGCTTTCTTCTAGGCTCAGTTTTGCTCACTGCATCTGTTTGATATCCTGTCTCTGATCCCCTCTCTTCTCTCTTTCCCCCTCAATCTCTCTCTCTCACTCCCTTTTCCTCTTTCTCCCTGCTCTGTCTCTCCTCCTGTCTCACATTATCCAGCTATTGTCGGTTTTTTCTGTCCTTCTCTCTCTTATTTTCCATCATTGCGTTATCCTCTCACTCCTTCAGCCTCCACATTCCAGCAGTGTGTGCTCCCCATCTGCTCCCACTAGTGTGACATATCTACAGTCGGCATGAACGATACAGGAAACAAATCCATACAGATTTGCCAAGCGGTTCTTTGTTTGATGAGCCACATTTTGCTAAGGAGTAGCTGAATGATTGCCTCTGTGAATGGTGGTGGAGGCATGGAAAGGTGCAGCACAGAATCAGGCCATCAGCCCAAGTCATCCATACCGACCAGTGGACATCCTTCCATGCTAACCCCATCGCTCAGCACCGTCTGGAGAGCTCTCAGCCTAAGTGATTCAAGTGCACATCCAGACATGTGTGGTTGGAGGGACCTCTGTGTTTGACCTGCGTCCTGAATCTGGCTTTCACGTGGGCCTAGTCATCCCCTTCAATACAGCTCAGACTGGAACGGCTCGCAAAGAAAATCTCAGTTTCTCCAGCATTTTTGTCTACCTTCGATTTTCCAGCATCTGCAGTTCATTCTCAAACTCATACAGTAGCAGTGAGTTTCTCCAGCAAGAGTTTCCTCAGGCCCTGAACAGTATATACTGCGGAAGCATTTCAGGAGAGCGCTCAAAGATACTACACTGACTGAAACAACTTGCAGCAATGTATAGCACTCGTGTTACATGTGGATTTTACATTGTTGCAATCATTCATCAGTAAACTACTTTTCTTTGCATTTTTGATAATTGTTTTAACTCTGCGGGAGTTTCCTTCATCATCCTGATAGCTGTTTTCCCAATTCCTTCTGCAAACTGTTGCTATAAATCCTAGCCAAGACTTACTGTCATGACTCCTCATATCTTATGGTCAATGACCAATTCTTGTGACCAATTCTCTTGCACTTTGCCCAGTCTAAAAAGCACCCTATGTTTATCTCTGCTGCAGTCTAAACATGCTATGCCTTGCAATCTGAACACTTCACTAATCTTGATTGATTGAATTGAAAGATTCAGCAAGGAAACATGTACTTCGGCCCATCTTGACCATGCCGATCAAGTTGCCCCATGTACGCCAGCCCCACGTTTGGCCCGTATCCCCCTGAACCTTTCCAGTCCATGTACCTGTCAAAGGGTTACTTCTAGATGTTGATATAGCACCTGCCTCAACTAGCACCATGGGCAGATCATTCTATATACTCTTTCCGTAATCCCTCACACATATCCATTCAATTATCCCAATCGTTTCAATCCTTCTTTCAATACTTATTCCAATCCTATAGTTAGTTTATTTTTATCTTCTGATGCATCTTACTGTCCTTCCATTACCGCTACACAATATTGCTTACCTTTCAACTTTTTAATCATGAGTTTACTGGAGAACGTACATTCAGATTTCCAGAGGAGTATCACAGTTCTAAACCCCATAACACTTTAGCTTGGTATCTCCCCAGTAACCCACGCTGTTCTCATTCCCCATCTAAAGGCATCCCCACTGTTGCCACGACTCCAATGTCCTTCCGTTCAATTAGTCATCTATTAGTATTTTACCTACTAATCTGAGTCCTGCTGTGATTGCCAATTAACATATAACATATAACAATTACAGCACGGAAACAGGCCGTACAATTACAGCACGGAAATTGCACTAACTAATTCCCCAAATAAATGGTTTTAAATAACCATGGGGGCATTTTTTCTCAAAGTAATTGAGAAAAAAAGGCACTGCTGGAGCTTCTCTGGAGAAAATGGATAGGTGACGTTTCGGGTCGAGACAGGTCTTCAGTCTAAAGTTACTCCAGCACTTTTTTTTTGTCAGCCCGCATCTGCAGATCCTTGTTTCTTCAAATGCATTGACCTATTTGATAGGGGATCTATCGCAGTCGCTGCCTCGAAAAGGCTGCCAACATCATCAAGGACCCACACCATCCTGGCCACACACTCACCTCTCCACTGCCATCAGGTAGAAGGTACAGGAGCCCGAAATCTGCAACATCCAGGTTCAGGAACAGCATCTTCCCCACAGCCATCAGACAATTAAATACATCTTCAAACAAACTCTGAACTATAACAGCCTTTTGCACTTTATCTGTTTATTTATGTGTGTATATATGGTTTATGGTATATAGACACTGATCTGTTCAGTATTTATGCTTACAATATTCTGTTGTGCTGCAGCAAGCAAGAATTTCATTGTCCTATCTGGGGCTCATGACAATAAAACTCTCTCTTGACTCTGGTATTGAAGCTTTGGTCATTTGACTTGAAGATCACTCGGCAACCTCTTCTCCAGTTAAACAACAGGCTGGTGCCCATATTCACACTCCACAGATGCACTTCATGCATGGTTGTTTGTTCCTTTAACCAATGTTGGAGCACGTCTAGCCAGCATTTGATAAATCCAATCATATGGTCAGTAACAGTATAATGTTTCTTCCCTCTCAGTCCCTCAGTCTCTCTGTTCGTTTCAGTACCTCTGACCACACATCATCGCTCACGTCGTTGTTCGAGTCGACATCCCTTGGCTAGGTAATATACTTCTCTCAGTCGCCAGGACTTCAACAATGCAAGTGAATAACATATTGTACAATACTAGCACACAACATCAAATAAAACATAACCTCGAAAGGGCGCCGAACATCATCCTTTATGCCATTTCTGATCAGAGCAGACCGCACTGCTGCCCCCTCCCCGAGCCAATCATAAGCCCCTCTGGTCTGCATTGTTTCTGCGATACTAGCGGCAGGGGGTGCGGATGGTCTACCCAACTATTGGTGTTGTGTTTGCCAATGTTACGCTTTCCCATTGAATTGCGTTCCCAGGCAATGATCACAGGTACGAGGAGATAGCGCGTCTAGAAACCTCTTTTCGAGAGGCTATGGAATGTAGGGCTGCTAATTTAGCTGATAACTCCATTTCACATTTTAGCTGAAATTGTCAGTTTAACCCTTACATTACATTGGGTAAGTCAATAGACAATAGACAATAGGTGCAGGAGTAGGCCATTCGGCCCTTCGAGCCAGCACTGCCATTCAATGTGATCATCGCTGATCATCTACAATCAGTACCCCATTCCTGCCTTCTCCCCTTATCCCCTGACTCCGCTATCTTTAAGAGCCCTATCTAGCTCTCTCTTGAAAGTACCCAGAGAACCTGCCCCCACCACCTTCTGAGGCAGAGAATTCCAGACTCACCACTCTCTGTTTCCTCGTCTCCGTTCTGAATGGTTTACTCCTTATTCTTAAACTGTGGCCTTTGGTTCTGGACTCCACCAACATCGGGAACATGTTTCCTGCCTCTAGCGTGTCCAAACCCTTAATAATCTTATATGTTTCAAATAAGATCCCCTCTCATCCTTCTAAACTCCAGAGTATACAAGCCCAGCCGCTCCATTTTCTCAGCATATGACAGTCTCGCCATCCTGGGAATTGACTTTGTAAACTTACGCTGCACTCCCTCAATAGCAAGAATGTCCTTCCTCAAATTAGGGGACTAAAACTGCGCACAATACTCCAGGTGTGGTCTCACTAGGGCGCTGTACAACTGCAGAAGGACCTCTTTGCTCCTATAGTTTTGACTTTCATATGAAGAAAGACTGGATAGACTCGGCTTGTACTCGCTAGAATTTAGAAGATTGAGTGGGGATGTCATAGAAACCTACAAAATTCTTAAGGGGTTGGACTGGCTAGATGCAGGAAGATTGTTCCCGATGTTGGGGAAGTCCGGAACAAGGGATCACAGTTTAAGGATAAGGAGGAAGTCTTTTAGGGCCGAGATGAGAAAATCATTTTTCACACAGAGAGTGGTGAATCTCTGGAATTCTCTGCCACAGAAGGTAGTTGAGGCCAGTTCATTGGCTATATTTAAGAGGGAGTTAGATGTGGCCCTTGTGGCTAAGGGGATCAGGGAGTATGGAGAGAAGGCAGGTACAGGATACTGAGTTGGATGATCAGCCATGATCATATTGAATGGCGGTGCAGGCTCGAAGGGCCGAACGGCCTACTCCTGCACCTATTTTCTATGTTTCTATACTCAACTCCTCTTGTTATAAAGGCCAACATGCCATTCACTTTCTTCACTGCCTGCTGTACCTGCATGCTTCCTTTCATTGACTGCCGAACAAGGAGAGCCAGATCCTGTTGTATTTCCCCTTTTCCCAACTGGATACCATTTAGATAGTAATCTGCCTTCCTGTTTTGGCTACCAAAGTGGATAACCTCACATTTATCCACATTAAACTGCACCTGCCATGCATCTGCCCACTCACCCAACCTGTCCAAGTTTCCCCTGCATTCTCATAGCATCCTCCTCACAGTTCACACTGCCACCCAGCTTTGTGTCATCTGCAAATTTGCTAATGTTACTATGAATCCCTTCATCTAAATCATTGATGTATATTGTAAATAGCTGCGGTCCCAGCACCGAGCTTTGCGGTACCCCACTAGTCACTGCCTGCCATTCTGAAAGGGACCCGTTAATCCCTACTCTTTGTTTCCTGTCTGCCAACCAATTTTCGATCCATGTCAGCACTCTACCCCCAATACCATGTGCCCTAATTTTGCTTACTAATCTCCTATGTGGGACCTTATCAAATGCTTTCTGAAAGCCCAGGTATGGTCCACACAACATCCACTGGCACAACCTCAAAAAATTCCAGAAGATTAGTCAAGCATGATTTCCCCTTCGTAAATCCATGCTGACTCGGACAGATCCTGTTACTGCTATCCGAATGTGCTGCTATTTCATCTTTTATAATTGACTCCAGCATCTTCCCCACCACCGATGTCAGACCAAATGGGCTGTCCCACTGCGGCGACCTAATCCGCAAATTCAGAAGAGTGTCTTCGACCTTCAAGCTCGAGGGCATTCGCCTGAAAAGCCTCTCCCTTTTTCGACCATCAGCGATGAAACTGTGAGCTGGATCGACCGAGTGGGGGCCAGGGAAAGCGGGGGAGCGCTGTCTGAAATTCACACCCACGATGAAGAGGAAGGTAAAAGAAGGATGGCACAGTGTATGGTAAGAGCACGGGGGGGGGGGGGGGGGGGGGGGTGAGGAGGGGAGAAAAAGGGAGAGGTGGCGAGAGAAAGGGAGAGGTGGGGAGAGAATGGGAGAGGTGGGGAGAGGTGGGGAGAGGTGGGGAGAGAAGGAGTTTAAGAAGCCAGACAACCTTTAATAAAGTTTAGCGGGCATTTAACCTACTGGTCGGAATTCCTTGGTCCTGAAAACTCCAATGAGCCAATTAAAATGCCCGGTCAGCGAAGGAGATTGCCAACGGCTGCCCTCGACTGCGACCCCACTCCACAGCACTACGAGTTAGAAAGAACCATGTCGACCAATCTTTACTTGCGGAAAATGTTTCAAAATGCTGAAATATTTTCCGCGACCTTGCTGAGGCCACGAGTAAGCGGGAACGTCGCTCGAGCAGGAAGGAGAGTTCTAGTGATGTCATAGGAACTCCTAGGACCACGTGTCGACCATGCTGTGAGTTTGAGTCCAGGACAAACGCTTCTGAACTCACAGATTAGGTCGCCTCAGTGGGACAGCCCCTTAACTGGTCTATAATTCCCTGTTTTCTCTCTCCCGCCTTTCTTAAAAAGTGGGATAACATTAGTCACCCACCAATTCGCTGGAACTGATCCTGAATCTATAGATCATTGGAAAATCATCACCAATGCGTCCACGATTTCTAGAGCCACTTCCTTAAGGATGGGATGGCATCCCATGGGATGGGATGGCAGACCATCAGGCCCTGGGGATTTATCAGCCTTCAGTCCCATCAGTCTACCCAACACCATTTCCTGTCTAATGTCACCCTAGATCCTCTGGCCACTTGTACAACAGGAAGATTGTTTGTGTCCTCCTTAGTGAAGACTGGTGGCAGATTAGGTAAGGGGGAGATGCAACGAGACCTGGGTGTCATGGTACACCAGTCATTGAAAGTAGGCATGCAGGTGCAGCAGGCAGTGAAGAAAGCAAATGGTATGTTAGCATTCATAGCGAAAGGATTTGAGTATAGGAGCAGGGAGGTTCTACTGCAGTTGTACAGGGTTTTGGTGAGGCCACACCTGGAGTACTGCGTACAGTTTTGGTCTCCAAATCTGAGGAAAGACATCCTTGCCATAGAGGGGGTACAGAGAAGATTCACCAGACTGATTCCTGGGATGTCAGGACTTTCATATGAGGAAAGATTGGATAGACTCGGCTTGTACTCGATGGAATTTAGAAGATTGAGGGGGGATCTTATAGAAACCTACAAAATTCTTAAGGGGTTGGACAAGCTAGATGCTGGAAGATTGTTCCCGATGTTGGGGGAGTCCAGAACAAGGGGTCACAGTCTAAGGATAAGGGGGAATTCCTTTAGGACCGAAATGAGGAAAACATTCTTTACACAGAGAGTGGTGAGTCTCTGGAATTCTCTGCCACAGAAGGTAGTTGAGGCCAGTTCATTGGCTATATTTAAGAGGGCGTTAGATGTGGCACTTGTGGCTAAAGGGATCAGGGGGTATGGAGAGAAGGCAGGTACGGGATACTGAGTTGGATGATCAGCCATGATCACATTGAATGGCGGTGCAGGCTCGAAGGGCCGAATGGCCTACTCCTGCACCTATTTTCTATGTTTCTATGTTAAGACGGATCTAAAGTACCTGTTCAACTCATCTTCCATTTCCTTATTTCCCATAGTAAATTCAGTCTTCCAGGGTCCAACTTTGGTCTTAACTATTTTTTTCCTCTTCACATACCTAAAGAAGCTTTTACTATCCTCCTTTATATTCTTGGCTAGCTTACCTTCGCACCTCATCTTTTCTCCCCGCATTGCCTTTTTAGTTATCTTCTGTTGCTCTTTAAACATTACCCAATCCTCGTGCTTCCCGCTCATCTTTGCTACATTGTACTTCTTCTCTTTTATTTTTATACTGGCCTTGACGTCCCTAGTCAGCCACGGTCGCCCCTTACTCCCCTTGGAATCTTTCTTCCTCTTTGGAATGAACTGATCCTGCACCTTTTGTATTATTCCTAGAAATACCTGCCATTGTTGTTCCACTGTCATCCCTGCTAGGGTATTTTTCCAGTCAACTTTGGCCAGCTCCTCCATCATGGCCCCATAGTTCCCTTTATTCAACTGCAACACTGACATCTCTGATCTACCCTTCTCCCTCTCCAATTGTAGATTAAACCTGACCATGTTATGGTCACTACCTCCTAATGGCTCATTAACCCCAAGCTCCTTTATCAAATCCGTTTCATTACATAACACTAAATCCAGAATTGCCTTCTCCCTGGTAGGCTCCAATATAAGCTGATCTAAGAATCCATCACAAACTCCACAAATTCCCTTTCTTGGGGTCCAGATTTTCCCAGTCTACCTGCATGTTGAAATCTCCCAAAACAACTGTAACATTACCTTTACTACACGCCAATTTAAACTCCTGATTCAACTTGCACCCTATGTCCAGGCTACTGTTTGGGGGCCTGTAGATAAGTCCCATTAGGGTATTTTTACCCTTACAATTCCTTAGTTCTGTCCATACTGACTCCACATCTCCTGTTTCAATGTCACCCCTTCCACGGGACTGAATTTCATTCCTCACCAAGAGAGCTACCCCACCCCCTCTGCCCACCTGTCTGTCTTTTCGATAGGAGATATACCCTTGAATATTCAGTTCCCAGCCCTGGCCCTCTTGCAGCCATGTCTCTGTAATTCCCACAACATCATACTTGCCAATTCCTAACTGAGCCTCAAGCTGGTCCACTTTATTTCTTACACTTTGCGCATTCATATACCACACTTTGACCTTGGTATTCACCTCCCCTCTTGCACCGCTCGCAATAGGACCTGTTCTTACTCTCTTATCCCTTCTCAAACTTCCCTTCCCATTAATTCGAGTCTTCGATAGGCTGGGTTCATTGTACAAACCATAGACGCACTTATATTGGTGGTTTCCATCTTTCCAATAAACAACTTCCAGAGATATTACCCATGTTGTTTTCCATTATTGAATACTCCAATTATATTCATCACATCACTAGTTAAGAGAGCGCAGCAGCGGTTGCGCTTTCTGCGCCGGATGAGAAGAGCTCACCTCCCCCATCCTAATATCACCACTTTCTACAGGGGCACCATAGAGAGTATTTTGACCAGCTGTATCTCTGTCTGGTTTGGGGACTGTAAAGCCTCTGACTGGAAGTCCGTGCAGGGAGTGGTGAGGACAGCGGAAAAAATCATCGGGACTTCTCACCCCTCAATCGGGGATATTGCGTGTCTAAGGCCAGCAGTATGAGAAAGGATCCCACACATCTCCATCACGGACTCTTCACTCTGCTGCCCTCGGGCAAAAGATATCGTAGCATAAGGAGCAGAACATCAAGGTTCTGCAACAGCTTCTTCCCACGAGCCATCAGAATCCTGAATGCCATGTAATGGGCTGCCACCATTGTCTATTTATCCTTTTATCCATTTTATCCTTCTGTTTATTATCATGTTGCACGGGGAGCCAAATGCAATGGTATTTCGTTTGGAATTGCATATATCGATGTATTTCTAAATGACAATAAACTTTGTTTGATTGATTGTTGATTTGATTCTCATTATTAGGTGTTTTGAAATCTAATGTGAGTTAATTACACCTAATCCTCCTGTTACCGTGTCCATTACATTTCTCTTCATCCTTTTGTCTCCAATTTTGCCAATGCTGATGCATAGCTCATATTATATTTATCCCTGGAACCATTTGTTGTCCATGCTTGGCACTCTTTCACTTTCCATTACACTTTCCTCTTCTTCATTCCTTTCAGAATAAAATAAACCAATTCCCTCTGCCCCACTTTTGCAAGGCAGGCTCTGACGTGAATGACTGGCAAAGTATTCCAAGATCTCTCGTTTGTATTTTACCTGAGACAAGCTGAACCTCACATATGCACATTTGCATTCACGGAGATAGGAATCCAGGATACTCATATGCACTTTTTAAGACAAACACTGTGATTACGTCAGAGCAAGTATTTCCCTAAACAATGCACAATTCCTAAATCATCCATTCAAATGTTTTGAGAAGCATCTTTTACCCTGTTGGAAATGCACTGTTGTTAAGAAAAGCAATGTTAAAGATTACATCCAATTGATCCTATCTATCTCATCTAATACCAGTTTCAAATTCCCAGTGTACGTACACACTAATCGACAATTTCCCTAAATGCAATTTCTTTCTGATATGCTGGCATCTCATATCCACACATTTCTAATAATTGTCTCTGTCCGTCTCTGTTTCTGTCTGCCTCTGTCTCTGTCTCTGTTTTTGTCTCTGCATGTCTCTGTCTCTGTCTCTGTCTGTCTCTGTCTGCCTCTTTCTCTCTCCCTCGCTCTCTCTCTCTCTCTGTCTCTCTCTCTAAAATCAATTCTAAACAAAAGAAATAGGGGAAAAACAAACTTAAAACACAGATAAAATGAGTCAAAACCATGCTTGCAGTCCTCTTTCTTGAGAACCTTTATAAATCATCGAATGAATGCACAGTTTCCACAGTGAAAACTTCTAAAACATAATCCAAAGCATAAAAGTAAAGATGTCAGGCTGGGGTCCCACACAAAACACACACAACTTCTTAAAGAGAAACGAGAGGTCTGGCAAATCTACTCACACGCAGTATTAAAACCTTTCAGTGAGTCACATCCTATTGCCATGGAATATAGGATTAATATTTAAATATCTTCCATCATAGATTTAACAAACAAATATTTGCATTATACTCACTCACCTGAAGTTACAATTTGCCACACCTTGCTCTATTCTAAAATTCACAGACCGTCAACACAGTTCAATGGCTCAATGGTGCTTTATTGTCAGGTGTACCTAGACACTGTGAAATTCCTTTTTTGCATACAGTTCAGTAAAAATATTACAATGCATAAACACCCTCATACTCAAGTATAAGCGGGTAAGAAAAATAGATTACACTGAGGTGACGCAGTGGTTGATTTGCTGCCTTACAGCATCAGAGACCCAGGCTCAGCCCAGCGGTATGAATATTGATTTTTCTAACTTCAAGTAACCCTGGCATTTCCTCTCTCTCTATCCCTCCCCCACTCAAGTTGCACCAGCTTCTCGTTTTCACCCAACTAACAGCTGACAATGGCCTGTTTCCTTTATCATTGTTACGTTTTTGCATATCTTTCATTCGTTGTTCTTTATCTCTCTACATCATCGTCTATATCGCTCGTTTCCTTTATCCCTAACTAGTCTGAAGAAAGGTCTTGACCCGAAACGTTACCCATTCTTTCTTTCCAGCGATGTTGCCTGCCCCGCTCCAGCTTTGTGTGTCTACCCGGGTTTGATCCTGACTACGGGCGCTGTCTGTGTGGAGTTTGTACGCTCTCCCTGTGACTCCGGGTGCTCCGATTTCACTCCAAAGAGGTGCTGTTTTGTAGGTTAATTGGCCTCTGTAAATTGTCCCCAGTGTGTAGGATAGTATGGTAATCGCTGGTCGGCGTGGACTCGGTGGGCCGAATGGCCTGTTTCCACGCTGCATCTCTAAACTAAACTATCTAATTTACTTGTTACTTTACTCTCTTTTGCTCTCTCTTTCTCCCGGGTTCTCTTCATTCGCCTCAACGCCCAATGCCCCCCCGTGGTTCTTGTGCTCCGGATCGTACAAGCATCTCCTGAATAATGGGTTTAACGTGAGATGTCTGATCTCAGCTGCCTTCCAAGCTTATTGCCAGTCAACAGGCACGACATCCGGAGGCTGCAGCGCACTGTGCGATCAGCCAAGAAGGTTGTTGGCTGCAACCTTTCCCCCATCGACGAACTGCACACTGCAAGGGCCAGGAAGCGAGCGGGTAAAGGGCCTGTCGCATCAGCATGCAACTCTATGCGATGAACGTGATCAAAACGGCAGCGGGGGCTGCGAGGAGGTTGGGTGATCCCCTGTACAGGGCCGTTCCCACCAGCATGCGCCTGCATGCGGCAAGCGCGACCAAACCGGCAGCAGGGGCCGCGCGGAGGTCGGGTGAGTGGCGCAACGCGGCGCAAAGTGAGGCGAACTTGGAGCGAAGTCCAAGGTAAGTTCGCCAAGACAGAGAGGGGCACACAGAGAGGGGCACAGAGGCACACACACACACAGGGCCACGGAGCCACACACATAGAGGGTCACGGAGGCACCTACAGATAGGTTCACGGAGGCACGATGTCCGGGCGGTGTGTAAATATCGAGGCGACTGCGAGCCGACAAGCTGTTGCCGTGCGGAATTTTTGCACATAGTCGGTTTTTCGGAGCCCCGTGTGCGATGTCGGGACGAACTCCGCACAATTCTGCACGGCTCCGGCGATCGAAGTGGGACCCGCCCCGCGACGCTGGATGGCTCAAGCGACCACGTTAGGTCGCGCTAATCGCATAGAGTTGCATGCTGGTGGGACAGGCCCTTAAGATCATCTCTGACCCATCTCACCCTGGCCAAAACTCTTTGATGCACTTCCCTCTGGAAGGCGACTCCGGACTGTCAAAGCCGCCACAGCCAGTAACTCTACTCAATAACCAAAAGTCTGTAGCCTCCTTTTGCTCTGGTATTTTATTTCATTCTTCACATGTTTAAATTATAATTTTATTTTCAATTGTCTACTATATATCGTGTTGTTATCCTTGCGAGCGAAGCACCAAGGCAAATTCCTTGTATGTATACATACTTGGTTAATAAAATGTATTCAATTCAACTAAACTAAACTAAAACTGAACTATTCGTGGCAGAGATCTCTGTAGGTGGGTGAAACTTTAACCTTCACAGTCAAGTGAATGGTAAATCTGTGTCTCTTTTAATTCTGCCAATTTATCCCAAAATATCTAATTGGCATTATTCCTCCTGACAGATAGTTCAGTGAAAATCACCTGTTTCTCTGCAGATGTCGAAGATTCCCGATGGATTCTGTGAATGGCGTGTGTCTGTGTTGTGTTTATTACTGCCCGAGTCAGGGCTGCCGGGACTGTGGCTAATTTGTTGTTGGCCCCATCATGGGGTGTGGGTGACGCACTATCCTCTCTTCATCAGTAATTTCATAATCACTAATTTCAGTCATCAGTATAGCTTTTCTCCGTTACAATTCCACATTCAGTGTTGTCTCTATCCACTGGCGAGGCGGTAGGTGACACAACCACCATGGCCCGTTTCCTTTATCATCGTTACTTTTTTTTGCATATCTGTCATTCATTGTTCTTTATCTCTCCACATCATTGCCTACTCTGTCGTTTCCCTTAACCCTAACCAGTCTGAAGAAGAGTCACTCATTCCTTCCCTCCAGAGATGCTACCTGTCCCGATGAGTTACTCCAGCTTCTTGTGTCTCTTCTGTTTAAACCAGCATCTGCATTTCCTTCCTGCACCTTTCTCCAGCATTGTTTCTTGCTTTCCTCAGCCTCTGCTCACTTTACTGCTGCTATTTTTATTTTTTCTTATTGATTCTTTGCAATGCTGTTACTCCTTTTTTCATACTTCACTTTTCCATGTCCCTTCTACCAAGTCTATTGCTCAGTCAGTGGAGGCACTGGATCGTAACCTTTCTCTCTCATCTTTTAAATTATTTTTTAGTATGAACCACTATTGTTTCTACCACGGATCACTTGGGACCCCATTCCATGTCAGCCCTTTTCCTATCGGTAGCCAACATCGGCAGGTTGCGTGCCCTACCGATATGTTGCATTATTTTATGCCACCCTCAGGTTTCTCCCTCAACCAAGATACCCTTGTGTCGTATCTCTCTGCATCAGTACTCTGATATCAAACCTCTCCGCCTCGCTCTCTTGACGTCTGACCTTTCCCCGTCTCTACCTCACATCTCGTCCCTCACACTGATCAAAGGCACCAACTATTCTTATTTATAGTCATAGAATCATAGAGTGATACAGCGTGGAAACAGATCTTTCTGCCCAACTTGCTCACACCGACCAACATGTCCCATCTACATAAGTCCCACTTGCCTGCATTTGGCCCATATCCCTCCAAACCTGTCCTATCCATGTCCCTATCTAATTGTTTCTTAAACATTGCGATAGTCCCTGCCTTAGCTACCTCCTCTGGTAGCTCGTTCCATATACCCACATCCTTTGTGTGAAAACGTTACCCTTTCAGATTCCTATTAAATCTTTCCCCCTTCACCTTAAACCTATGCCCTCTGGTTCTCGTTTCCCCTACTCTGGGCTAGAGACTCTGTGCGTCTACCTGACCTCCCATTGGTCTTTTATACGGCAACTAATAGTCACCTGACCACAACCTGGAACCTGCTCTTCCAACCATGGGCGGTGTCATTCAACTTGTTTATCTCTGGGAGATGCCTCAATTGGCCTGACAGTAATTTTACCATATTCCCTCTGAAATTGTGGCCAAATCTTGGTGACCTGAATACTCTTGCCTTATGACCAAATATCTTTCCATTCAAATGGAGATACCAGGAACAACAGATGCTGGAATTTTGAATAAAACACAAAGTGCTGGAGTAACCTTTCGAATGGCTCAACGTGTAAGTACATTTGTATCGTGTCTGAAATAGGGTAAGACCAGGCATGAGCGCAAAAGAAACCCTGACACTAACTGTCGATTGGGGCATGGGCATGCGCGGGTGAAAGATGTTAGGAGCATCTCAAAGGAGGGGAGAGAGATGGAGTGGGGAGGGGAGAGGGGTGAAGTGGGGAAGGGAGGAGTGGGGAGAGGGGTGGAATGTGGAGAGCTGGGAAGTGGAGAAGTGGGAAGCGGTGCATTGGGAGGGGCAGGGAGGAGTGGGAAGGAATGAGGGATGAGGTGGGGAGGTGGATGCAGGGTGATGTAAAGTGGTGGGGGGGAGAGGGGAGAGAGGTGCGATTGTGGTGGATTGCGGAGCCTGGGACCTGGGCAGCGGGTGGGACTGTATTTAATGGAGGGATGGTTAACCCTGGGTCTGATCAAGAGGTCAAAGTTACCCGAGAGCCACTTTGATGGGTGCATCATGGACTCGGAGGAAGTCAACTAGAAGCCGATGGAGGTGAGGGAGCAGAGGGAGTGGTGGGAGCGAGGCGCGAGATGGAAGCACAATACACTCCATACAATGCAAGGAGGCAGCCATCAAGAGAGAGTTGCCCCGTACTGCCTACAGGGCCTGTCGCACTTGCCCGTCATTTGCGCGTCACGCAGATGGTGCGCGAAGATTTTGTACATCAGAAAATCCTCTGACGCCGCGTGTCACTGCCTATGTCATCGCGCACCATGCGCGCTTAATGCGCACCATGCGTGCATCGCGCAAGCCGTGATGCGTAAATGATGTCGCATAAATTACGTGCAAATGACGGCCAAGTGGGACAGGCCCTTACCGCTCTACTGCCCAGTGAAAGCACCGGCTGCTTCCTCTCAGTCCCATCCGCCCTGGTCTCCTTTCCCATCCCGGTCTTTAGCAATGGCTGAATACAAACCACCTCCACACTGTGACTCATCCCTGCCAATCATGGACCTTTCAAACTTTCCTGAAGGTGTGGGAGTCTTTCAATAAAGCAGCAGCAGCAGCATCACGATCTCCACCTCCACCACTGGCACCGCGGTAACCGCTCCGCTAATGTCAACGTCTTTACCACACTGACAGTAGCACTTTGTGCTGCTCCTTCTCCAGCCATCAGCGTTCCCGACATCACCAGGGCTCTCAGCAGAGGGAATGTGGACAGAACGTTCCCTAAGGATCTAGGGGATGACGCTCTCACAGCAAAAGAGCACCTATTTAAAACCAGATATCAGCCACAACGTTTTCCTTCAGACAGTGTGGGACTGGAGCTCCCCTCCTCGAAGGGCCGTGCATGCAGAGTACGAGGTTGTGAGGGCAGAGTACTAGAGTCATAATCATAGAGTGATACAGTGTGGAAACAGGCCCTTCAGCCCAACTTGCCCACACCGGCCAACAAAGTCCCAGCTACACGAGTCTCACCTGCCTGCACTTGGTCCATATCCCTCCAAACCTGTCCTATCCATGTACCTGTCTAACTGCTTCTTAAACATTGGGATAGTCCCAGCCTCAACTACTTCCTCTGGCAGCTTGTTCTATATGCCCATCACCCTTTGTGAGAAAACGTTACCCCTCGGATTCCTATTAAATCTTTTCCGCTTCACCTTGAACCTATGTCCTCTGGTCCTCGATTCCCCTACTCTGGGCAAAAACTGTGCTTCAACCCGATCTATTCCTCTCATGATTTTGTACATCTACCTAGAGGTAGGTCAATATTTGGTAGGCAAGGTCACGGGCAGGAGAGCGAAGAGGTGGTGAGCTGACAGCTTATTGAAAGGAAGACCAGGCCAAAGGGCGTTCTTTACATTCAAATATTTGTTTCGAGCCAGGTTGGATTGCAAGCGGTCACGCCCATCACATTGTACTTTAAACTCTTGTTCTGAAAGAGCTCCGAGCGATAAGATGTAAAAACGATCACCTGGTATTGGTGGGAGCTATTTTATATCCTCTCTGCCACGGCTGGGTTTATAACAGTATAGGGTCCATTCTATACCACACTATATGAAGATGGGTCCATTACACTATAGGGATTATTCTATACCACACAACGTCTATAACACTATAGTGCCCAATATACATCACACCGAGTGGGGCTGGGTCTAACACTATAGGACCATTCTATACCACATGGACTCTATAAAACGATTGGACCCATTCTATACCACATGGGGCGCGATCCTGTATGAGTATGGCTGCCCAGCCTGCAGCTGTCCGTTTTTTCACCTCTTTTTTATTTTTGGTGAGTCAAGTGTTTTGTTTTTGGAGTCTTTTTGATGTGGAGAGGGGAGGGGAAAGGGGGAAACTGCTTTTCGGGGTCCCTACCTGGTTGGAGAGGCGGCTTTTCTCCGGGCAGCACCTTTGACCCATCCTCGGGGCCTACCAGCGGGCCTTGAGCGGCGTTACCTGAGGGGGCCGCCCAGAACCACGGCTTCGGAAGCGGCACAGAACTGGAGCGATATCGCGGAGCGGGCGATGCCTTGCCCGGGTCGCCACGCTGGAACTGCCGATGAAACATCACGGAGCTGCGGTCTGTGGAGTGGCCAGCTGTGGGCGGCGGCGCTGGACTTTACACCGGGAGCCTGGGATCTCTCGCCGAGATCGCCAGTGGTGGAGCTCCATCCAGCGCGGTGTGTTAGCTTCGGAACCCGCGGTCTCGGGTAAGGAAGCGGCCGTTCCAGGTTTTCCCAAGCCGCTGTGAGGATTCTCCAGACGCCGGAGTAGCATCATCCGGCAAGGAGGGCCTGGAACATCGGGCCTCCGTAAAGGCGACTGCGGAGGCATAAATAGGCCCGACTATGGGTGGACATGGGGATGGGGACTGGACTTTGTGCCTTCCCTCATAATGGGAACCATTGTGGGGGGACGTTTTTATGTTTACATTTCTTTATTATTGTTATGTTGTATTATTTTTAATGAGCTGCAACATTTCACTACACCAATTGGTGTATGTGACTAATAAAGAACCTTTGAGCCTTTGAACCTTTGAAGTCTATAACACTATAGGGCCCAGTTTATAACACTGAGAGGAGATGGGTCTATAACACTATAGGGCCATTCTATACCACATGGACTCTATAAAACTATTGGACCTATTCACACTAAGTGGAGATAGGTCTATAACACGGGAGCAGCAGCTGATCATTGGCTTCAGGAAACATGGTGGTGTACACACTCCACTCAGTATTCATTTGATGAAGTGGACAAGGCCAAGAGCTTTAAATTCCAAGGTGTAAATATATACCTTAACAACATATACCATAAATACCAACATACCTTATTTTGACCCTTTCATTTTGGGGAAGTCCAGGACAAGGGGTCACAGTTTAAAGATAAGGGGGAAATCTTTTAGGACCGAGATGAGAAAAACATTTTTCACACAGAGAGTGGAATTCTCTGCCACAGAAGGTAGTTGAGGCCAGTTCATTGGCTATATTTAAGAGGGAGTTGGATGTGGCCCTTGTGGCTAAAGGGATCAGGGGGTATGGAGAGAAAGCAGGTACGGGATACTGAGTTGGATGATCAGCCATGATCATATTGAATGTCGGTGCTGGCTTGAAGGGCCGAATGGCCTGCTCCTGCACCTATTTTCTATATTTCTACGTCTATATCCCCAATAATTTGTCCTGGTCCAACCACATTGAAACTACGGCCAAGAAATCATACAGACACCTCTTCTTCCGCAAAAGACTAAGGAAATTCAGCACGTTTCCAATGATGCATTAATTTGTAGAGCCGCACCATGGAGACCATCCTATTGGGATGCATCAAACCTGGTTTACCAACTGCCCTGCACAAGATCACTAGAAATTGCAGAGTTGTGGGTACAGCCCAGTCCATCGTCCAGCCTTCGCCCCACCATCAACTCCATCTACACTTTATGTTGCTTCAGGAAAGCAGCCAACATAATCAAGAACCCCTCACAACCTTGGTCATTCCCTCTTCTCCCCTCTCCCGCCAGGCACAAGATACGAACGCTTGACGGCACGCACCACTAGAGTCAGCACAGCTTCTTCCCCGCTGTTATCGGGCTCCTCTATGGACCTCTCACAGGATAAGGATGCAGTCCCAATCCCCCAACATACAATATTTTGACCCTTGCATTTTTGTTTATCTGCAAATTTGCTGCAGCTGCAACACTATATTCAGCAGTTTCCTCTGCACTGCAGGTTGTACAGGTTGTACTCATAAACAGTATCATTTGATTTTGGATGACTTGCAAAACGATGTTTCTCATTGCACCGTGGCACATAAGATGGAAATAAACCATCAATATACCACCAGGGGGCACCACACGATGGCAGCCTCGCCACCAGTCTGTCTGTCTTTTCATCTTTTTTTTTGTTATTTTTAGTGTATTTTAAAAGTATGTGTTAATGTTCTCTGGTTTGTTTTATGTAGGGGAGGGGGTCGGGGGAAACTTTTTTTCAATCTCCTACCTTGCTGGAGATGCGATTGTTTTCTGGATCGTATCTCCGGTCGCTCTGCGGCCTAACATCGTGGAGCTGGAGGCCTCGATCAAGACTGACTTTGAGCCTCACCATGTGGCCGTGGACTTACCATTGGAGCCAATCCCTTGCCTGGGATCGACGCTCCAACTGCGGCTTGCAGATTTCACCATCAAGGAGCTCGCAGTCTTGGGTAGAGACCGATGTCGGGAAGCACCAAACGACACTGGCTTCGACCAGCCCCGACCTGGCATCCGATCACCCGGCGCAGGGGAGCTGAGACTCCCGCCTGATGCAGGAGCTTGATCGCCCCGACGCGGAGGGCCTGACCGCTGGCTACGGGAGCCAAGATCGCCCCGTCAACAGAAGGCTCACGGCCCCCGACCGCGGGCCTTCCATCACAGTGAGGAATGTGGAGGAGTCACTGTGGTGGGTGTTTATGTTAAAATATATTTTGTGTGTTCTGTTGCTTTTTATTGGTATGACTGTATGGCAAATGAAATTCCTCATATGTTGCATAACATACTTGGTTAATAAAGTATGATTATGATTATGAATAAAACCAAGACTATGGTGGCATAGCAGTAGAGTTGCTGCCCTAGAGCTCCAGAGACCTGGGTTCCATCCTGACCACAGGTACTGTCTGTGCAGAGTTTGTTCGTTTTCCCCGTGACCTCGTGGATTTACCTGGGAGCTCCAGTTTCCTCCCACACTCCAAAGACGCACAGGTTTGTAGGTTAATTTGGCTTCGGTAAAAATCTGAAATTTTCCCTAATGTGTAGGATAGTGTTAGTGTACAGGATCGCTGGTTGGTGCGGACTTGGTGGGACTGTTTCTGCGCTGTATCACTAAACTAATACCAAAAACACGACAGTATAGAGCCCATTCTATACCCAGGGTGGGATATATGAAAGTCAGAGAACCTCTCTCCATTCCCTGCCCTCAGTGTCCAGCAGCTGTGGTTCCATCCACCATCCGATTAATGCAGATTACAAACCAACGCAGGCCCACATTTCCCAATATCTAACGGCATGATAACACAACCCACTGGGACAACAATTATCATCCCCCACCATCAAATCTGAGAATTGACCCCCTATTTGAACTGCCTTCAAAGCTGGCTACGAGTGTTGCTTATATTTAGCAGGCAAACTGATAAAGGCAACGGGAGATCTGATTCAGTAAAAGCTGCTTTATTTCACAACAGAACATACAGAGCAACAATAATGGGTTCACTCAGAACGGTTTGCTTGTGCAACAATATAAAAACAACAAATGTGCTGTGCCTCCCCACATTAGTGGGACATCTCGGTTGATTTTCAGAATGTAGTTCTGAAGATCAGAATTCCCCACTGTTCCCTGTGTTCTTTGTCGCCCAGTGAAAAAATCTCTCCTGAATCTTGACTAACCACCTGGATCTCATTCTCTCCACTTTTATTTCCAATGCTGTGCACTTGGACCCCTATAACCAAGGGAGAGAGTTTGCCTTCATTTACAATGTGCGGCTTGCTTCCTTAAACCCATGTGGACTTAAGACCCCTCTGACTCTAATGGAGTCGAGGAGCACAGGGGCAGGGTGGGGAAATGGTACCAATGTCAATATATGATCAACAATGCTCTTAGTAGTGACTCAAGAGACTGCAGATGCTGGAATCTTGAGCTAATAATAAAGTGCTGAGGAACTCAATCGGTCAGGCAGCACCTGTGGAGCAAAACGGACAGACACCATTTTAGAATACGCACCTTCTTCAGACCCATGGGGTAGAGGGGAGAAAGGAGAGAGAGAGAGAGAGAGAGAAAGGAGACAGAGAGAGGTGAGGGGAAGGGTCCAGCAAGAACTGGCAATAGTGAAAGGAGGATTCAGCTGAGGAGGGTGATTAATAGATGAGTTAGGTGGGGTGTGAAGGGGTGGGTGATAATAGCCTAGGCCGGAGGTGATAAGTGGAGAAGACAAAAAGGATGTAAATAGTGGAATCTGATGGAAGGAAGATGGGCAGTGGAATGTACAACCAGAGGGAGGGGTGGTGGATGGAAGGGGCTTGGGAGTGAGTGCCTTGGACACTCCGATCAAGAGTAGAGCAAGCTCAAGATGGTGGCTTGCTTTCATTCTGTCCCTCACTCCCACCAGTCCCACACAGTGCCAAAGTACCAAATTAATACTGTAGAATCCAAAGGGTGCAGGAAGAATCAGCGAGGGCTTGGTCTGGCCCAAGAGGCTGGTGGAGGTGTTTCGTCTGCCACAGCACTCTGCTACGTTAAGAGAGGTCCATGACTTGTTTAAGGTAGCTTTGAGAACCCAGCAGTGGGACCTTAGCTAAATGGTGTCTCCTGTTGCTAGTGTTGCTCAGGGCTACTGATCCCTAGAGTGTGGCAACCAACACTGTGCAAGCCACAGCTCTCAAGTTGTCCCCACAGAGGTTGGCATTATGGACTGTTCAGCAATCCTCAAGAACATGTTCTGCTTTTATTTTTGAGTTTCTAGATTTATACATCTTCAAACGAGGTAGAAGCACTTCTAAACAGAGAAGGTTTATTAACTGGATCACAAACAACAGTTCGTCAGTTTTCTATTAAATTAAAAATACATAAATACTATTCCTTGATAACAGAGCAGCTGAACTCAAATGTGAGCCATATAGTTTGTCCTCTCACATCATCACGCCTTTAAACATATTCCTCACCGTAAGGGCAGCGCACTGGCACAGCAGGTAGAGCTGCTACCTCACAGCTCCAACGACTTGGCTTCAATCCTGACTGTCTGCTTTCTATGTGGAGCTTGCGGGTTTTTCTCCTAACCGGTGTGACTTTCCCCCGGATGCCACGGTTTCCTCCCACATCCCCAAAACCGCGCGGGTTGGCAGGTTAAGTGGCTGCTGCAAATTGTTCTTAGAGTTGTAGATGAGTGGTACAATCTGGGGGGAAATGGAGCTGAATGTGGAAAGGATATAATGGGTTAGTCCACGATGAGTATAAACACAGACTGTTGATGTTGAGCAGGGGTTTGGTGGGCCAAAGGGTCCCCTTCTGTGCTGTACGACTCTAGCTGATGGATTGCATGGATCTATGGGCTGAGGAACCTGTTTCCATGCTGTATTTCTAAAATGCTGTATTGCAATGCTGTTTTTCAATGCTTGCCAAAAAAAATGTGTACCTCAGTACACGTGACAACAAACTGAACTAAACTAAAAAAGTAAAACTAAAAAATGCAAAAACTCCCAATAACATGCCGATTCCCACCATAGCTACTCCAATCCCTGTGTCACCTCCGGTTTCCATGTCACCGGGGAATAGATGGGAAGGTTTAAAAATCAATTCTATACGTCCCCTCTATTGCAGAATGTGAACATCTCTGGCATAACATGCGTTGCCGCTGAGATGGAGGTGATGAGCTCCCCGTTCCTGAACTGCTTGTAGTCCTGCACAGTGCAGTCGGGAATGTTGGAGCCCGGGATGGTGGCAGCACAATGGATAGGAACCTTTACAAGTCCAAGCACGCCAATCACTAAAAGGAAACCGGCTAAAATGTGGGAAAAAGTAAACCAGCTGAGGTAATTTTGACAACCGACCAAAGGGAATGTACTGTTTGAGAAGGGAATGCAGATGCTGGAAAAATTGAAGGTAGATAAAAATGCTGGAGAAACTCAGCGGGTGAGGCAGCATCTATGGAGCGAAGGAATAGGCGACGTTTCGGGTCGAGACCCTTCTTCAGCCTCAGACAGAAATGTACTAGATATATTGCAGATGGAGACGGTGCCTCTCGGCTGGGCCCCGCATGAGTTCGCAGTGCAGTCTGAACATAGTGATCATGGAGTAAAGCCTTAACTGACGAGGCTCCGTAGAAATGTCCTCTCGTGTTCCCTTGTTCCCATCGGGTTTAGAAGCGGCAAAAAGTTCAGACCAGCAAAACATTAAATGGAGAAACCAAGAACTGCAGATGCTGGTTTATACCAAAGATACACAAAGTGCTAGAGCAACTCAGCGGGGCATGCAGCATCTCTGGAGTAAAAGGATTTCATGTCCATAGGTTTTAGAATCAGAATTAGGCCATTCAATCATGGCTGATCTATCTTTCCCTCTCAAGCCCATTCTCCTACCTTCTCCCCATAATCCCCGACTTCCGTACTAATCAAGAGCCGAAATCAACTTGTGGGTTGGGACTCTTCTTGGAACTCAAAGGAGAAGCTCCGTGCAATGGTTGGAAATCAGAAAAATGAAATGTGAGCTAGGATGCAAGGGTCAGATCAAGGAGGGCTTTGCACCTGAATAGCTGTGAAAGTGGGGCCAGTTGCATGTTGCAGGTCAGGCCATTATCAGATACCAGGCCAGAGGCAGAGCCTGCCCTGGAGGGTGTTGGCTTGAGTGCAAAGGTTGGGTGCACCATATGCTGGGCATTGAGCAGTGTGGAGACTACAGATATAAGAGTTGGTCTGCACTACAGGAGCAGCTGAGCACCACACACAAAAATAGTTAAAATTACTTCTCTTTAGTTCGGAGAGAATGTCTTGTGCCTGTTCATCTGCCCGAACATTAAAATCAAAGGGACACAAAGTATTAGAGTAGCTCAGCATTTCTGGAGAACGTGGTAGATGGCGTTTCAGGTCGTGACGCTTCTCCAGACTAGCTTGACGAAAGATTCAAACCCAAAACATCACCTTTTGATGTTCTCCAGAGAAGCTGCCTGACCCACTGAGTTACTCCAGTATTTTGTGTGGTTTTGTGTACACCAACACCTGTAGGTCCTTGTTTCTACATTAAAATCAAAGTTGTGGGTGAGATGCTGGAAGGGCTCTTTCTGTGAAATGTACAAGAGAGGGGAGGGCTCCACTCTGGGCCATTGTCAGTGATGAACCCATTGCATTCTGTTGTGCTGCTGCGTAAGAATTCCATTGTTCCATCTGGGACATATGACACTAAAACACTCTTGTGGATTGGACATACCCCCCGGAGTCCTCCATGACCTGAACGTACACAGTCCTTTCTCCTAGTTATTTACAGGCTTAATTTTAAAATGTCTTGACATGATATGATTTGGCTTCTGGGCTGGCAGATAGCTTTAGACCCTATGCTAATTACATGCAAATGTGCTCTGTGGCTTGGGGCTGAGGGTGGGTGGGTGGGGAACAGTCACCGGTTGCTGGGGTCCTCTGTGAAGGGGTGGGCCTTCAGACCCGAGACAAATGGCTCGCTCAGTTTATGCTGCTCCCGGCCAAAGGGCACGGAGTCCACCACGGAGGGGAACGAGAGCTGGTCGTGATCCAGGATCTTGATTTCATCCTCCGGCTTGTCCTTCTTCAGGTAGAAGATCCTCTTCAGCTCCTTCAGCTTGTTCAGCTCGCAGAAGGTCTCCAGGACAACGAGTACAGCGGTGAGACCAATCATGAGGTAGACTAGAGAGAGAGAGAGAGAGAGAGAGAGAGAGATAGAGGGAGGGGGAGAGAGAGGGAGAGAGGTGTTATTTATTTTTAGGTACAAATAGATGCACACAAACCAACCTCCCTTCTATTGACTCCATCTATTGTTCACGCTGCCTCAGCAAGGCCACCAGCATAACCAAGGACGAGTCTCACCCCAGCCACCCCCTCTTCTACCCTTTCCCATCATGTTCCCTCTAGTTTAGATACAGCTAGTGGAAACAGGCCCATCCGCCCACCAAGTCCATGCGGACCACCGATCACCCACACACTAGTTCCATGTTATCCCACCTTCACATCCTACATGCTTGGGGCAATTACAGAGGCCAATAAACCTACAAACCTGGATGTCTTTAGGATGAGAGAGTAAAGTGGAACTCCTGGAGAAAACCCACGTGGTCACGGGAAGAACGTACAAACTCTCTACACTGCCGTTTAGAAGGTTGAGGGGGGATCTTATAGAAACATATAAAATTATAAAAGGACTGGACAAGCTAGATGCAGGAAAAATGTTCCCAATGTTGGGCGAGTCCAGAACCAGGGGCCACAGTCTTAGAATAAAGGGGAGGTCATTTAAAACTGAGGTGAGAAAAAACGTTTTCACCCCGAGAGTTGTGAATTTATGGAATTCCCTGCCACAGAGGGCAGTGGAGGCCAAGTCATTGGATGGATTTAAGAGAGAGATAGATAGAGCTCTAGGGGCTAGTGGAGGCAAGGGATATGGGGAGAAGGCAGGCACGGGTTATTGATAGGGGACGATCAGCCATGATCACAATGAATGGCGGTGCTGGCTCGAAGGGCCGAATGGCCTCCTCCTGCACCTATTTTCTATGTTTCTACAGTTGGGATCAAACCTTGGTCTCTGGTGCTGCAAGGCAGCAACGCTACCGCTGCACCACCGTGGCACCCTTGTGGGAGGATCTACAACAAGGGTCAATGCTCCAAAATAGTTATAGGTGTGCTGAATTGTTACTCTCGCTGAGAACCGAGTATCACTGGAACTTTCCTCCTCAAAGAGTGCCTTCAAATATTTTTAAGTTAAAGTTTGACAGAGTTTTGATCAGTTCAGTCACATTTACAGAGTCACATTTGCGGAGCAAGCACGAGGGACCAGGCGACCAATACCGATTCATTTGTTCTGCTCCTGCATTGACACAAAATAAACCTTCCAACTCAGGTCCTCGATTCAAGAGTTCAAGCTTGTTCCGTCATTAGAATCGTCAGCTTCAGAATCACTGGTCCAATTGCACCAAGCCTCAGGTAGTTGTACGTGTACAGGGTAATAAGGATACAAGGGAATGCGGCTAATGGGATATCTCCCAATGACCCAGCATGGAATCAATGGGCTGAATGGCCTTCTTCTGTGTGTTGTTAAGGCAAAAGCACCCTCTCTCCTGCCTCAATGTGCCAAGTTCCCGGGGAACAAACCTTACCTCAGCAGGGGATGGACAATAAATCAATCTTGTCGACACTCCATGCATTCCAAGCAAAAAATATTTAAATAAAATGCCATGCCTCTTGCATCATTACAGAGATCAAGGCGGAGATTGCCAATCTCGGATTTGGCCAAGCATCTTTCTGTTTGGTGTCGAGAACAAACCAACTTAGCACTTTGACAAAATGAGCTGACCCAGAGCATGACGGAGGGGATTTGTACGGGGCAAGTCCTGCCCAACAAATTATTTGTTGAGGTAGACACTGTAAACGATAAAGCAACATCCACGGATGCTATTTACAGTATAATGGTCTAACAGAACACTTGCAACACGCTACCGCAGAAGAGAGTGTTCACAGAAATAAGAGCACATGGCAGTAGAGGTCACCAAGTGACCTTGGTCAGCAGGTAGGGGCAGGGAGAATGGATAATGGGTGTGGAATACATTTGCAAGCTGCGACTATGCTTCTCCCCCGGGATCTGTGCTGAAGCCTCAGTGTTTCACCATATTTATATATTATTTGGATTAAACAATACATGTTGGTCGGTGTGGGCAAGTTGGGCTGAAGAGCCTGTTTCGACATTGAAACACTATAATGCATGCCAAGAAATTGGATGTACTTGTGTGTGTGATGGCGTGTTTTTGCGTGTGATTTGGATATGAAAGCAGTTCTACTAGCAATCATTCCGGGGCTGATTAAAGACCATGGGACAACAGGCTGGGACACCTCGTGGCAAGATTCACCTTGGAGCATCTTCTTCTGCACTGCGTAGCTCCATGACTCACCTCTCATTGTACTAAAAAAACTTTAATCCAGGCAGCGTTCTGCACTCTCTCCAAAGCCTCCATATCTTTGGTGCAATGCGATTGACCAGAACCGCAGACAATGCTCCAAATGCAGTCTAACTAAACGTTTATAAAGCTGCACCATAATTCCCTGAAGTTTATACTCACTGCTCAGACCGATGAATACTATACACCTTCTTAACTATTCTATCTACTTGTGTCGCCTCTCTCAGGGAGCTATGGGCTGGGAACCCAAGATCCCTCTATACATCGATGCTGTTAGGGGATAGACACAAAATGCTGAAGTCCAAAGAAGGGTTCCGACCGGAAACGTCACCTGTTCCTTTTCTCCGGAGATGCTGCCTGACCCGTTGAGTTACCCCAGCATTTTGAGTCTATCTTCTGTATAAACCAGCATCTGCAGTTCCTTCCGACACAATTAAGGGCCTGCGATTAACTATATACTTTCCTCTAACATTTGATCTCCCAAACTTTAACGCCTACACTTGATCGGATTAAACCTTGCCTGTCATTTCCCTGCCCATACTTGTATCCGATCTATAATCCCGTTACCTCACTGTCCATAACTCTACCAATCTTGGTGTCCACTACTAAACAACCCATGCAGTCCCTGCTTGATCCTCCCCTTCCCAGCTCTCCCTCAGCCCACTGTCTCCGCCTCTTCCTTTCTTCTTCCCGCCCCCCCCCCCCCCACACTCACATCAGTCTGAAGAAAGGTCTCGACCCGAAACGTCACCTATTTCCTTCGCTCCACAGATGCTGCCTGACCCGCTGAGTTTCTCCAGCATTTTTGTCAACCCACCCATGTACATACATCAGTGTGAAGAAGGGTCGTTCGTGACCAGAAATGTCACCTACCCATGTTCTCCAGAAGTATCTCACCTGCCTGACAAGCTGAGTTATTCCAACACGTATTTGTATATGTTTACATAAACCAGCATCTGCGGTTCCTTGGGTCAATCATTGACATTGATGTCGTGCACTCAGGTTTCTAGAGCTGGCGTTGAGTCTATGAACTTGCGCCCAGTAAGCCTCCTCGCGCTCCCTCTAAACACCTGCATTGCATCAGCCCCACCTCCCAGCGCCTGCTTCCCGCCGTTATTCACTCACTGGTTATTCCCAACTTGTAGAGCTTGCGTAGCCTCTGGTGCTGAACCTCCCCCGGGACGTAGTCTCCCAGGCCGATGGTGCTGAGCGAGATGAAGCAGAAGTAGATGGACTCCAGGAAGGACCAGTCCCTCTCCAGCTGGGTGAAGATGGCGGCGGGGATGACGAAGAAGCAGAGGACCAGCAGCAGCCCCAGTAGTACGGCGTGGACCAGGGCAACACTCTGCTTGCGGTAGCCCCAGCGGGTGTGGATGTAGTGGATGGGCCGCCGGGTCACCAGCGCCATGACCCGCTGCACCACCGAGGTGAAGAAGAGCAGCGTGAAGGGGATGCCAATGACCGAGTAGATGATGCAGAAGGCCTTGCCGCCGTCGGAGAGAGGAACCGTGTGGCCATAACCTGCAGCAGGAAGAGGAAAAACACCACTGTGACACCAGGCCAGGCACAGCCTCTACTGGTTTAGAGATACAGCACGGAAACAGGCCCTTCAGCCCATCCAGCCCATACTGACCATCGATCACAAGCCTCATGTTATCCCACTTTCTCATCCACTTCCTGCACACTAGGGGCAATTTACCGAGGCCAATTAACCTACAAACACAGTCTTTGGGATGTAGGAGGAAACCGGTACACCCAGAGGAAACCCACGCAGTCACAGGGAGAACGTGCAAACTCCACACCCGAAACATCACATATTCATAAGTTTTAGGAGTGGAATAATGCCATTTGGCCCATCTAGTGTACTTCATCATTCATTCATGGCCGATCTATCTTTCCCTCTCAACCCCATTCTGCCTTCACCCCATAACCCCTGACACACTTAGTAATCAAGAATCTATCAATCTCCGCCTTAAAAATAACCATTGACTTGGCCTCCATAGCCTTCTGCGGCAATTAATTTCACAGATTCACCACCCTCTGACTAAATAAATTCTTTATCTCCTTTCTTTACCGTACATTCTTTTATTCTGAGGCTATGGCCTCTAGTCACCCTATCCAGGTCTTTCACTATTTGGTAAGTTTCAAAGAGGTTCCCCTCATCCTTTTAAACTCCATGGAGTACAGACCCAATGCGTTCACATTCCTATTTCTTTCATTTTCTCCAGAGATGCTGCCTGACCCACTGCGTTACTCCAGCATTTTCTGTCTATCTTGGGTATCAACCAGCATCTGCAGTTCTTTCCTACCCAAATACCAATGATGTATTGTGGCCAACCTTTCCAATTTGCAAAAATTTACTTAACAAATTATCTCTGCTGCTTTTGTAACATCAAGAGATGACCGCATTCTGATGCACGACTTTCTCAGCTATTTAACTGTGGAGGGAGTGGTCGGAGGTTACGGGCAAAGCTGATGCAGTTATCAAATGATGAGAGGCGTCGATAGGGTAGACAGTCAGATCCTTTCCCCCAGTATGAAAGGGGCCAAGGATAGAAAGGCCAGTATGTGAAACGGAAGGGGAGTAACTGGGAGATCCAGCAAGAAACTGGATACTTCCCCCTGCAACCTCAGGGGAGTTTAACATCCGTCACTACACCTCTTCTCTCACTTTCATCCAGGGATCCAAGATGTCTTTCCAGACAGAGGTTCATGTGCACCTCCTCTACCCTTACCTACTGCATTTGGTGTTCTTGATGTGGCCTCCTTAAAGTCGGCGAGACCAACCGTAGACGAGGCAACCGGTTCACCAAACACATGGGCTCTGTCTACCAAGGCATTCAGGACCTTCTGGTTGTTAACCATTCTAACTCCCCTTCCCATTCCCAGTCAATAGCCAATTGTCAGATTTATTCGTCACATACACAATGAAGTGGAGTGAAATCAACTTGCCAGCAGCGGTACGATAAAAAAGGAACACATAGTACACAATAACAAATTTAACACAAAACATCTGTCACAGCATCCATCACTGTGGTGGAAGGCACAAAGTTCAGTTAGTCCTCCTCCACTTTTCCCCGTGGTCGGGACCATAAACCTCCGCAGTCGCCGCTGTAGGTGGCCAGATGTATAGGCAAGGTAAGTCCCGAATCGGTGCTTCCCTACCGGAGCTCGCGGCTTCAAGTTGTTGTAGGCTGCGGGCCGGTGGTCGGAACTCTTCGCCCGTTCCGGATGGCGAGTCCCCACTGCGCCCGCGGCTAGAAGCACCGTAGTCCGCGGCTACTATATGATGTTGGCTGCGGGCCAGCGTTCAGAGCTCTTCTCCTCCGGGGGTCCCACACGAGGGATCCCAGGCTCCGGACCGCAAGCCCGCTGCTGGAGCTCCGGGCCCGCCTCCCGGAAAGGCCGCACCGATCCTTGGTGTTAGGCCGCGAGGGAGGTGACATGGAAAAAGTCGCCTCTCCGTGGAGGAGGCGACCGAAGCAGTTTCCCTCTTACCCCCCCCCCCCCCCCCCCTCACCACCCCCACACGAGACACGCCGAGAAACATTAAGAACAAGCATTTGGACATACTAAAAAAAACAACAAAGTAGAAAATGACTAACGCGCTGCTGGCAGGACAGCCGTCTCGCAGTGCCCCCACCGCCCACCACCAGTGACCTATCTGTCCTTGACCTTTCTGAATATCTACCCTGTCCATGCCCCTCCATTCTCCTCTCAACCTCCGACACACCAAGACTTTAATCTATATATAGATTGGGCCAACCAAATTGGTAGCAGCACCGAGGTGGATTTCCTGGAATGTATACGGAATGTTTTTTTAAACAAATATGTAGAAGAACCGACAAGAGGGCAGGCCATCCCAGACTGGGTATTGTGTAATGAGGAAGGATTAGTTAGTGATCTTGTTGTGCAAAGCCCCTTGGGTAACTGTGACCATATTATGGTGGAATTCTGCTTTAGGATAGAGAGTGACACGGTTAATTCAGAGACTAGGGTCCTGAACTTAAGGAAGGGGGACTTTGAACGTACGAGATGGGAATTGGCTAGGATAGACGGGCAAATTATACTTTAAGGGTTGACAGTGAAGATGCAATGGCAAAGAGTTAAAGACCGTATGGGTGAACTCCAAAAATTGTTCATCCCTGTCTGGCAAAAAAATAAAACGGGGAAGGCGGCTCAACCGTGGCTGACGAGGGAAATCAAGGATAGTGTTAAATCCATGGAAAAGGCTTACAATTGGCCAGAGGAAGCAGCAAACTGGAGGACTGGGAGAAATTTAGAACAGAGAAGGATAAAGGGGTTAATTAAGGGGGGGGGGGGCATGAAAGAAAGCTTGCGGGGAATATAAAAACTGACTAAAAGCTTCTTTAGATATGTAAAAAAGGAAAAGATTAGTGAAGACAAATGTAGGTCCCTTACAGTCAGAGACAGGTGAATTTATAAAGGGAAACAAGGAAATGGTAGAACAGGTTAACAAATGCTTTGGTTCTGCCTTCACTCAGGAAGACACATTCTACCAGAAATACTAGGGGACCGAGGATCTAATGGGAGGGAGGAACTGAAGGGAATCTGCATTCGTCAGGAAATGGTGTTGGGTAAACTGTTGGGACTGAAGGCAGATAAATCCCCAGGGCCTGACGGTCTGCATCCCAGAGTACTCAGGAGGTGGACCTAGAAATCGTGGATGCATTATTTTACAATGTTCTCTCGACTCTGGATCAGTCCTGTGGACTGGAGGGTAGCCAATGTAACTCCACTTTTTAAGAAAGGAGGGAGAGAGTAAGCAGGGAATTATAGACCCGTCAGCCTTACATCAGTGGTGGGGAAGATGTTTGAGTCGGTTATTAAAGATGTTATAGCAGCGCATTTGGAAAGCAGTGACGGGACCAGTCAAAGTCAGCATGGATTTATGAAGGGGAAATCATGCTTGAGACTAATCTTCTGCATTTTTGTGAGGATATCACAAGTCGAATTCTTAAAGGATTGGACAGGCTAGATGCAGGAAAAATGTTCCCGATGTTGGAGGAGTCCAGAACCAGGGGTCACAGTTAAGGAATAAGGGGTAGGCCATATAGGACTGAGATGAGGATAAACCTCTTCACCCAGAGAGTTGTGAACTTGTGGAATTCTCTGCCACAGAAGGCAGTGGAAACCAATTCACTGGACGTTTTCAAGAGCATTAAGGGCCTGTCCCACTTTCACGACCTAATTCTCAACCTTTTTTTACTCATGGACATTTTTCATAATGTTGAAAAAATGCCCCGACCTACTTGATGCCACGAGTACCTACGACAAGCATCATGACCTGCTACGACCTTGTGACGACCATGCTGCGAATATGAGTCAAGGGCAAACTCGGCAAAGGTCGTGAATTAGGTCGTGAAAGTGGGACAGGCCCTTTAGATTTAGCTCTTAAGGCTAAAAGAACTGAAGGATATGGGGAAAAAGCAAGAATGGGGTACTGATTTTAGATGATCAGCCATGATCATATTGAATGGCGGCGCTGACTCGAAGGGCACCTATTTTTTGATGTTTCTATGTTTCTTAGGCCAGTCTCTTAGCTTTTGTCAACTGTTCCAGTTAATACTCTTCAGTTCACTGTTCCCTGCTGAATTGCAAACTGCTCTTCCATTTGATCTTTTCAACCTGTACATCTGACAAAAAATATAAGTGCTCCATTTAACCATTTGCATCTCAGTAACTGTGCCACTGAATTTGCAAGATTGCCACAGGGAGCAGATGTATAAGGTCATGAGAGGAATAGATAGTGTAAGTACACGGAGTCATTTACCAAGAGTAGGGGAATCAAGAATCAGAGGACATACGTTAAGGTGAGTGGGTGGTGGGGGGAGGAAATTTAATAGGAAACTGAGGGGGTTCTTTTATTTACACACAAAAGGGTGGTAGATATATGGAACGAGCTGCCGGAGGAGGTAGTTGAGGCAAGTATTATAACAATGTTTAAGAAACATTTAGAAAGATGCATGGATAAGATAGGTTTATGGGCCAAATGCAAGCATGTGGATGGGGCATGTTGGTCGGCATGGGCAAGTTGGGCCGAAGGGCCTGTTTCATGACCGCTCTATGACTCTATGCATTCCGGCTACCTGCATGAGAAACTACTTACAGCATACAGTTCGGCCACCCGATCCACTGCTCTAAGCCCTAGATTGTGCACTATAATGTCAACCTGGATTTGCTGTTGCGCTCTCCACTTGGGCAATGAATCTATAACTGTGTTATTGACAGCCGTCAAGGAACTGGAAACAAGGCAGGTCTCTCGCTGGAGCAGGAGGCCTCATCACTGAAGTGAGCCATCCCACTCCGACACCGGGCCACAGCCAATGTAGATGGGCCGAAATCCTGGGGGGGGGGGAACACCTGTTCCACCCATGTTTTAAGATGTGGGGGACAATCCCCCCCCCCCATGTTTTGTGAAACATGTTGCAGCAAAATCGAAGCCTCCAAAGTCGAGTCGCAGCTGATGGTAAGTCCACAGGCTCTGTGATCTGAGCCCTCAAGGTCAATTCCAGTTGGAGGCCGCCAGCTCCTAGAACCTAGCAGCCCGGGACTAACTGCAGTTCCCAGGTCACCTGCTTGCCCCGGGACTGGCTGTAGCGCCCAGGCCGGCTGGCAGGTCTGGCTCTAGTGCCAGTGTCACCTGCCTGCCCAGGGACTGGCTGCAGTTCCCTGATCGCAAAAACTAATTTTAAAAAAATACGCCTGTGAGCCAGATGATTTTGGGTTACGGGCCGGATCCATGCAACAATGCAATACCCATCTCTGCCAGGGATAGAAAGCTTAGAATGCAAAATAAAAATCCAGCTCATCTGGTTTAATTGCCATGCTTAACACTTTGAACAATGCAGAATATTGAGCCAATGTTGGATGGAGAGAACAGTACACAGATTGCAATCACTCACTGCTCCAGTAATGATTTAGTTCATTGTTCAACTGTTCCACAACTGTTGGCAGAGTTTCAGCCTGAAACCTTTCTTCTTCTATTACATACTCCCTAAATCAGTCTCCCCCTAGCAAGGTTTAGCCATTTGTCCCGGCATTACCAAATGTAGTTTAGCTCAACACTGGGCTTCACGTCTCTTGCTCAAAACACCACTCCATGGACCAATTGCAACTGGCCACTTGCTTTTGACCAACTTGCTTCAACAGAACACCAGGTCCTGGAGTTATGGAGACAGGAGGAACTGCATATGCTGGTTTACAAAAAAAGGACATAGAGTGCTGAAGAAAAAAACACCTGTATCCACCTATCACTTGCCACCTTGTCCCATCCTCACCTCTTTTCCAGCCTTCTCCCCTCCTTCTACAATTAGTCATTGTTAAGATTGTTAAGGGTTTGGACACGCTGGAGGTTCAAGGTGAACCCAAGCTATGAACGAGCCTGTGGGCGGTATCTGGACCAGTACTCCCACAGACGTGCAACACTGTCTGAGATGCCCAGAAACTTGGGGGAAGGGGGGTCAGATAAATCCACAGGAAGGGGAGATGCAGGCGGTCGATCGGGTAAAGGCTGGTATGTTTACAGCCGTTTGCTGCAAGGTCAGACGTGACAGCTTGCAGATGAGCTGTTACAACAGGGTGTCGGGAATCGATCCCCTGACACTCGTTCACCGCCAATGTTCATCGCTGCACTAACAGAGATCTGAGCGGTACGTTTCCCACTATGCAGACCGTAGTGCCGACCTGGAATGAGCTGCCAGAGGAGGTGGTGGAAGTGGGCAGAACTACAACTGTCAAAAGGCGCCTGGCCAGATACTTAGAGAGGGAAGACGTACAGAGGTACAGGTCTAATGCAGGGAAATGCGTTTTGCAAAGATAGGTGCCACGGTCAGCAGGGACGAGCTGGGCCGAAGGGCCTGCTTCTGTTCTGTGCCATTCTACGTTTACCACAATTGCCATGAAAATGCAGCACAGTGGCACAGCGTTAGAGTTGCTACCTTACAGCACTTTCAGCGCCAGAGACCCGCGTTTTATACCAGCTACGGGTGCTATCTGTACGGAGTTTGTACGTTCTCCCCGTGACCACGTGGATTTTCTCCCAGATCTTCGGTTTCCTTCCACGCTCCAAAGGCGGACAGGTTTGTAGGTTAATTGGCTTGGTATAAATGTATAAATGTAAATAGTCCCTAGTGTGTGTTGGATTGTGTTAATGTGCGGGGAATTGTTGGTCGGCACAGACTCGGAGGGCTGAATGGCCTGTTTCCACGCTGTATCTTTAAACTAAATTAAAAATAACTAAGGAGGTCACTCGGGCAATTATTACAGTGCTGACTGGGGGAGCTTGCTGTGCAGAAAATGGCTGCTGTATTAGCTTACATTAATTTAAACCAAAGATAAACACAAAATGCTGGAGTATCTCAGCGGGACAGGCAGCATCTCTGGAGGGAAGGAATCTTAACATTGTCTGCTTTGATCTGTCATTTTCACACCTTACCTTTCCATATCTCTAGACTCCCTCTCCCCTGATTCTCAATTTGTAGAACGGTCTCGATCTGAAATGTCAGCCATTCCTTCTGTCCAGAGATGCTGCCAGTCCTGCTGAGTTACTCCAGCATATTGTGTCTAACTTCAGTGTAAACCAGAATCTGCAGTTCCTTCGCACACATTAAGATTGAACCTTCTGGCTCCCCTGCGGAAGTCAGGATAGGCATGTGAACGCTCTCGTGTTTTGCAGGTTTACTTGGCATGTTTAATAAAGGAACCGGGCAGCATCTTATCCCACACAGATTACCATCGTCCAGTCTCCAGCCTCCTTGGCAGCACATTTTGTTACGTTCTGCTTCAGAGCCTGCTGGTTCCCTGGTCTGAAGAGTGGTCTGGACCCAAAATGTCATCTGTCCATTCCCTCCACGAACACGCCTGACTCACTGAGTCTTCCAGTGCTTTGTTTTTTGATCAAGACTCCAGCATCTGCCTGTGTATTTGTCTTACATAGGGTCCCAACCCAAAACATCAGATATCCATGTTCTTCAGAAATACTGCCTGACATGCTGAGTTACTCCAGCACTTTGTGTGTTATTTTTCTAAACCAGCATCTGCAGTTTCTTGCTTCTCCTTACATTGGACCTAGTTGTGTAATGCAGGACCACATATTTATTTTTTAGTTTAGTTTAAAGATACTGTCGTGCTACACAGTCGGTAGAAGGCACAGCCAGGATAAACCTGGACCAGAGCCCCTCTAAGGTGCAATGTACTCAAAGCCAAAGGCCAATGGTGCTTTATTGTCATGTGCAAATGTACAATTAAATTATTTTTTGCATACAGCTCAATAAAGTGTTTCCATACCAAACAAATACAATCCCCATTTAACAAAGTGGACAGAAATAGTTCACCGAGACCGCACGCAAGAGCCGCCAGGTATAGGCACCATTTACAAAGTCTAGTCCACACCCTAGAGCTTATGAGTGGCCATCCGATCCAGGCGAGCCCCAGGCTGCTGCCGGGCCTCCAAAGTACATCTTTCCACAAAGCAAACTTCATCGTGTACTCCTATACCACAAATCTCTCTTCCCTCTCAGTTTCTCACCTGTCCCCTCCCTTCCCCTGTTCCTATTATAAATCTAAATGCCGGAAACTCCACATTGGAGTAAGTAAGGGAACATGAAGTAATGGTTCTGACAAACAATCTTCAACTTGAGACAGTAACTCCTTCTCGTGCCATGGGATTCGATGAACATTTTCAGCATTTTCCATTTTTAATAAAGACTTAAGCTACAAGTCTGATGGCCCTTGACGCAATAATAACAGAGTTATTGACTGATCGGAAAGTCTGATCCTACTAGACCCAGAGAGGAGGTGGCGGGGATGGACAGCTTTTGGAATCAGCGAGCACATCTCCTCTCAGGACAGTCCTGGAGTCACTAGTTGAAGGTGAATGCCCTGAACAATCCAGCCAGCATAGGAATGCATCGCATTCTCATTAATTCCTCTTTCCTTTTCCCTCCCATATCCCCCCCTGCTTTATTCCTTGTCATCCTCCTCTTTCCCAACTCCCTCTTGTTCCTCTTCCCTCTCTCGTGAAAACTCACTCTTCCTTCTCATCCACCCCTCACTCCAACCCCATTTCTTTCTGCCTCCCCTTCAATCTCTCCCCTACCCCCTCATTTTCTCCCTCATCCTCTAACCTATTCTTTCCCCTCCATCTCATCTCCTCCTCTGTTCCCTCTCTTCCCACTCTCTCCTCCCCTATACTTTCCCCACCCCCTCGATCTCTGCACATCTTCTTCCCACCTCTCACTCCCCCCCCTATACCTTCCCCCCTCTCTCTCCCATATCCCGTCCATTCCTCTTTCCAGACTCATTCTCCAGAACATTCCCTTTCAGAGTCTATCAGACGTGCTCTCTCCTGTGGAAGAGAGTCCCAGTCTTTGTCAACCTTCCTGAGGGTTTATGATTTCTCAGTTTGGGGACCTGTTTCTCCAGTGCCACGATACACCCCTCCCATCAGGGATCACTGGATGTGTCAAGTCACCACGGTGTAAAACAAGATTTGATTTACTTTTCACTCAATTGCTCTTGAACTCAACCATCAACTTCTAACCCGACTTGATCGGCCATTTTAGTTTAGTGGGGGGGGGAGGGGGATGCTGGGCCGGGGGAGGACCAGGGATGGGAGGAGATGATACACGGAGGACCCTGGACAGGGGACAGAGCTTCGGAGCGGGGAAGTATTGCCGGGACGGGCGGTGGGTGCTCTGATGTTAAAGGTGGCAAGTTGGCAGGAATGGAGCACGGAATGGGGTTTGAGCAGTAGGTTGCGGGGGCTACAGTCTCTACTGTAGATGCTTCTGATTGAAGCATATTTACAGTAGTTTTAGCTTGTCATATTGTTGTTTATAGCCCCGCTATCAATGACTGCTCATTTCCTCAGGAGCGAGCCACTGGTTTCATCTACTGATTCCCATTCTTTTTGCTCACCGAATGAGAGCCTGGTTTGACTCGGCTGTACCTCACATCCTCAGTGCCAAAGCGCAAATGTAAGGCAGACACTTCTCTCGGGGGCAGAGAGGGAGTGGGGATGGCAGCAGCATCTCTGGAGAGAAGGAATGGGTGACGTTTCGGGTCGAGACCCTTCTTCAGACTGATGAAGAACTTCAGAGTTCAAATTGAACTGGAGTCAGAGGGAACGGCAGCACTGCCCGACCCCAGTGAATATTCCGTTTTCACGGCAACCGTGGCTGCTACTCTGCACAGTTCCGTGAAGGCAGAGAGAGCTCACAGCACAGCGAGTCTGGCAGGCTTTGCACTCAAAACCGCAACCAACACGAGCAGCCAATGAAAACTACACGGATGGAAACACAATGGGGACTTGGGCTGAATTGGGATTGGCATAGACTGGGATTATTTGTCCACAGAATAAATGTGCAGATTTACCGAGCAAAGACTGGTGATTGAAAATCCCAGCTCCTCGCCAAGCCAAGGCTCCAACTGGAGTGAGAGGAGGTGGCAGGGAAGGAAAAATCTTCATTTCCCTGTCCACTACCTCGGGACATCCCAGAGCATCTTTTAGTTTGGAGATACAGCATGGAAACAGGCCCTTCGGCCCACTTGAGCCCATGCCGACCAGCAATCTCCTGCACACTAACACTATCCTATAAATACTAGGGAGAATTTACAATTTACCAAAGCCTATTAACCTACAAACCTGTACGTTTTTGGAGTGTGGGTGGAAACCGAAGATCCCAGGTAAAACCCGCGCAGTCACGGGGAGAAAGTACAGACAGCACCCATAGTTAGGATTGAACCCGGGTCTCTGGCGCTGCAAGGCAGCAACTCTACCGCTGTGCCACTGTGCCGCCCCTTAATCTTCTAGGCATTAACGTTCTCTAATGCCTGATAACTGATGTAATGCCGCAAGCAAAATCCCACTGTTCCTGTGGATAGACTAGCAACTCGTCAAATCAAGTCGTATTTATTGCCATATGCACTAGTATGATGAGGTACAAGTACATTAAAAATCCCGCTTGCAGCACCATCAGAAACACATAGACTCAGACAACACACAAAAATATAATCATACATAAATTTGTGTAAGACGGTGTAATACACCAAAACGGTGAAAAGAAAAATGTGCAAAGACAAGACATTAGTACTAAAGCAAAATAGAATTAAGTTCTCGGGAGGTGAACAACTCGAGTCCAATTTTTACATTTCCTTTGAAGAGCTGTTGATGTGGCGACATTTGAGGTAGGGTTAGGATTGTGCAGGTCGATTCAAGAACCTTAGAAAGTAGTTCATCACCATCTCATCTCGCTGATCTCTCCAGATGCGCCGCAGAAAGCATTTTATAGGCATGCATCACAGCATGGTTTGGGAAGAGCTCCATCCAAGACCACAGGGAGTTGTGGATGCAGCCCATCACTCAAACCGACCTCCCTTCCATTGACTCCATCAACACTTCACACTATCTCGGCAAGGCCACCAGCATTATCAAGGACGAGTTTCTCCCCGGTCACGCCCACTTCTTCCCTGTCCCATCAGACAAGAGGTACAGAAAGGTAAAAATGCATACCTCCAGATTCGGGGACAGTATTAGCTCGAATCTTCCCAGCTGTTATCAGGGAACTCCTCTGTCAAACTTCTCAATTTTAAGGACAACACAACCCTGAACGGACTGATCCAGGATGGGGAGGAATCTGCCTACAGACAGGAAGTGATACTGCTAGCGTCCTGGTCGAATTCTATACGGCCATCGTAGAGTCTATCCTCACCTCCATCATGGTCTGGTTTGGCTCAGCCACCAAGCACAACATCCGGAGGCTGCAGCGAATCGTCCGATCAATTGAGAAGGTTATTGGCTGCAACATTCCCTCCTTTGACGACTGTACACTGCAAGGGCCAGGAAGCGAGTGGGTAAGATAATCTCCGACCCCTCTCACACTGGCCACAAACTCTTTGAATCACTTCCCTCTGGAAGCCGACTCCGGACTGTCAAAGCTGCCACAGCCAGACGTAAAAACAGCTTTTTTCCACGAGTAGTAGCTCTACTCAATAACAAAAAATCTGCAGCCTTCTTTTGCTCTGGTATTTTGTTTAATTCACATGTTTAATCGATAATGTTTTTATTATTAATGATTAATGTTTTATGTGTCATTCCTAACTGTCACTGTATGTCATGTTGTCACTTGCGGCCGGAGCACCAAGGCAAATTCCTTGTATGTGAATACTTGGCCAATAAACTTATTCATCCATTCATCTTTTATAAGACTTTATCTTGCATGAAAATGTCTGTACACTGTGGATGGTTTGATTGTATTCATGAGTAGTCTTTTCACTGACTGGGCTGCACACAACAAAAAACCTTTCACTGTACCTCAACGCACGTGACAATAATAGGGGGCACCGTCCAGTTGGGTATGGCTGCCCCGATTCTCCCGACGCCGGAGCACCGTCACCCGGTGAGAACGGCCTAGAACATCGGGCCCCGTAGCAGTGACTGCGGAGGCCTCAATAGGCCCGACCATGGGTGGACAAGGGGATGGGGACTGGACATTGTGCCTTCCCTCACAGTGGGAACCATTGTGGGGGGGATGTTTGTGTGTTTATTGTTAAACTCTTTAATGTTGTGTCTTATCTTTATCTGTGTGCTGCATGGCAAGACAAATTTCACTGCACCAATTGGTGTATGTGACAATAAATGTCCTTTGTCCTTTGTACCTTTGTAAATTAAACTAAGCAAAACTAAACTAGTTGTTCCCGAACCTGGTGGTGTGTGACTTAAGGCTTCTGTACTTCTTACCTGAAGGTGGCAGAAGTGGGCACTGCCCAGATGGTGGGGATCTTTGATGATAGATGAGACAGTACCTTCTGTAGATGCATCCGTTGAGTGATGTTTAAGAAGGAACTGCACATGCTGGAAAATCGAAGGTAGACAAAAATGCTGGAGAAACTCAGCCGGTTAGGCAGCATCTATAGGAGCGAATAAAACAGGCAACGTTTTGGGTCTGAAGAACAGTCTCGACCCGAAAAGGTTGCGTATTGACATCGCTCCACATATGCTGCCTCACCAGCTGAGTTTCTCCAGCATTTTGTCTACTTCCGATGGTGTGATATTTAGTTTTAGTCTGTCATATTGTTGTTTATAGCCCCGCTATAAATGACGGCTCATTTCCTCTGGAGTGAGCCACTGGTTTAATCTGCTGATCCCCGTTCCTTTTGTTCACTGAACGACAGCTTGGTTTGACTGGGCTGTACATCCTCAGTGCCCAAGCACAAATGGAGGGCAGCAGCCACTGGGCAGACAGTTCTCTGTCTGAAGCCTCACACCAAGACCTACTCAGCTCTGAATGTGTACGAACTCCGGTGACTAATGTGAAAGAGGGTGGAACCTCGCCAAGATTTGTCTCCCCGCCCAAGCACTGATTAGTCACCACATTTGCAACGTGGACCCATCCTGCCACATCAACAGCACTTCAGAGGAAATTTGAAAACTGGACTCGAAGTGTTAGCTCCGTTTCTTTACCCACGGATGCTGCCTGACCTGCTGGGCACTGGCACCATTTACTGGCGTTATCTGCCGCCCTCAGTTCCCCGCAGCGTGACCTCTGCTCATCTTACGCAGATACAGGTCACTCCTGCCCAGCCTCACAAGTGCCGCCTCCGTAAACGGGTTAATCCACAACTCTGATGCCTGGGCCCTGCCTTTAACGAGACCCCACCCACACGTGG